>CM038468.1:29931677-30531677 GCA_021464415.1 Lonicera japonica
TTATTATTATTATTATTATATTCTAAAAAAATTTCTTCCAAGCCTATTCCACTTAGATTTTTCCCAAATATATATGTGTGTATATATATATATTATCATATTATTATTATTACTTATGTGTGTATATAAATATACAGTAATTCGGACACATGTATCTACTTTTATAGTTTTCTTGAAGTATAAGATTACAAATTAACCTTAAAATGGAGAATGTAGTTACTCACCTTAATTTGTTCAAATAGTTTTCCGTCTCATATTTTTCGAGTCTTAAAATTATATATTATTTTAAAATATTTAATATATATTCATAATAATGGCTTATTTACACTGCCTCGTCTATATCTATGTATATATGTAGTACCCAACTAAAATTAGATAATTGAGAATAATTTACTTTTTTTTTCTCTATTTTTTTTAATCTGCAACTTTACCTTTTGCTTGCTACTCTTTTGTAGTATTCTCTCTCTCCTCTGTCAAAATTAGTATGTGGACCAGGATACTATGTTTAACAATAGTCCTAAAAGTGCTAGCTGACTCCTTCAGAGATATTTTTCCTTGTCCCCTTTTTAACTGCATGGAAAGCATTGGTCCACGTGGTTCATTTCTCACCTTCTCATTCTATTTTATTTTTATTAAAATGCATATATATATATATATATATATATATTCTATATTATAAAATACCATCTTTGACCAAAATTTTCTCTAAAAAATATAAAAATCTAATGGTTAAAAATACACATGTTATGGTGTGTTTTAGTTTTACACCATTGGATGAGTTTTATACATAGATCAAGATGTCACATCAAAGTTAAAATACTCACACCAATAATATATACACAATAAACTCTCATATACTAATAATTTTGTTTACATTAAAAATGTCATAACTTAAAATAAAAAATTTAAAATTTAATAAAAATTTAATATTTAAAATCTACTAATCAAGATCAATTAAACAAGATCCATCATGACTATATAATTATGCAAAAAAAAATCAAGAAAAATTATTGTGTAAAATTTAATTGGTCATCTCAATCTGTCATTTTTAGGACATACGTTACGTGGTTGGATTATGATTAAAAGACTTTTTAAAAAATTAAAAACAAGTCGGTCCAATCCAGTATGCTTTTAGTTTTTTCAGCATGAAGATATATTGAACTAATGTTTCAAAATAGACTTAATTTTGTCGATTTAAATTTGTCACACGGTAATTTTTTTTATCATATTATTATATTTTTTTTATTTTACCGTGCCGGATGGCACCGGTATACTCTAATATATATATACAACATTACCCCATGTGCCTATCATCTTCTCACTCACTTTATTATTTTTTTGTTTTATGTACACTTACAGGGATAATAGGTCGTGGTCATTTTTGGTGTATACTTACAATTAACTCTTTACTTACCTGGGAAATATAATTATCATCTATTCTTTGATTTAGACCCATAATTTTACAATAATAATTACCTAGTCAATTTCTAATATATTTATTTTCTCTCTATCTACATAAGTATTAAGATCTCGTTTGGTTCACGGATTTTAATATTCGAGAAAAGAAAGACTTTTTTTCCTTTGTTTGGCAAGCACAAATTCTAGAAACACTTTTCTAAGAGAGTGAAAGTAGGGGGTAAAACCATTTATTTCAAAACACATGGGATTAATTTTCTCACGTATTTTTAAGCATTTATTACAAAAAATTTGGATAATAATAGTCTTACCTAGATACTTTCCATATTTTACCAAACACAAAAAAGTAACTTGACAGAAAATTTAGTTTCCCACCTCCATGAAAAAAATAAGGGAATTGATTTCCCTTCCGTAAACCAAACGAGGCCTAAGGGTAGTATGAATTATGGGTTGCTCTCTTAGCAAAAACATATGCTCCTATAACAATTATTTATTTATCTTAAGATTTTATCAAAATCGAGTCATTAATTTTGAAGTTTGTCTATATATATATATATATATATATATATATATATATTATTTTATTTTATTTTATTTTATTTTTAAGTGGGTTATCACAAAAATAAAAGCCAATCAGCAAATATAGCGATCAGAAAAATATGGGTATTAACATTTCATTACACAGCTGATACCCTCTTATTATTACTATTGTTGTTGTGGATGTGTTGTTGTGGTTGTTATTTTTTTAAATTATAAACCTTAATTACTCTTTTTTTTCGTTCATTAGATATTAACATTTCGTTACACTAAAATAGGGTGGTTTTTTCTTTTCTTTTCTTTTTTTTTTTTGTTTGTGTGTTGTTGAAGCTTTAAATCAACAGAGAATTTGAATAAATGTTTCTCCATAGATAATAAACTACTGTTTAAATAAATTTAAATATTTTTTTTCTAAAGCGGGCATGTATAAAAGTGCAGTCGGTCAACAAAGTATAAAAAGTTCTACATAATTTGTAAAATTGCTTGACCATTGGGCGGGTAGTAAACTAGTTTAAACAATATGGCGTAGTGTATTAAAAGTTTCTTATAATTGTGACGAAAATATTAATTTAATGGATACATTTAAAAACACATTTTCAAAATATTTCTTATAAGATCCTCACTGAATTGCTTGTTAATATATGTAGGAGTACCTTGGAAAATTTATCAATCCCTTCCGATCTAGCTTCCTCTCACAATATCATCCATTGTTTATAAAAATGAATAATAATTAACTTTTTTACACAAGTGATACACAAATATAAAGTAAATACTATATCTGACCATTAAACTATTATAAAATTTTAAAGATGGTCACTCAATTATAGTTAGTGCCACTCGCATGACCAATTTGAAGAGCATTTTAGTCTAAACAATCAAAAAAACCCTTTCCTTCCATCTTCTTCATGTTCGGCGACTGGACCATTTTTCCGGCGAAATCTCCGCTCACTCCTTTCTACCCCCAGTGCTCTCTCTCTAGCTTTCTCTCTCCTTCCCCCACCAACCCCCCTTTAAAAACCCACCACTGTTAGCACACCCGCGGTCATTAGCACACCTGCATACATTACCAACAACAATAAAGCACACCTGCATACATTACCAACAACAATAAAGTACATTATTATTATTATTATTATCATATGTATACAGAGAATGAAAACCAAAAGGCAGTATTGAGCAATAAATCTGAAAGAAGCATAACTTAATGACTTTTCATCCTCAAAGATGATACAATTTAAAAAATATATATATATATAATGCTTCTCAGAATGCAAAGGCTTCTGCATCATATATAACTAGAAATTGGAAAAGATTATAAGACTATCCACGTGAAATAATATAAGACTATCCACGAAATCTATCACGTGAGTAAGAAATCTATCACGTGAAATAATATAAGACTATCCACGAAAAACAGTGTGTAGATGAGGAACAATTCCTTTTCTTCTTCTCCCAGATCTGGCAGGTTTCTTGATGGAAGATTGAAGAAAACTAACCCCCTCTCTTGGATATTTGTTTTCTTTACAATAAATCCCTTCCCCATATCAGATATGTCTTCGTATACATGTGGTTTTTCATTTCTTTCTATAATCTTAATTTTTTGGGATTTTCACTTCTCTCTGAAATTGTTTGTGTTAGACTATCTTGGTGTCGCCAGAGGAGGAGAGTCCACTGAAAAAATGGTCCGGTCACCAGACACGAAGAAGATGGAAGGAATGGGTTTTTTATTATTATTTGGACGAAAATACCTTTCAGATTGGTCATGTGAGTGGCACATGACTAATTTTTGTTAGTGATTAACTGTAATTTTTAACAGAGCTACCAAAATGGAACTACTTAAATAACTGAGTGAGTTGGATGGAACCAAATATAATTGAGTGGCCAACTTTAAAATTTCATATTAGTTTAATTGTCAAATATGGTATTTACTCCACAGATAAATACAGATATATACAGGATTTAAATCACAAGGGATTAGACTAGAGTATCGTGGTTCGAACTTGAGACCGTGTTTGGATGTAGAAAAAGAATAACATTAAAAACTGAAATCATGCTTATTTGATTATGAGCAGGCCAGGTGACCCGAGCGGCAATCAAGGTGGTCCATCACTCTCTGAATAATTTTTAAGATTCTCAATTTAATGCATCTGCATATAGTAAAGGTCCAAAATTACTTCCCAAAAGATATCCTCGCATTAGTTTTTATTGCTCTTTAATCATGATGAATGCATTAAAAGTTTCGCAAAAATTAAAGGATTGCAAATCATGACTTTTAATTAGTTGTACTTCAATATATAGATAACACAAGTTAGCTGTTTTTATATGTGTAGAAGGATCCTGTTTTAGACCTTTAAATTTTTGGTCTTTTAGACTTGGGTCACCATTAATAATATATATATATATATATATATATATATATATGTTTTATCTGTCTTTTTAATTGTAATTAGAGTTTAGTAATCATTTTGGATGGACCGTTAGAGTTTTGTTTACCATGTGATATTCATGTGTACCAAATACATATTTCTTATGCCCGAACTACCCCTATCTCTTTACACACACTAAAACAAAGTAAACATTAAACAAAAAACTACCTAAGTCATATTATTTAGAACCCTAACCCCGAATACCCTGTTTACATCTCGATTCAACCATTTGCACCAAAAAATGTAAGTATTAATTAAAGCCCTAATCAAGAACAATTACATGATTTCAAGTTTTATACAAGTTTTAGAGCCTTAATCCTAATTTCATGATAGCTCGAATCCACATAAAACTTGTAAATGCAATTTCTGACATTTTATTATTAAAATCCTTGTTATTAATATATGTTATTTGTAGTAAAATAATCTTGTTATTGCTTTTTAAATGCATTACACATATTTTTTATTTTTTTTATTTTTTTTTTTGGGGAGGGGGGGGTGTTGGAATTAAATCACTAAAGTCATCATGTCAAATCATCAAGATCTAAATAAAACACAATTAAATCGCGTACCTGGATCCATGACAAACGAATGCGGAATGCGAGGATCGATCACTATAACAACACGGATCGAACGGGTACGTGGTCTTCCTCAACCAAATCGCTTTAGTTTCTTGATGGGAATTTTTGGTTCTCTTCCAGATGGGGAGAAGGGAGCCGTATTATGATTTGGTGTATTGGGGACCATAACCCTAATATCTACTTTATATATAGTCTAGCTAGGGTTCCCATAAAACTCTAACAAGCCCATACAAGGTATCTACACATTTAGCCCACATTTATTTGAGTAGTCTTATGGACTCTACTAAAAATTAATTAGACCACTAAAAAATTAGCCCATTAATTAAATAGCAAATATAATTGAAATATTATAATATGTTGCCCACATAAATTAGAAAATATAAATTTTCTAACAATCTCCCACTTGGGCTATATATTATTCCTGAAACAATTATATCACATAATTCTTTAAGCGCGCATCCGTATGCTATTTATCCTTAGACTTCTCCTTAAACAATCTGGTCTATCTCATGTACGAGTAATGGAATTACCGCAGCTTTTATCACAGTAAGGTCGTGACTAAACCACGATTATCACCATACTAATACACTTAACAACATAGATCAAATGTGGATGAGTAGCATGAAAATTACATGCAATGTGATCTTAGACATGCCTATTTCAAATTGGCCCAAGTTTAATGAGATCAACATTAACCGTCCAAACTTTATGCTAAACCACAATGGAAGGAAATAAAACAAATATTCAGAGTTAAGACGAAAATAAACCATCTTCTTTATTCTGTAGAAAATATGCGTCTAAATAAAAGAGCATCCAGGATACAAACTCCCACTAAACCAGCACTTTATTAGATAACACAAAACTCAAATGAGCAATATACTCAATACCTTATGTGTTAAGCCTTTAGTGAACGGATCCGCAATCATGGAGTTTGTACTTATATGCTCTATAGACACGACAACTCTGAACTCCTTTTTAACAACAAAAAACTTTAATATCTATGTGCTTTAAATTTTCGAAAAATTTCTGTTGTTGTCGAATATAGCAAAATCAATTATTGTCACAAAATATCTTTAATGTTCTTTCGACACTATCTACAATTCGTAGCCTAGTGACAAAATTGTGCAGCTATATCCCATCCAAAAAATCGAAATCAGAACACTATATGATCTCCAACTGATCTAATTTTCGATACGTAAGTATATAATCTTTTTTTTTTGTTCTCTTTAAATACCGTATAACCCTTTAATTGGCTGCTTTCCGAAGATATATCATAGGGTTACTTAAATATCTACCAAATATCTTTACTATGAACGCTAAACCCAAATGCGTACATACTTTATGACACATCAGATTCCCTACAACTGATGCATAAGGAATCTTTTGCATCTCTTTCTTTTCAACTTTATTTTGGGGCACTTGTTGTGACATAAATTGTCTCCTTTAACAATGGGAGTATCTCCTGAATGACAATCTTTCATGCCAAATCTGGTAAGAATTCTTTCTATATATCTCTTTCGTGAAAACCCTAAGATACCCGACAATAATGTCGATGTATTTGTATTCCTAATACAAAAGAGATACTATCAACATAAAATACCAAGACTACTCCCACTGAACTTATGATATACATAATCATCAACCGGATTTACCTCAAAACCTTACGAGATAATAACTTGATGAAATATGTAATACCATTGACGGAAAACTTCCTTAAGGCCATAGATGGATTTCTTTAATTTCACTTCTTCTTAAGATTGTTGAGTTTGCTATATAGGAAGTTTTTCATCATTGTCTTGATGATCATAATTTGCATATAAAACAATGTCAGAAATTTGTTCCTAATCATTGTCAATAGCAGTATTTGAAAATGTTATAAATTCATCTTCAAAGACAATGTTTATAACTTTATCTTCCCCTTCAAACTTAATAATCTAAAGAATTTTGGCATTTTCCGTCTTAATAAAGGATTTATTCAAGGGATCATAAAATTTATAATCTCTCGATCTTTCAGTGTATATAACAAAGTAGCATCTTATAATATTGAGTCCAATTTCTTTTCTTTATAGCCTTACTACAGCTGGACAACCTATTTTAGCAACTTCTTTGATGTAACACTGCTTAAAAAATATGCTGCAGTCTTAAGTGGTTCTTCCTAGAGTCATCATGATAGAGAATAATGATTAATCACGCTCCTTACCATATCCTTAAGCTTTTGTTTTATCTCTCAGCAACACTGTTCATACTAGGTTTGCCTAGCATGGTGTACTGTGAGACGATTCTGTATTTCTCTAGGAATTTTACAAAGGTCCAGAATGTTGTTTACCTTATCCGTTATATCTACCGTAGTATTTACCACCACGATCAGATTTTACGACCTTAACTTTCTTGCCTAGTTGATTATCAACTCCGACTATGAAAGTCATAACAACGTTTAAGGATTATGACTTCTCATTAATTAAATATATGTACCCTTAATAACTGTCATGAACATAATAAAATATTGTTAACCATTCCAAAAGACCGTAAAGAATAGTTCACAGATATCCGCATTAATTAGTTCTAAAACAGTTGAATTCCTTATGGCACCTAATTTCCTTATGTTTGTCCATTCCCCCTTTACACATTAAATACAGATTTTAAAATCTGTTGAATCAAAGGGTTTTAAGAATTCCACAAGTCTCTTAATTCTCTATTTAGAGATTTTTCCCAAATGCTTGTGCCACAACATGGAAGAATTCTTATCAGTTAATTTATGCTTTGTATCACGTGAATCAATTTATAAGATCTCATTATATGAGGTGGTTGTATCCGTATATAAGTTATCAATTAAAGAAATAGTAGCAAAATATTTGAATTTTGAAAAAGACTTAACTTTATTATTTTCAAATGAACAGTAATAACCGTATTTGTCCAAATAAAAATAAAAATTATGTCTAAATGACAATACCATATAAGTCTCTCCCAAATCCAAAAGTAATTAGTCTTTAATGATAATTTAAAATTCCTTAAAACCTCAACTATAACTGTTTCGCCACTGCCCTGATAGATGAATATTTCAACATCAATTGGCTTTTGGCTAAACATATAACCTCTAAACACACTTAGGTGAGTAGTGTCACCAAAATCTACTCACAAAGTTATCACATGTACATAAGTTAAACTAACTACCGACCAAACCATAATGAGAAGTATATCCTACTTTACACGCCAAATGACGTATTTGAAACATTACTACGTCTATCCCTCTTGCAAAATTAACTGACAAATACTTTATCATGTTTCTTTTGCGATTACTATAGTGTTATTCTAACTGCAGCTTCTTAATTTTTATCCTTTATCCTTTCCTTTAGAGGTGTTTGCTAGATGAGTAACCACTGTCTTTTATCGCTAAATCTTTTATTCTCCTTGCACACTATAAAATATGAACTCATTAAGAGATCATTAACTTATCCTTATGAGTATTGTAACTCATTATAAATTAACTATATTGTGCGGGAAGAGAAATAAAGAACTTGATACACGAGCAAGTCATTAGACAGCCCTAACTTTAGTGCATTTGGTTTGAAAGCGATATCAAACATTTTCATAATGTACTTCCCTAATGTTCCTTCTCCTTATACCTTATTGAAACAAGACTAATCAGAAAGTTACTTGTTTCAACCTTTTTTTTTTTGTTTTGGCAAAATATTTCTATAATTTCTTTAAGGAACTAAATAACATTTTTCTCGTAAAGCCCCAAAAATTATTGGAATAGAAGCGTTCTATTTCCAATTCTTAAAATTTGTGCCGTTAAGCGCCGATATCGAATTTATGTTGGCAGATATATAAAGCATAACTTAAAATTGAATAGAGAACAAATTATAAAAATTACAACCTTACAATTAATATAAATGTCATAACATATTAACAAACAATATATATGAATGACACAATTATCCAAATTATCAATAGTGGGTCCCCATCACAAGATACCTAACACAACGTTGATATTTTGTCTTTGGACAGAAACATCAACTTGTAATTGGTCATCTCAACGCAGTAATCAAATATAAATAACAAATCCTGTAAAATAATAGGACTTCCTTTGGGCCGACGTATTATTCACATGAAAAACTTGATTGTCATATTATATTTATTACCACAAGTGTATGTATTATTCGGCCGAACAATAACCTTCCTTTGGGCCGATTATTATTCGCATAAATAACAAATACACACATCTTAATATTCCAAAACAAACAAATTTACGCGATAGAGGTTACTTTAGCAACTTATCTGTTCAATTCATTTATTTCAAAATATGAGACAATTTGTGCTTCGCATCCTTATAATCTAAAAAAAATAGATTTTCTGTATTAATGAGATTTGCAAAGCATAAACATTATATTTCCCACATTGATGCGTACTGCAATTTTGGATTACTGGCAGTCTAGCGCTTTCGTGCCCAAACAAGACTGTAACAAGTATTCTCAATACAAGAATCAAATGTTGATAATAATTTCTGTCAAACAAAAAAAGCCTTTCTTTGGACTGACTTATTGCTCACATGAAAACCTGACAATTATCACACATTTATTCTCGCATGTGTGTTTATTATTCTGCCAAAGAATAACCTTCCTTTGGGCCGATTATTAAATGCATGAATAATAATCACACAAATATCGAGAAAAAAAATAATATCTATTATTTGGCCAAACAATAACCTTCCTTTGGGCCGATTATTATTTGCATAAATAATAAACATTAATATATAAATAATAAGTTTGATACAAACTCTTAATCACAATAAATGCAAGAATAAAATTCTTTAATCTTAATATATATGTACACAACAAATCAATCAATGCTTAAAAAAAATATATACATATATAATCTTAATCCTTATATATATGTAAGCCGCAACAACATATATAAAACAAACATTCTTACATATAATATTAATATATAATTAACGCAGATCTTCACATATATAAATAAATAAAAATCATAGTAAGACTTTATATAAAGTCATGATCAAACTTTATATATATACATCATGCGTCAAGCTCTACGTAATATATATATATATATATATATATATCTCTTAAATTAAAACACTATATATATAAATCAATCAAACCATTAATTATATATAATCGAAAGCAACCATATATATATATATATATATAATCAAAAGCGTGGAGTACTGCCTGCGTCAAATCGACCAAAAAATTTTTTTTTTTTTTAATCTTTACAAAAAATAAAAAGCCCACTGCCATGGTTAGACTTTTTGTCCTTTCTTGCTGCATGATTACGTCAAACTTTGCTATTGAAATCATCTACCGTGGTCAAATTAAATTATAAAGAAAAAGTCCTTTATTTTATTTTCTATCCGTATGCATCGATCTTTATGCTGAATGGTCAAACCCTTATTATTATATATTATAATAATAAATCTCATAGACTCATACGATACTTAATGATCTAACATGAAGTTCCTCTGATACCAATTGTTGGAATTAAATCACTAAAGTCATCATGTCAAATCATCAAGATCTAAATAAAACACAATTAAATCGCGTACCTGGATCCATGACAAACGAATGCGGAATGCGAGGATCGATCACTATAACAACACGGATCGAACGGGTACGTGGTCTTCCTCAACCAAATCGCTTTAGTTTCTTGATGGGAATTTTTGGTTCTCTTCCAGATGGGGAGAAGGGAGCCGTATTATGATTTGGTGTATTGGGGACCATAACCCTAATATCTACTTTATATATAGTCTAGCTAGGGTTCCCATAAAACTCTAACAAGCCCATACAAGGTATCTACACATTTAGCCCACATTTATTTGAGTAGTCTTATGGACTCTACTAAAAATTAATTAGACCACTAAAAAATTAGCCCATTAATTAAATAGCAAATATAATTGAAATATTATAATATGTTGCCCACATAAATTAGAAAATATAAATTTTCTAACAGGGGGGGCCTTGGTTTACTAGGATTTTAAGGTTTTTATGGGTTTTGCTTAGATGATAACTCACATTTGTCTCACAAATATTATACACTTGGCTCTTGTGAAACACTTAAAGACCAAGATGGTGGTAAATTGTGCTATATGGATTTTTCTAAATATATTTATCATATTTGCAGTAAGATTGATGGGGATAATAAGTTAAGCATAAGATTCTTGTTCAATGGGGAGTCGTGTCTAGTTAGAAACATTTAAATAATAAAGAATTAATGTATATGTGCAATAATATTAATTTTGGACTAATAAATACCAACTTTTTGTTGAATTTTTTAAGATTCCTTTTGAGTAGTATACAACTACGCGGGCCTGACCTTAGCAAGATATTATTCTGTTTGGCTCTATGCCGCATAGTTTGTTCTTAGTAGGTGCTACCATAGCAACCCCCAAAATGCCTTTTGCTAGCGGAACCAAGGGTGTAATTATAAGGCACTTCAAGTTTTTTTTTCACTTTTTGATACGGGATATTACATCCTCCACGCATGGGGACTGACGCCTTCGTTGGCACAAAATACTTTATGGGGTCCGCTTTAAGACATTTTATAAACATGTATAGATGTATCCGTAGTGAATACGCAAGTGTAGGTTTAAACCAAATAATGTAAATCAAGTGTATTGTACATAAGGTAGTTATACATAAGTTTTAAAAACCATTTACATCCTAAAACCAACATTAAACCCATAGTTTATATATTGCATTCCAATTAGTATTACAAAATGATTTACGCTTTTGTTGATTTTATGTCCAAGTATGTGAAATCATATCGATCATGCAAATGGGGATTTTGCCTTGATCATCAAATTAAGGTTATATCAATGCATCAAAAGAAGACATAAAATACAACCCCAAACCATGCACGCAAGCTAGTGTAAAATTATCCCAAAATCCCCAAATTATAGTTAAAAATCCAAATGCAACACATAATTGTAGTAAAAAGAGTTTTGGTACTAGTGTTCCCGCCTCAAAGAAGTTAAGTGCAAGATTTGAGATGATTTGAAGTGATATTGACGGCTAGACATTTCCATCTCCACGAATTCCCAAGTTTTCATGGTAGAACGATTGAAGAAGATGAAGAATGGTGTTGATCTTGAAGAATCTTAGCCAAATCTTCACTTTAGGGAAAAAATATGATATAATCCCTCTAAATATCCATCTTTAACACTCCTTAACTCCTCCATTCTGTTTTGGATGTTCATGGCTCAAATTAGGGTGGAAGAAGTGTTAAATGGGTGAGAAAATCAAGATAAATTCGATTAACTAAAAGTTTTTAGCACACTATTCGCATTTTGACCGTAACTTTGCACCCCAAACTCGGATTTGGGCAATCTATATATCATCAAAAAGAAGACTCGAATAGCTATAATTTTCACCTATTTGATTTTTGCCAAATTATGGATAGATTAATGCCTAAAATGTGTAGAAGATAACAATATGCCAAAATATGTTGCTGTTTTCACAATCGACTAATTCCGCATGCAGAAAGGGGGCACTGTGATAACCCATATTTTAGGTACTAATATTAGTATTGTGGTAATATTATTTTATGGTGTTGAAATAGTATTAATTATGGTTGTAAACGCCTTGTATATTTTGATATATTTGTTAGTAATGGACTTCATATATATATATACACATATTAAAAAAAAAGAATAAAATTAAAAGAAGAACCCTGAAGGCTCGGGTGAGAGAGATAATTAAATTATATATATGTTGTCCTATAGATATAAAGAGAGATTCGGTGAGAAATAAGAGAAAGAGAAATATAAATAGAACAGAAGAAGAAAGAGTAAGAGAGAGGGGGGAAGAGAAGGAGGATGAGGAGGAGGAGGAGGAGGAGGAGGAAGAAGAAGAAGAAGAAGAAATTGGAAGGGCCTAGCACGCAGATTAATTAAGGTATGAGAAGTACTCATTATGCATTTCTTTAAAGCTCTAGAGCATTATTTGTTACACTTATTTTTCACTCCTCTCATTGTTGTTTAATTGTTGGCTTTGTAAATTATATTGTTGATACTATATGATGGTTAAAGTGCTATGGATCTAATTGGTACATGATTCAAGTATACTTGCTGGATTTGCCAACAGTCCAACATTACTAATATGATGCTTTATGGTCGGCATGGGTAAGGTGAGGCGATGGCATAGTAGTACTTGGGATGTGACCAAAAAAGATCCGGGTATGAGGCTGTATAACATTATTTGGTACATATGCATGATATATGCTGCTGTTGAATTATTTATATGAAAATATTTTGTACTTTGTATACAGTGTATTTTCCCATACACGTTTTTTCCTTTATATGGGCTCGTAGTGACAGCGGTTGGAGCGCAGTAGAAAAGCTAGTTGGAGACCTTAGAACATTTTTGTAATATGAACAATATATTATATACCATTGTATCAGGGTTATTATTGTAATTTGTGGTGTATCTGTACACTATTATTCATTATTTATCGCCTCATAGGTGGGAAGTCTCAGGTACTATAGCTGCCATTCTTTTGACAATGATGGGGAGTTTTTATTCATATAGCATCTGGGCACTTTGATATAAATGGGGAAGAAAGCAGTGATGGGGGATAAAGCATTGGTGGTGAAAGGGTTCCCATTGGTAAATATAATTAAGATTAAAGTGGACCTGGAGAGAAAGAGGTGGTAGATGAGTTCAGCTGTCAAGATTTTAGGCAATTTGTGAAAGAAATGGCAAATTTGTTACAAGATGAAAAGAATACGTAAAATGCAAATGTGCAAAAAGCTGATGAGATTGAAGACTTATATCCAAAAATATTGTGGCCAACCATGGATTAATTCTGACTTTATGTTAGGAGGTATGATGTTTTGAAGAAATTTTCATTTAAGTAAGACTTTGATGAAAAATTGAAAGTGAAGCCTATATGCAAAGAGCCCAAATGACAACACCCTCTACACCAAATTATCCAAATGCTGGGAAGTTAAGGCGTTTATAGTATTTTTTTATTGGACTTATATATCTAAGAAGCTAATGTAGTTAAGTATTAATTATGCTTTTTTGGTTGAATTTATGCAATGGGTGGAATTTCATGTAGTTAAGTAACAAGTTAAGATTTAAAAAGGATTTCCTGAGCATATTTAAGATCAAACAAAAAATTGTGGTTTTTCTTGGAACTTATGTTATACAACTATGAAGTATATTCAAGTAGCAAGTTGCTTAAACAATATTGCATTCCATTCCTTAATATTACATTGCATTAACATCACATCTTATTATATTTATCTTCTCAAACTTCACAAAGCTCATCCATGCCTATCTTAGCCACAAAAGTTCTTACCACCCAAATTTATAACAATTTAGGCATTTCACAAACTTCCTATCTTTGCTACTATCTTTGTTTAATGTTCACATTTTCACATGTCCCGGACACCCTTTAGGACATTTAGTCTTCTTCTATGGAAGGCCCAAAGACCAAATAGCCTACATTCAAAGCACCCTTAACTAGGTGAAACATAGGCACTTGATTAGGGCATTTTTTATGATGGAGAGATTGGTGATGAGTTCTTTGAGTGCATTGCTTCTTCTAGGCACGCAAATCATTTACATTTGTTGTATTGGTACTTGAGTATCTCCCTACTATATGTTTCTTCTTCCTCAGAAATGCTAAATAGCATCAACCCTCAAGAATCAATCTCCTTAAACTAATAATACAACCATAGACATTTCAAAACTTTATGGCCTTTATTGTCGCACAATTGTCATTCAACATTCTACATAAAATGACAATCAAGAGATAGAATATTGAAAGTTCTTTATGTTTATAGCATTAAATTGTTTTAAATTCAATAATTAAAAAGTATTCAATTGTTCATTTAATAGTTTTTTAAAATTAACAATTCTATAGTTCCCGATAGCTATTTTCTGTCAATAACCAAAATTATGAGGGCCTTTATTTGGGTTATCCACAAAATAACTAATTTTTATATAAAAAAATTTACCTTTATCTTTTCTCTTGATCAATAGAAAAAAGCTTTTTGTTTTAATTGGGGTGGGGAATTTAATTATTAAATAATTGCAAAAAGCTAATTATGTCATTAGGGTGAGAGTTTGAACTTTGAAAAAGCATTGAAAAATTAAACTATATTGTGACACCCTGTGTTTATTTTAGTGTTAAGTATGTTGTATGAGCTTATTTATGCTCATATGAATGATCGTTTGGTGATTCGGGTGGTCCGAATCAATTTCGGTTGGTAAATAGGAAGTTTGGTTCTTCGCGATTTGTTAATTTTGGCTAATTTTGAGCTATCGTAATTTGTTTTATTGGTCGGATTTCAACCCTAGAGGGGGGTGAATAGGGTTTAACAAGTTTAATGCGGAATTTAAAACTTTTCTAACAATATTTAAGTAAAACAAATTTACTAAACCAATTTATCAAGGAATGCAATTAAATAAACAATCAAGCAAATAAACAATCTCAAGCAAACAATAATGTAGCAAGTAAATAATGAGATTGAGTTAGAAAGATTGAACCGATTTGAAGTCCAAGACGTTTTGTCCACACGGTTTTGGTTTACCAAACCATAATCCGCGCTCGGTTAGTTCCCCGAGAATTTTCACTAAATCCAATCTTCTTCCGGGTGAAGATAAAACCACTACAAGTGTTGTTGTCTCACTACACTCTTTACAAATATTGCTTAACCACAATATTCTCACAAGAATCTCTCTCTTGCTAACCTTGTGAGATTTACCTCTCACAATATCTAAACAAGAATTTACCTTCTTGTTTTTCCTATGAGATTTACCTCTCACAATTTGAATATAAAAGTTTGGTGATTCACACCAATTTACAATAACTCTCTCAAGTGTTTGTAGAATACAATTTAAGCTCACACTAGAGTTATCTTGAATGATCAATATGATATAGTTCAAATAAAAGATAATTGATCAAAAACAATTTCTTGAATCTTTGAATAATGAAGATAGATGAAGTAGAGAGTATAAGAGTGATTCAAGTTGTTTAGAATGTGTCTTAGATAGTGTATATATAGTCCCAAAAGTGATATAGCCGTTCTAGAGGTTTGGTAGAAGTTTGGTACCAAAAATAGTAAAAAATCAGAAATCCAACGGCTATATTCTGGAGCATCAGTCGACTAAGCAAAACCATCAGTCGACTGATGGACCATTAGTCGACTGAGCAAAACCATCAGTCGACTAATGGACCAGTCTGCCCAACAGGCCAAAAGGCCAAAAATCCCAATTTTTGCACTTTTGCATTTAAGCTCCGAAATCAATTCTAATGCTTTGGGGACTTCAAAAATAAGTTTCTAAGACACCAATTTTTGGGAAAACTCAAAATATGATCATTTAATATTTAATATGAATATATTTCAAAACCGGTTTATGCCAAAATGATGTTTTGAAATGATTTTCGATTCAAACTGATTTTGATCAATCTAACAAAGATGCAAGTTCATGTTTGAGCTATATAATCAATCAATTAAGAAACTTTACATTAATCCTAAGCATACACTCAATTACCGAATATGTGAGTCTTTGAATGCTTTGAATAGTTTCTTCAACTTGATTCTTCTCTTGAAGCTTTTCCATATGATCCTTGATCTTGATCTTCATGGATTTGTATTGCTAGCATGTGAGTGATGAGATTGTTCTCTTGCTAGTCCAATGCTTCGTTGACTTGATCGAATATTGATTCCATTGATCCTTGTCATGCTTCCTTTGAGCAATCATGCTATTCTTGATTTTTCAAGTAAGAAATCTATAATCTTAAATCAAGAACAGATTAAATTACACATGATTAAATTATTGTTATTATCAAAATAAGATTAAGACCTTCTAGGTCAACATGTTCGTTACTTATCCGATTAAGGTTCCGTTTGCGTAGATGTATAGTATTCATACCAATCTACAACTTTCATGTTTTGGCCAAAGTCCAACTCGCACTCCTTGTTGACCAAAACAGGGCCCGAAGTTGGCCCATCGCTAAATTCTGGTCATTCGGTAGCTTTTTGGCAGAGCGCTGTCTTCGGTGAATTTCTGGGATTGATTGGTTCATAATTTGGAAACACTTCCAACTAGGAAGTTGTAGAGCTTTGAAATACCTTTCCGTGGACATAAAGAACACCTCAATCGGAGTTCGGAGAGAAAAGTTATGGCCAAAACAAAAACAGTGCTCCAGAACCAAAATTACGCGCGGACCGGTCTGGGAGTTCCAGACTCAAGCGCGGACCGGTCTGGCCTTTTTCTAGACCGGTCCGGCCTTTAAAATTTGCCAAATTTTTACCCCGCGGACCGGTCTAAGGGTTTTGCCATACCGGTCTGCACGGTTACTGTAGCAACCGACTTAAAATGGTTTTAAGGTCGTTTTTCACCCATTTTCACTCATTTTTCGAGCTACACACAGCCACACACTTCCAGAGAGTTCCGAAAGGTTCTAGAGAGAGAAAGAGAGAGATTCCTACGCATCTCTCATCCCCGATCAAAGATTGAAGCTTGAAATCACCCGAATCCTCTTCTCCTTCGCTATACATCATCTCTTTCGTTATACATCATCTCTAAGCTTGGCTTCTCTCCATGGGAGCTTAAGTGCGAAGCTTTGGCCATGTGAATTGAGGGTTGTACTCCACCAATTCGAGGTCCGTGCTATTCTAGGAGCGTAGCATTGTGAGGATTATAGAGTTTCGTCAGGCGGGCTTGGATTATCATCTTTCCTTCATCCTTTCGGCTTATCCACTCAAGGTAGGGGTTTATATGACTTCAAAACTCAATTATATAATCTAAATGTTTCCTAAACTTGATATTATGATTATATTCAACAATCAAGGAATAATTTTGTGCATGTATGTTCAATATAAAAGATGTATCAGTTGAATATCATGAGTCATGCACGCTTGTACTATGATTTTACGAAGTGAAGCAAGATATGCCATTTACACCGGATAAACATGCATTACTCGAATTATATGAGATATTCCTTGGATGTGTGGATGTTATATGTTGATAAATTGATTTGTTGATGGATCATACAATCCAAGGAATATAGATTAAGCTTGGTTGAAGTGTGTATGGCATAGATTGTTTCAATTATGCATTCATTAGCATGTCAAGCATGTTTTAATTATGAATTCATTAACGGAGCAATAAATGCCATCTAAACTCGATACTCCCGTATTTCTTGGATTGTATGGATGTTCTTTGGGAATACATGTATTAATTTGATAAGCACATCTCGAAGAATGGCTAATTATATACCAAGAATTACGGGTATGTGTTTATTGAAAGTTTACATGGCATATATCATTGAAAGCTCCCATGTGAGGCATAAATAGCACGTTATACATAATTGTTGTGTCAACCCGGCATCTGGATGATCTCTTGGCAAGCTCAAAGCATTCTCACGGCATATGGCCTATCAAATGGACGTATATCTTTTATTATGATGTTGAAAACTTCATGATATATATATCTGCTCGGAGGCTACATGGAAGTTTATTTCTTATGGCAATTCATGGCAGCTGCATTTCTATCTTGATATTGTCTTATTGGATACGATTGGTTGATTGATCTCTTGAAAATGATTGTGCTTGGTCTTGGATGACCAAGGGTGATGTGAACTCTGTATGAATATATGTTTTCATGGTGCTTGCCGGGATGGGAAAATAGGCAGGGCTCGGTACCCTTGGGGGATATTGTTTGGCCGCCAATAAGCCACCGGCAAAAGACCCGGGAACCTTGGCATTGGCAACGCGCCATGAATTCGATTCTTTTCTAAGGAAGATAGACGGGATTGTTGTTCCACTTTCTGGGTATGATAATATTGGTATGCCGTTTGAGGCGATGGATTCTATATTGTGACACCAGTTCGGATTCTTATTGAGGCAAACTATGGTTATATTATATTCTCTTGGAGCGGATGGATTTCATAAGGCCATGTTGGCTTCGATTCTCACTGGCGCGTATCACCAAGTTGTGGAGATGGGTTGACACAAAGGGAGGTAACCTGCATATGCATGAGCGCGCATTATCATGAACTAATGACGTCTACGATACTTTACAATTAATGTTTAAAATTGTACTTTAAAAGGATTTACTTTAATTACGATAACAAATTAAGTTATATTTTCAAAGTTTCACCCGTTTTTCTAAAATCTTACAGGTAGCCAGGAGTCCAAAGAGGTCTAGGACGTGACGGGATCGGGAATGAGTTAGTGGCTCTGATACCGATGTGCTTTTGTCGTTTATATGTTCTCACGGGCAGCCACGGCTAACCCGAAGTTATATATATAAGTTGGATTTACTTGATTAGTTTTATGTAATGACTATATGTATGGATGCATGTTTATGTATAGTACTACTATCTTCAGCATGATTATGAAGTTGTTGGTTGACGAGCATGATAGTACTATCTTAATTTCTTTATATGTTTTTCATATATACCCATTTTAGTCAATCTAAGATGGGTTAGTAGCACTCCAGGTCTTAATTACGGGTGTTATCCTGTAGATTAAGGCGTGGGTGTTACATATATATTCTTGGATATTTTGATTATGTTATTGGTTCATGTAAACAAGATCTTTAAAGGGACATGCTAGTGAGAATAAAGTACGAAAATGCATCAAATAAGATAAATTGCATTACACAACCAAATTTTTTTCCAGTGATGATAATAGTAATATAAATTGTAGCATTACTACTAAATATATATATTGGGGTAGTTGTATATCATTTTCCAATTATAATACATGTGGTAGTGGATTATTGATTTAAATATTTTTTTTTCATTGTTGAATCTTTTTGTTCGTGAGGATCGTGTTAACATTTGTCATTTTGTTAATAAATTTTAATACTCGCAAGCGTACGAATCGATTGATAATATAGTGCGCAAGAAAGGTTGATCCCACAGAAACTCAAATAATATGTTTTATAATTATCTTGTTAATCTTTCATTAAACTCTTAATCTAGTTAGAAAAGTTTATAGGAATCAAACAAATGAAACATAACAAAGTAAATATAACAAAGTAAAGCAAGTAAATTAAAGTAATGGAACTAAATTAAATAATATTAAGTAAGATAACAAAATTAATGAATTAATTGATGTAGGAGGACAAAATTGGAACCCTTATTTTGCCTGAGTATTCAAGAGTAGGCCCAAGATTCAGTGAACATTCTTAGAGTAAATCCGAGAGAGGAACAAGGACTCGCGATAGTTGGATGAAGTCGTAAGTCTCTAGCATAATATAAATACGCAAGCCGAATATATTTACAGAATCAGGGATGACAAGAGTACTGTTGATATGGTCATCCCAACCAATGGAAACGGGACACCTGTACTCGTGGGAATGATTAGCGCTTATTGCCAATATGGGCCCCAAAGTGAATAATAGGTGGATACCTGTAAAGTGTAAAGTTGGTTATGGATAAGGACATACCCCTCATGTGAAAATGGCAAGTTATACCCTTTATGATCTTTTTACTGTTAATCTAATGAGCATTGTGACCAATAATCTATACGTATAAATAAAAAGGGAAAGCTCACTTCGAAATGATTCCAACTTTTATTAACCTTTATACACTCTAGTACTCTTTTTAAGAGAACAACCGCTTTCACTGTAACTACTTTCAATTAGGCATTTTGAGCCAAGTGAAGAATACCATCACACATTAGGAAAGACTTATTGCCAGATTGCGTATAATAGTCACTGGAGGAATCTATCCCACAAACTAAATCTCATATCGATTACTGCAAATTTATTATTCATTCTCATCACTTTTGATACATCTAGTTAATGGTTTTACCGATTTGGGCTGATTCTATATCTGTTGGGCTTGGTCAGATTTCTACCACTCATAATTAACTAGGGTTTCGAAGTCATATATTTAATATTATTTTCTTAAGTATTCAAACGCGTAAATTCTACTTTTATCTTGCAATAATTTAGTTTCTTAACTCTATTATTTACGAAAAATGAATTCATTAATGTTTACATAATTTATAAAATTTAATTACAATTCTTCCACCGTCAAACTTATGTATAAAGTCAAAATACTTATTATATCCATCAAAACGCACCCTATATCCACTCTTAATAAATCATAAGGTGAATACAACAAAAGATAACGGGGATTCAATTTTAATTTTATTAATTAAAATATGCATCTAATAGAAAGAATTATTTTTAATATTAATGTATTAAATTAGTAAAGTCAATTTGTATAAATAAGTGCAATGAAATTAATTAAATATATTCATCATAACTCTAACATAAATTTGTGCTAACATAAATAAAATTAAATAAATAAAAAATAATAAAGTTAAAGTAAATTTATTTAGCATTAATTTAATTGAATAAAATAAACTTTAAACCTTCAAAGTAAAAGAAAATGAGAAAACAAAAAAAAAATGAAAAGAAGAAGAGGGGTGCTCGACCAGAGGTGCTATTGGCTACTGTGTACGGCTTTAACATGTATACTCTCCTTATATAATTAGGAGTAGGTTTGGTTAATGGGTTTTTGATTGAGTGGGACAAGGCCCACCAATTAAATAATTTTATTGGGCTTTTATTTTCTTTACAAATAGGTTTGAATGTGGCTAGCTTTACATACTTGCAAATACACTTGGCTGGTTATATTTAGATTGGGCTCACTTGAGTGTACTTTGTTGAATTTTTGCCTTAGTAAATCGCAGAATTTTGTGTTGTAATATTGAACTTCGATATTGATAAATTTGAAAAAGTTTTAAATCGTAAAGTTGTAACTCTCGAAATTCTCTTTAAAATGGGATCAAGAATCACACATAATTTAGACTTTCGAGTAAAAAATTATGTTTCCAAAAGTATTAAACCATTTTAGCTGTCATCGTTTGTTCCAATTTCTCTATTTTTCTCAATCTTGTCCAATTCTTTTCAAGTACCCGAGTAATATTTAAAATAGAAAAATAGTATTAATATGTGATCTTTAAAATATAAATTAGCATAATAAATCATAACAATTTCTTGGTACATCACATTTACTAAAAATCCTGCCCCACTAATATTAAAGAAATAAATATATGTCTCACATCTCGTTAATGGAAATTATTATTCATGTATTATCATACCTTCAAATAAAAGGCATACACATATCAAAAAAATAGAAATCATACATGCTCAACTCTGAAAATTTGTTTAACAATACGTTGGTCTATTATCACAGTTTCATTCTTATTCTTAAAATAGTCTCTATACATTTTGGACTAATTTGTGTTCTTACTTCTTATTCTCAAAATTTTCTCTTTACATCTTGGACTAATTTGCATTCTTACTTATGTATCAATGGATTGACTACATATACAGACGATGTGTGTGCTACATGCATATATAAAATTTCATAACAAAGTTTTAACAAAAGTGAATAATAGCTTAGTGGTAAACTTTGATCTAAAAAATTCAGAATGCTTAAGTGCAAAGGTTTGATTCTGTTGCTAACAATTTTTTTATCAAAATAATAATAGTCATAGGGGTAAAATAGACATTTTAAAAGTTTGACACAATTTCACTGGTGATTAAAATCTGTATTACCTTTATAATATAGTACATATTTACTTGAATTTGTCCACCGGGCACTAGTTCAAATTTTTTTTTTTAGGTCAAACTCTTAATTACCAAATTTACAAGGTAATGTTGTGTTAATTTTTTTTTTATTAACTTGTTGGTTCAATGTTTTTCTTTTTCTATGGTTATTATTGGTTTTTGGAGTTATCATTGTTTTAGGTAAGCTTTTTGTGAATTTCAATTTTAAATGAATAGTTTCAATTCTTGATACACACTTTTCAAAATAATGCTTTTCTTACCCATGTTTTAAGATCCGAAGATATAATAGATGTGGAAGAAAGTAGAACCAACAAGAACATTTATAAGAACTCTTCAATAAAATAACTAAAATAAGATAATTAAAATAGTTATTTAATTATTTATTTATTAAATTGTTAAAGTCAACAATGTTAAATTTTTACGGTGGTTATTTTATTTTATTTTTTGTCAATAACTAAAATTTTGGGGCTCACCATTTAATTTTTGCCAAAAATTGGATAAGGCTAATCTTAAATGAACCCCATAATTATTCTTTTCATCCTACTAAAAATTGATAAAGAAAGTCGTATCCGCATAGAGAATGAGAGAAGTAAAGACATAGATAAAAATAAAAAATAAAAAAAATCATGAATTTATCCATATCTTTCAAAAATATTCATAACATAAATTTTAGGGTTGGCTGATTCCTTGAATTTTTTTAGTAATAGAAGAATTTGAATTAAGGACTGGACTTAGGAGTCATGCTCGGTAAATACACCGTGTTAAGAATTAAGGGTGCCTTTTAATTTGACTAATAGTGAGATTGAGACCCATAATTTGCTCTAAAACCTACATTTTAAACCAATTATATGATGGGTTTTTTAGTTTTTAATCAAACGTAGTGGGTTTGACTATACCAATCTCATAATTTTAGGCTAAATCTTAATTTGCCATTAATGATTACATGGAAATTATTATTTAAACCCATTTTTTAATTAGGTTGATCCGTCTTCTAATTAACTCAATTTTTTTATATTGTTAAGTTAATCCCCACTTTATACTCAATATGACCCTCATTAAGCTCGCCAACTCAAAATCATTAGCATTTTGTACAGGGGCGTATCTACAGTGTGGCGAGGGAGTGCGCGTGCACCCCCGGCGATTTAGGTTTTTTTTTTAAAAAAATAAAATAAAAAATATTATAAGGACTTATGTGCATAAATATATAGTTAAGGGTGTGTAACTGTAATAAAACTTAAAGGGGCTTATGTTCATTAATATATACTTAAAAGAGGAGTGAGTGCGTGAGATCTCAATTAGCCATTTAGCCTCAATAGTCAATAGTCAATATCCCCTTTTTACTTCCTGCTGTCTCCTTGCTCCTTGCTCCGCCTCCGCCATTTGTGCAATTGAGTGTGATTCTCTCTGCTTTTTTTTTTTTTGCTGCTCTCCACAACTCACGCACAGGACAGCACTGCTACAGCCTACAGAGGTTCAGATATAAAATTTATTAGTGTGTCTCTTCCCCCCTTGTTGCGTAGTCTTTAACTACGAATAAGTCCCCACCATATTGGTATCAGAGGTAGATTTATGTCTATCCGTGAGTAGTTCTTCAAGGCAAACTTATGGTTTTAAGAACTTTGGTAATAAACTATTTTTCCCATAATAGCTGATTAAAATATTTTGGTATAAGAAAACAGATTTTTCTTAGTGATATTTATACTATGATTAGTATGAAAATTCTGAGGAATGATGAGTATGCTCTACAGCTGCCATTTATCTTCTTCTTCTGATTTAAGTATGCTCTGTGACTGCCATTTGATATGGATCTCTCACATCAGAACACTCAGAATAAGTTGTTTGGATCTCCTGTATCAGAAAGCGTTCGTTCTAATTTTCTGAACACTTGTATAAATCTTTTGTTTACACAGAAGGTTATACTCACATATATGGACAGGTGTTTGAGCGCCGGGTTTTAGGCGATGGATAGCCGTGTGTATGCCCGATAAAGGCTCGCAGATTGAGGTCAAATATGTGATTATGGATTTTGTTGTAACAAAAGGTCGTCTTTAGATCCCAGATCTACTTAGATTAATGCTTTTCTGAAAACCCAAAGTGTTTTGTTAAGCTGCTATTGAAAGCATATTTTATAACCAAATTTCTTAAAAATCATTTGTTGCCTATCTCTTTATAAATGTTTTCCAAATCCAAGTCCATGTCTGCTTCTTCTTCTAAATCTATAAGTCCTTCTGAGTCTTTTAGGTCTAATAGCTCTCGTAGTGATAAAATTGAGTCTTTATATGAAATCACCCATATCCAAGACACAAAAATTCCCGAAACTAAATTAGCTATCACAAATCCCTATCATGTCTTTCAGAAGCCTTCTTCTGAGTCCTTCACCAAAAGAGTCAAACAGTTAGTAGTCTCTGACAAATCAAAACTTCCAGTTCGTGAGTTTGTTCAGTGTACTCCTTTTGATTCTTTGTTTGTCAAGTCAGGACATGAAGAACAGTTCTTCACTGTCCCGATTTCCGCAGATATTTCTCGGCTAGCCTTATCCCAAGGTTATACCCACATGCATTTCGGAGCAATCCGTTTTGCTATTACTTTTCATGGACGCAAAGGTTTACAAGCAGTTGCCCGTATTGCTCTTGTTGATTCACGGCTGACAAATTATCAGCAAGCAATCCTTGGCAATGTACAAGCCACGTTGAATGCCGGAACGGTGTTTTTTACACTATATCCTAATTTCAATATCCCTCTCAGTGATCCATATGTTTGCTCTGCTTTGAAGATCCAGGTTCAGATCTCTGGAGTCTCTATGATCCCAGGTACTGCAGCAGCAACCATCCACCAGCAAATGGTCTATCGTGTGCAGAATCATTCTTATGATCTCTGTATTCCCGGATCCTCTACATCAGAAGCTCTCATGCTCACAATTGATTCAGATCGAGCTCACACCGCCAGTTATGTTCCCCGTCAGCTCACTCGTGATGAACTTGTGACTCTTTTACCAGAAGTATGGGTTACTTCCTATGAAAAGCTCCAGGCAGAAGCCAATACAGAGTCTTTTCAGCAGACTGACCCAACATATACTCGCAGAGCTGATAAACAAATCGAAATGAGATTCAGTAAGAAAAATATCCCAATTTCTCCTGAGCGAAACCCTTTTCAAACTGAACTCAT
The DNA here is from genome assembly GCA_021464415.1 of Lonicera japonica. Taxonomy (NCBI): domain Eukaryota; kingdom Viridiplantae; phylum Streptophyta; class Magnoliopsida; order Dipsacales; family Caprifoliaceae; genus Lonicera; species Lonicera japonica. The sequence goes on from CM038468.1 coordinate 29,957,370, forward strand.
GATGGTGCAAGAAATACGCAGGTTACCCACAGATCAAGTTCTTGATAATGGTTCTTTGCCAATCTGGTCGTTTAACCGACACGGCAAACCTGTGTATCAGTTCTCCAAACCAAAGGTGCATATCCCATGTGACGATTGTTGTTGTGACGATTGTGAAGAGTTAGCGTTTGAGGCAGAGTTAGAACCTGCAGAATTGAGGTTATACAGAAAGAAGAAGGCTGGAAAAGCCTTAAATTCTCAGGAACTTCTAGAAGAACGTTACCAAGCAGGTGACCCTACAGTTGATCTCCTTGGTGAACCAAGTGGCAAATTTAACTATTATGTCACTTATGGAGACAGGCCTAAACCTATACCTCCTCCAGAAGTCCCAGAGTGCAAGCCTCCACCGCTTCCACAAAACCCGTCCCCCCCACAACCACCTCCTCAACGTCTTTCACCCTACACCCAGAAAGCCCTAAAGGCTCTTGGCCGTCCATACCGCCAAGCACCCTCCTGTTACTCTCCGCCTAAACAGTTACAACCTGAACCACTCCCATGTTTTTATATGGCTCAAGAACCAAATTCCCCAGAACCACATTTTCCCCCAGCAGAAGATTTTGATAACCTCACAACCCATGTGAGTCATCGTTGGAAAATTCCGGATCCTACTTCTATTGGTTCCGATGGACAGGTGAAAAAGATTACAGCGGCTGAAGCAGCATTAAATTGGCAAGCAGAAAATGCATTGGCACAGAACAAGGTCCTCTCTCAAATTGCCCAGCAAACACAGCAGATGAATAAGAAGATTTCTTCTCTTTCCACTATCCCTGAAATGATTGCTGATATAAAAATGAGAATCAGGAACTTGCATGACCAAATGACGTATGTTGCCACCACGGTCAATGATTTTGCTGCCACATCAACTTTCTTCCGAGAAAAGGAAGCCGAGAAGCGAGCACTCTTGGCCCAGCTTGAATCAATTGAACGAAGTGAAGCTATTAATTATGCTTACTCTCAAGAAAGGCCCAAATCTTTGTTCCCAAATACTCGTGACATCCCTGATGTTTCAATCTTTTATCCAACTGAACCACCAGTTCAATCAACTTTTAACCCAGCAGAGTATTCATTAGCCAACCCACGTTCTACTTCCCTTAATCTTTGGGATGAACCACCCAAGAGGAGATTACCCCATGGTCCAATTCTCCTCCAAAGCCTAAACCAACCCCTAAAGCAGTGTTCCAACCTCGTAAGTCAAATTACCCTTTCCAAGCAAAGCATCCCTCTGAAGTAGAATGGTCCAAACCTTCCCCTACTTCCAGAGAAACCCGTGGCATTGTTCTTAACGAACCATCACCACTCCAAACTTCTCGCCCTCTATCTTCCACACCAGCCATCCAAGCCACCAAAACCTCCCCAGCCTCTAATCCAGAAGCTTATCGCCACCCATCAGATGCTACTGATATTATCCAAGGTGCTTCCACTAAGCCTATGGATATGTTTGCTATGGAAATCCATGAAAGTCAGCCAACCAACCAAATAGCCTCTTTCCTAAGAGCTCTTACCTTACCTGATCATACTCCTGTTAAGACTGAGTCAGATGATTTGTTTGATTCCTTTGAACAGTTGTATGCCGCTCAAGCCTCAGGAACACAACCTACCAATGAAACTAATGAGCCAATGGTTGAAGACCCACCAGAAAATCCCCAACCAACTCCTGCTCCTGCACCCAATACTATTCCCACAAACCATCACCAAGAGAACCATCTTCGATTTACCATTGATGATATTAAACCAAAGTTTTGGCGTGACCGTTTCTTCCAATTTAAAGCTTGGATTATTGCAGATAATGAGCTTTATGATTTACGGTCTGTTTTTAAGCGTTTTCTGGCACGCTTATCTGGACGTTTGTATGATTGGTACGAATCCCTCCAAGAATATAGGCAACTTCAGTTACAGCAAGTTACCTCTATTGATGTTTTCCTCGGTACCATTTACAATGAGTTTGTTGGAACTCCGTCCAAATTTGGTGATATCGCACGTGCAGAATTTATGGGAATGAAGTGTTGTTCACTTCAAGACGCTGATCTTGAACGCCATTATGATCGAATGTCAAAACGATTCTACATTCTTGGTGGAATTGATGATCCCAACCTTAAACAAATTTTTTTCCAGTCCTTCCCAGATGCCCTTGTCTCAGAAGCAGAGAAGCTGTTAAAAATTCAAAAGCTTGATCTTAAAACTCTCTCTTTGGGAAGAATCTATGAGCTCCTTACAGATTCTGTTGAAAGGATTTGTAACCAGAAGACGCTTATGGATCAAATGGAAAAAACAAGCAAAATGCTCTCCAAGGCCTGCAACAAAGATCACTGGAAAATTAAGTGCAAGAATAAAGAAGGTTGTGATTGTTCCCAGCATAAGCGCCATGCAAAGAAAAAGAAGTTTAGAAAATCTTCTCGCTCCTCCAAGTATTCTTCAAATGACTTTGTCAAACCCTACAAGAAGAAGAAGAAGAAGTTCAAAAACTTCAAATTTGTCAAGAAAAGGACATTTCGAGGAAAGAAGACGGATAAATGTTTCATTTGCAAGAAGCCAGGCCATTATGCGAAGAATTGTCCGAATGGTGAAAAGAAGGCCCAGTTCATGGCACTTCTACACAAGCTTGCTCCAGATATTGCAGAATCCGATGTTGAATCAGTCCTATCGGCTCAAGATGAAGCATCTCCTGAAAGCTTGATGAAGATCGCTTATACTGATTCTGAGCAATCAGAAGCAGAAAGTGAACCTGCTAGTGAAAATGAAAGTGTAGTATCCTCTCTCCCAAGTGAAGAAGCATTTCACTTACAGCAACTGACCTGTTCAAATCAAGAAGAAGAACTATTTGTGGCTCAAACTCCCCATGCATATGTAAAACTTTTTACAGAAGCATATTCAAAACCCATCAAAGTTCTTGCTCTCTTTGATACAGGTGCCTCCCGCACTCTTGTAAATCCATCCCTACTTCCATCCACCTTTTGGAAGCCTTGTCGCATAGCATTCAGATGTGCTAACGGTGAAGTAATGTACGGTACCATGGTCTCTAAGCCAATCCTTATCCAAATCCTTCCTGGCCTACGTCTCAAGCATATTGTTTATGGAAGCCCTGTTCCAATGGATGCGATCATGTTAGGATGGGATTTTATTAAAAAACTGCCAGTACAGCTTCAGGACAGAGGTTTGCGCTACAAGAAGTTCTTTCTTCCCTGGCATGATATGCAAGCTGTCCTTGACTTCTACCAAGCAACTTCTTCACCTCCACTTGACCCCAGTCTCTCAATGACAGACATTCGCCAGAAAATAATCACTATGTCATGTGCTGAAAGTCATACCGAATTCCTCACCAAATGTCAGAACCCGTTATGGAGAAACAACAAGTTTTTTGTCACTCTTCCTTTCAAGCTAAATGAGGATGTAAACCCTACCAGAGCCTCTCATTCTGGAATGAATCCAGAACACCAAGCTCTTGCCTTAAAAGAATTACAATCCCTCAAACAGCAACAATTGATTGAGGACACCACGTCTCCATGGGCTTGCGAAGCCTTTTATGTCAACAAGCGTTCTGAGCAGATTCGAGGAAAAATGCGATTGGTGATCAATTACCAACCGTTGAACTATTTTTTGGCTAGTGATAAATTTCCTTTGCCCCAAAAGCATTCGCTATTCAGTCACCTCTCCAATGCCAACATCTTCTCCAAGTTTGATCTAAAAGCTGGATTTTGGCAACTCGGTATTCGCCCAGATGATCGCCCGAAAACCGCTTTCTGTATCCCTGGTTTCCATTACCAGTGGACTGTTATGCCCTTTGGACTCAAGAATGCTCCTTCTATTTTCCAGAAAACGATGATGTCAATTTTCGAACCAATTGCAGCCAACGCTTTAATATTCATTGACGATATCCTCCTGTTTAGCTCCTCTGAAGCTGAACATTTGCAGTTGCTTCACCATTTTCATCATATTGTTCTCACCCATGGAATCATGTTATCAGAAAGAAAAATGATAATTGGAACTCCTGAGATTGATTTCTTAGGAATGCAAATCAAAGATAGCAAGATTCAACTCCAAGAGCATATCTCAAAGGATCTACAGAAGTTCCCTGACAAATTAACCACCAAAACTCAGATTCAGCAATTCCTTGGTTTGGTTAATTACATGTCTCCGTTTATCCCAAAGGTTGTAACCTACACCGCTCCTTTGTCAGCCCTTCTCAAGAAGTCTCCACCTCCATGGTCAAAGGCACAAGCTGAAGCAGTCCAGAAGTTGAAAGCCCTTACAACTCAGCTCCCCAGATTGAAGATTCCTGCTGATGGACAGCGCATCCTTCAAACTGATGCAAGTAACGAATTTTGGGCAGCAATTCTCCTTGAAGAAAAGAATGGTGTTAGAACTCCGTGTGGATACAAGTCAGGACGATTCAAGCAAGGTGAAATTCACTATCATAGCACCTTCAAAGAAATCCTTGCAGTCAGAAGAGGAATTGAGAAGTTCCAGTTTCACTTAATTGGATATCATTTCAAAATAGAGATGGACATGTCATCTTTTCCTGCGATGATCCAATTTAAGAACAAGCAAATTCCTAACTCTCAATTACTTCGTTGGGCAGAATGGTTTTCCCAATGGGATTATGAAGTTAAACATCTTAAAGGCAAAAATAATGTTATAGCTGATTTCTTCTCAAGAAAACCTCCTCAGCTAAGCAAACCTTCCGAGTTAAGCTTTGTATCCCACATCGCCCCTTTTAAAAAGGAACCCTTTTGCAAACCCTATAAATTCAATAAGTTCCTTCTCAGAAATTCATCAACCCTTCCTACTGTCTATACTTTAGCTCAAGTCTCTCTTTCAGATATGGCCAGTTCCTCAAACCCCTCTCCTTTCCCTCCTCCTTTCCAGTTTTCTGAAATGGATCCAAACATTGATCCTATGAAAGCAATCCCTTATCTTCCTTATGAAATTCAAGACAAAGTTCTCAATCGCACTCTTTGTTCCCGTGGAAAAGAACAAATCTTCAAGTATCTGTGTATATTGCTAGAAAAGCATGGCCTCTGTTTCAGAGGACTTCGCCTTCATCCTGATTACCCCTTTTGTTCTTTATTCCATATCCACTACTGTTATCGTGTCCCTAAGATTGCCCTTGTTTTCTTATGGTACCTTACTCAGGTGTACCATATTGGTTTTATTTTCAAAGCAGCTGATCTCCTCCTGTACATTCAAATTGCTACTTCCGAACCAGAGATTCAGACCGCTCATCAAGATCTATATGGACTTCCTAGTTCATATAATTTCATCACCTTTTTGAAATGGTTTAAAACAGTTGACCAGTGATTCAGCTCGCTGCTACTAGTCCAGATGATGACGATGGCCCCTACAGTCCCTATTCTCCTTTGTATGGTGGAAATAATTGGGATTGGGATGATGACGGGAATGAGACAGATTAAGTGCACATTGACGTCATGCATGACGCTTTCCTCCACTACCCCGACATCTGATTGTGAAGCATCTTTTGCTTTACTTTACTTTTGCTTTTGGCGTACGAATATTGTAAGCTTTTATTTACTTTGTAAAAAGGGAATCTTATCTCTTTATCTTTCTTTTGGACAAGCTGGTCCTCCTTTATTTGGATTGTAGCTAAGCCCTTCGCCTATAAAAGGAGCTAGCATTAGTTTGTTTGATGATCGAGTTTTCTAATAGATATATAAATATATATCTAATAGTTTTACATTTAGTATTACATTTAGTATTACATTTATAGCTAAAGTAGTTAAAGACACACTCTGAAGTAGAATGGATATGGTGGGGACTTATTCGTAGTTAAAGACTACGCAACAAGGGGGGAAGAGACACACTCTAAACAATACAACAAAGGGAAAAGAAATTAACACATGAACCTGAGATACCAAGAAGACCAATAATTATGTAAAAAAGGAGGGGCATCACTTAAACATAAATAGGACTAGTAACGGACTTACTCTGACTTACATAAATAAGAGTGAAAATATGTTTGACAAGGATCAAACATAAACCAATACCAAGAAAGATAAGAACACCAAGGATAATATAAAATAAGATAGGCATCTTATAAAATACGAAAGACTCTCATGGAGAGATTACAAACTTTCTCACACTAGCACACTTACAAAACAGAAAACTCGATAATCAAACAAACTAATGCTAGCTCCTTTTATAGGCGAAGGGCTTAGCTACAATCCAAATAAAGGAGGACCAGCTTGTCCAAAAGAAAGATAAAGAGATAAGATTCCCTTTTTACAAAGTAAATAAAAGCTTACAATATTCGTACGCCAAAAGCAAAAGTAAAGTAAAGCAAAAGATGCTTCACAATCAGATGTCGGGGTAGTGGAGGAAAGCGTCATGCATGACGTCAATGTGCACTTAATCTGTCTCATTCCCGTCATCATCCCAATCCCAATTATTTCCACCATACAAAGGAGAATAGGGACTGTAGGGGCCATCGTCATCATCTGGACTAGTAGCAGCGAGCTCATCTAATTCATTGGCAAAAGCCATGATGTTTGGATCATCATCTTCATCTTCACTGCTGTTGTCACTAAATCCAACAAATGCTTCGGAGTCTGAACTTAATTCTCCGTAGTCCCAACGGTGAGTAGAGGCGTAAGAGTACAGATGCTCGAACAGGCGAAAAACACCATCGTCATCCCAGGGAGAGCTTTGCCATGGATCATGAGAAAATTTAACAAAATCGGGGACAGAATCATAATCTACCTTATTTAATTCACATATGTTCTTTAAAAAAGTAACATAGTCAAGGTCATAAGGTTCTTTAATGGATTTTGATAAATTACGGGTAAACCAGGCTTCAATGGTGGCGTTAGAGCCGTCTGGAAGGGGAGTCCTGAGGGGTTTGTGAAAATGGATTAAACAGTAAGTATGGTAGTGAGTTTGCAAGGCTTCTTTCCACTGGTCAACTGTTTTAAACCATTTCAAAAAGGTGATGAAATTATATGAACTAGGAAGTCCATATAGATCTTGATGAGCGGTCTGAATCTCTGGTTCGGAAGTAGCAATTTGAATGTACAGGAGGAGATCAGCTGCTTTGAAAATAAAACCAATATGGTACACCTGAGTAAGGTACCATAAGAAAACAAGGGCAATCTTAGGGACACGATAACAGTAGTGGATATGGAATAAAGAACAAAAGGGGTAATCAGGATGAAGGCGAAGTCCTCTGAAACAGAGGCCATGCTTTTCTAGCAATATACACAGATACTTGAAGATTTGTTCTTTTCCACGGGAACAAAGAGTGCGATTGAGAACTTTGTCTTGAATTTCATAAGGAAGATAAGGGATTGCTTTCATAGGATCAATGTTTGGATCCATTTCAGAAAACTGGAAAGGAGGAGGGAAAGGAGAGGGGTTTGAGGAACTGGCCATATCTGAAAGAGAGACTTGAGCTAAAGTATAGACAGTAGGAAGGGTTGATGAATTTCTGAGAAGGAACTTATTGAATTTATAGGGTTTGCAAAAGGGTTCCTTTTTAAAAGGGGCGATGTGGGATACAAAGCTTAACTCGGAAGGTTTGCTTAGCTGAGGAGGTTTTCTTGAGAAGAAATCAGCTATAACATTATTTTTGCCTTTAAGATGTTTAACTTCATAATCCCATTGGGAAAACCATTCTGCCCAACGAAGTAATTGAGAGTTAGGAATTTGCTTGTTCTTAAATTGGATCATCGCAGGAAAAGATGACATGTCCATCTCTATTTTGAAATGATATCCAATTAAGTGAAACTGGAACTTCTCAATTCCTCTTCTGACTGCAAGGATTTCTTTGAAGGTGCTATGATAGTGAATTTCACCTTGCTTGAATCGTCCTGACTTGTATCCACACGGAGTTCTAACACCATTCTTTTCTTCAAGGAGAATTGCTGCCCAAAATTCGTTACTTGCATCAGTTTGAAGGATGCGCTGTCCATCAGCAGGAATCTTCAATCTGGGGAGCTGAGTTGTAAGGGCTTTCAACTTCTGGACTGCTTCAGCTTGTGCCTTTGACCATGGAGGTGGAGACTTCTTGAGAAGGGCTGACAAAGGAGCGGTGTAGGTTACAACCTTTGGGATAAACGGAGACATGTAATTAACCAAACCAAGGAATTGCTGAATCTGAGTTTTGGTGGTTAATTTGTCAGGGAACTTCTGTAGATCCTTTGAGATATGCTCTTGGAGTTGAATCTTGCTATCTTTGATTTGCATTCCTAAGAAATCAATCTCAGGAGTTCCAATTATCATTTTTCTTTCTGATAACATGATTCCATGGGTGAGAACAATATGATGAAAATGGTGAAGCAACTGCAAATGTTCAGCTTCAGAGGAGCTAAACAGGAGGATATCGTCAATGAATATTAAAGCGTTGGCTGCAATTGGTTCGAAAATTGACATCATCGTTTTCTGGAAAATAGAAGGAGCATTCTTGAGTCCAAAGGGCATAACAGTCCACTGGTAATGGAAACCAGGGATACAGAAAGCGGTTTTCGGGCGATCATCTGGGCGAATACCGAGTTGCCAAAATCCAGCTTTTAGATCAAACTTGGAGAAGATGTTGGCATTGGAGAGGTGACTGAATAGCGAATGCTTTTGGGGCAAAGGAAATTTATCACTAGCCAAAAAATAGTTCAACGGTTGGTAATTGATCACCAATCGCATTTTTCCTCGAATCTGCTCAGAACGCTTGTTGACATAAAAGGCTTCGCAAGCCCATGGAGACGTGGTGTCCTCAATCAATTGTTGCTGTTTGAGGGATTGTAATTCTTTTAAGGCAAGAGCTTGGTGTTCTGGATTCATTCCAGAATGAGAGGCTCTGGTAGGGTTTACATCCTCATTTAGCTTGAAAGGAAGAGTGACAAAAAACTTGTTGTTTCTCCATAACGGGTTCTGACATTTGGTGAGGAATTCGGTATGACTTTCAGCACATGACATAGTGATTATTTTCTGGCGAATGTCTGTCATTGAGAGACTGGGGTCAAGTGGAGGTGAAGAAGTTGCTTGGTAGAAGTCAAGGACAGCTTGCATATCATGCCAGGGAAGAAAGAACTTCTTGTAGCGCAAACCTCTGTCCTGAAGCTGTACTGGCAGTTTTTTAATAAAATCCCATCCTAACATGATCGCATCCATTGGAACAGGGCTTCCATAAACAATATGCTTGAGACGTAGGCCAGGAAGGATTTGGATAAGGATTGGCTTAGAGACCATGGTACCGTACATTACTTCACCGTTAGCACATCTGAATGCTATGCGACAAGGCTTCCAAAAGGTGGATGGAAGTAGGGATGGATTTACAAGAGTGCGGGAGGCACCTGTATCAAAGAGAGCAAGAACTTTGATGGGTTTTGAATATGCTTCTGTAAAAAGTTTTACATATGCATGGGGAGTTTGAGCCACAAATAGTTCTTCTTCTTGATTTGAACAGGTCAGTTGCTGTAAGTGAAATGCTTCTTCACTTGGGAGAGAGGATACTACACTTTCATTTTCACTAGCAGGTTCACTTTCTGCTTCTGATTGCTCAGAATCAGTATAAGCGATCTTCATCAAGCTTTCAGGAGATGCTTCATCTTGAGCCGATAGGACTGATTCAACATCGGATTCTGCAATATCTGGAGCAAGCTTGTGTAGAAGTGCCATGAACTGGGCCTTCTTTTCACCATTCGGACAATTCTTCGCATAATGGCCTGGCTTCTTGCAAATGAAACATTTATCCGTCTTCTTTCCTCGAAATGTCCTTTTCTTGACAAATTTGAAGTTTTTGAACTTCTTCTTCTTCTTCTTGTAGGGTTTGACAAAGTCATTTGAAGAATACTTGGAGGAGCGAGAAGATTTTCTAAACTTCTTTTTCTTTGCATGGCGCTTATGCTGGGAACAATCACAACCTTCTTTATTCTTGCACTTAATTTTCCAGTGATCTTTGTTGCAGGCCTTGGAGAGCATTTTGCTTGTTTTTTCCATTTGATCCATAAGCGTCTTCTGGTTACAAATCCTTTCAACAGAATCTGTAAGGAGCTCATAGATTCTTCCCAAAGAGAGAGTTTTAAGATCAAGCTTTTGAATTTTTAACAGCTTCTCTGCTTCTGAGACAAGGGCATCTGGGAAGGACTGGAAAAAAATTTGTTTAAGGTTGGGATCATCAATTCCACCAAGAATGTAGAATCGTTTTGACATTCGATCATAATGGCGTTCAAGATCAGCGTCTTGAAGTGAACAACACTTCATTCCCATAAATTCTGCACGTGCGATATCACCAAATTTGGACGGAGTTCCAACAAACTCATTGTAAATGGTACCGAGGAAAACATCAATAGAGGTAACTTGCTGTAACTGAAGTTGCCTATATTCTTGGAGGGATTCGTACCAATCATACAAACGTCCAGATAAGCGTGCCAGAAAACGCTTAAAAACAGACCGTAAATCATAAAGCTCATTATCTGCAATAATCCAAGCTTTAAATTGGAAGAAACGGTCACGCCAAAACTTTGGTTTAATATCATCAATGGTAAATCGAAGATGGTTCTCTTGGTGATGGTTTGTGGGAATAGTATTGGGTGCAGGAGCAGGAGTTGGTTGGGATTTTCTGGTGGGTCTTCAACCATTGGCTCATTAGTTTCATTGGTAGGTTGTGTTCCTGAGGCTTGAGCGGCATACAACTGTTCAAAGGAATCAAACAAATCATCTGACTCAGTCTTAACAGGAGTATGATCAGGTAAGGTAAGAGCTCTTAGGAAAGAGGCTATTTGGTTGGTTGGCTGACTTTCATGGATTTCCATAGCAAACATATCCATAGGCTTAGTGGAAGCACCTTGGATAATATCAGTAGCATCTGATGGGTGGCGATAAGCTTCTGGATTAGAGGCTGGGGAGGTTTTGGTGGCTTGGATGGCTGGTGTGGAAGATAGAGGGCGAGAAGTTTGGAGTGGTGATGGTTCGTTAAGAACAATGCCACGGGTTTCTCTGGAAGTAGGGGAAGGTTTGGACCATTCTACTTCAGAGGGATGCTTTGCTTGGAAAGGGTAATTTGACTTACGAGGTTGGAACACTGCTTTAGGGGTTGGTTTAGGCTTTGGAGGAGAATTGGACCATGGGGGTAATCTCCTCTTGGGTGGTTCATCCCAAAGATTAAGGGAAGTAGAACGTGGGTTGGCTAATGAATACTCTGCTGGGTTAAAAGTTGATTGAACTGGTGGTTCAGTTGGATAAAAGATTGAAACATCAGGGATGTCACGAGTATTTGGGAACAAAGATTTGGGCCTTTCTTGAGAGTAAGCATAATTAATTGCTTCACTCCGCTCAATAGATTCAAGCTGGGCCAAGAGGGCTCGCTTCTCGGCTTCCTTTTCTCGGAAGAAATTTGATGTGGCAGCAAAATCATTGACAGTGGTGGCAACATACGTCATTTGGTCATGCAAGTTTCTGATTCTCATTTTTATATCAGCAATCATTTCAGGGACAGTGGAAAGAGAAGAAATCTTCTTATTCATCTGCTGTGTTTGCTGGGCAATTTGAGAGAGGACCTTGTTTTGGGCAATTGCATTTTCTGCTTGCCAATTTAATGCTGCTTCAGCCGCTGTAATCTTTTTCACTTGTCCATCGGAACCAATGGAAGTAGGATCCGGAATTTTCCAACGATGGCTCACATGGTTTGTGAGGTTATCAAAATCTTCTGCTGGGGGAAAATTTGGTTCTGGGGAATTTGGTTCTTGAGCCATATAAAAACATGGGAGTGGTTCAGGTTGTAACTGTTTAGGCGGAGAGTAACAGGAGGGTGCTTGGCGGTATGGACGGCCAAGAGCCTTTAGGGCTTTCTGGGTGTAGGGTGAAAGACGTTGAGGAGGTGGTTGTGGGGGGGACGGGTTTTGTGGAGGCGGTGGAGGCTTGCACTCTGGGACTTCTGGAGGAGGTATAGGTTTAGGCCTGTCTCCATAAGTGACATAATAGTTAAATTTGCCACTTGGTTCACCAAGGAGATCAACTGTAGGGTCACCTGCTTGGTAACGTTCTTCTAGAAGTTCCTGAGAATTTAAGGCTTTTCCAGCCTTCTTCTTTCTGTATAACCTCAATTCTGCAGGTTCTAACTCTGCCTCAAACGCTAACTCTTCACAATCGTCACAACAACAATCGTCACATGGGATATGCACCTTTGGTTTGGAGAACTGATACACAGGTTTGCCGTGTCGGTTAAACGACCAGATTGGCAAAGAACCATTATCAAGAACTTGATCTGTGGGTAACCTGCGTATTTCTTGCACCATCATGAGTTCAGTTTGAAAAGGGTTTCGCTCAGGAGAAATTGGGATATTTTTCTTACTGAATCTCATTTCGATTTGTTTATCAGCTCTGCGAGTATATGTTGGGTCAGTCTGCTGAAAAGACTCTGTATTGGCTTCTGCCTGGAGCTTTTCATAGGAAGTAACCCATACTTCTGGTAAAAGAGTCACAAGTTCATCACGAGTGAGCTGACGGGGAACATAACTGGCGGTGTGAGCTCGATCTGAATCAATTGTGAGCATGAGAGCTTCTGATGTAGAGGATCCGGGAATACAGAGATCATAAGAATGATTCTGCACACGATAGACCATTTGCTGGTGGATGGTTGCTGCTGCAGTACCTGGGATCATAGAGACTCCAGAGATCTGAACCTGGATCTTCAAAGCAGAGCAAACATATGGATCACTGAGAGGGATATTGAAATTAGGATATAGTGTAAAAAACACCGTTCCGGCATTCAACGTGGCTTGTACATTGCCAAGGATTGCTTGCTGATAATTTGTCAGCCGTGAATCAACAAGAGCAATACGGGCAACTGCTTGTAAACCTTTGCGTCCATGAAAAGTAATAGCAAAACGGATTGCTCCGAAATGCATGTGGGTATAACCTTGGGATAAGGCTAACCGAGAAATATCTGCTGAGATCGGGACAGTGAAGAACTGTTCTTCATGTCCTGATTTGACAAACAAAGAATCAAAAGGAGTACACTGAACAAATTCACGAACTGGAAGTTTTGATTTGTCAGAGACTACTAACTGTTTGACTCTTTTGGTGAAGGACTCAGAAGAAGGCTTCTGAAAGACATGATAGGGATTTGTGATAGCTAATTTAGTTTCGGGGATTTTTGTGTCTGGGATATGGGTGATTTCATACAAAGACTCAATTTTATCACTACGAGAGCTATTAGACCTAAAAGACTCAGAAGGACTTATAGACTTAGAAGAAGAAGCAGACATGGACTTGGATTTGGAAAACATTTATAAAGAGATAGGCAACAAATGATTTTTAAGAAATTTGGTTATAAAATATGCTTTCAATAGCAGATAAACAAAACACTTTGGGTTTTTAGAAAAGCAATAATCTAAGTAGATCTGGGATCTAAAGACGACCTTTTGTTACAACAAAATCCATAATCACATATTTGACCACAATCTGCGAGCCTTTATCGGGCATACACACGGCTATCCATCGCCTAAAACCCGGCGCTCAAACACCTGTCCATATATGTGAGTATAACCTTCTGTGTAAACAAAAGATTTATACACGTGTTCAGAAAATTAGAACGAACGCTTTCTGATACAGGAGATCCAAACAACTTATTCTGAGTGTTCTGATGTGAGAGATCCATACCAAATGGCAGTCACAGAGCATACTAAAATCAGAAGAAGAAGATAAATGGCAGCTGTAGAGCATACTTATCATTCCTCAGAATTTTCATACTAATCATAGTATAAATATCACTAAGAAAAATCTGTTTTCTTATACCAAAATATTTTAATCAGCTGTTATGGGAAAAATAGTTTATTACCAAAGTTCTTAAAACCATAAGTTTGCCTTGAAGAACTACTCACGGATAGACATAAATCTACCTCTGAAGTAGAATACATTTATATATTGCGTAGAAATATAAATACATTTAGTATTTACATTTAGTATTTATATATCTAATAGATATATAAATATATATCGAGTTTTCATATATCCATATTGCGTAGACTTATAGATTTACATTTAATTTTATCAGAGCTATTAGACATATAAAGACTCAGTTTTACATTTAGTTTTAATTTTTAAATGTGCCAAAGTTTATTAATATATATTTAGTAATTTCAAGAGGATATGCTGTGCAAATGATGGGGTTGCTAGGAAATTAATAAATTTTATATTTGATATATATTTATTAATATAATTTTATATTTGATTTAGGTTTAATAAATTAATAAGGCTGATTTTTTTTTATAGTAGTATAAGGCTAATTTATAAATAATTTAGGTTTAATAAATTATATTGTATATTAATTGTTTAATTGATTTAGCTTTAAATGTGCCAAACTTTACTGTGCGTTTCTTGAATAATTTTATATTATTAGATTATTTAGTTAATTGTATATTAATTTAATAAATGTTGAATTTATAGGACAGAGTTTAGAATGAAGAAATATTTTAGCAAAATAGGAATAAGTTCTTCCTCCAGTCCTCAAAATGTGTCTGATTTTTGTGTTAAGGAGGATATACTTGTTCTAGACATGGGGGATACTTTTGTACATCAAGGAAGATCACGACGCAATTCTGAAGGGAACACAAATTTATATTACTATCGCGTTGAATTGTTTTACACCGTGATAGATACGTTACTTCTAGAGTTGAACAGTCGTTTTAATGAGGTGAATATGGAATTGTTATTGTGTATGTCTTCTCTTGATCCAAGCGACTCATTCGCTGCATTTGATAAGAGAAAACTGATCCGATTTGCCGAATTTTATCCATCCGATTTTTCAAGAATGGAATTAATTGCGCTTGAACATCAACTTGAGACTTATATTATTGATATGCGCTCTGACGATCGAATTAATGAAATTACTGGAGTTAGTAATCTTTGTAGAACAATGATTCAGTTGAAGAAGTATCGTGTCTATCCATTGGTCTTTTTACTTATTAAGTTAGCTCTACTCTTACCCGTAGCAACTGCAACAGTTGAAAGAGTATTTTCGGCGATGAAGATAATCAAAAGTCAACTACGAAATCGGTTAGGAGATGACTTCTTGAATGATTATTTGGTGGCTTATATCGAGAAAGATGTACTCGAGTCTATCAATAACGAAGTTGTCATTCAACGATTTCAAAATATGAAATCTCGGAGAGAATTGTTGTAGGTAATTTCTTTATTTTTAGTACTTTTGTTAATGTAAGAACTCCATATTTATATTATTATTATTTGGACTTTGAGTTTATTCAAATTGTTTACCCCCAGATTAAAATTCCTGGGTACGCCACTGATTTTGTAGACCTATCTTATCTGATCATAATTTCTTCCCCTACGGCAACTATTTATTTAGACAAAAAGAAAGAAAGCCTAAAATTTATTCTTTATTATAATAATAACGAAAACTTTTCATTCCAGATAAGATTCAAATTCAATAAGTTAAAATATATGATTTTTATTGCGGAGTGTACTATAAATGAGACCAGAGGTTTTGCAACTTTCATTAAATTTCACTAGTTGCACCTATGAAAAAGGGTGAGGCTATTACCACACTTCAAAATTTATCGTATCACTCTTTACATTTAACTCGGTACATTTGGATCAAGTATATAATCATTTATTCGGTGCAATAGAGTTAAATTATTGTTGAGAAAAAATAAATACTCTAAGTAGGCCTTATAGCATCGAATAATGTGTACATACTCGATATTATTATACCAAATAAATATAGGAGACTACTATTAACACACACCATTTAACTCTCTAACAC
This sequence comes from Lonicera japonica, assembly GCA_021464415.1. Classification (NCBI taxonomy): domain Eukaryota; kingdom Viridiplantae; phylum Streptophyta; class Magnoliopsida; order Dipsacales; family Caprifoliaceae; genus Lonicera; species Lonicera japonica. The sequence goes on from CM038468.1 coordinate 29,973,133, forward strand.
TGCGTATCTCTCTAACACTCCATAGGTACACTTTTACTCTTCCTAACACTCCACCACTCCACATTTAATTTCATCTAACACCAAAATTAATATTCATCTAAAAATCACTCCAATCTTACTCTCTACCACTCCACTCTCTCTCATCTTCAATCTTCTTCTTCCACAAATCAACCCATTGCTATTAAGGATTTTTCAGAAATTTTGGTTGGAATTAAGCATTCAACTCTCTCTATAATTCAAAAAAACAAATCACACAACTCACCCCACAAATCTCATTTTCAATCTTCTTATTTTAACTTTTTCTTTAACAATCTAATCGTTCTACTCTTTTTTTCTTGAACTTTTTTGTTATTGGCTAAAAAAAGTTTCACCGGTGCACACACCACATCAAAAAAAAAATTATGCCATGAATGAAGGTTTACTCGGTTCCTAGGAACCGAGTGTTGTTCATCATACTCGGCCGAAAGGAACCGAGTAAAGCACAAGTCACTCGGTCTTAAGGAATCGAGTGGAATTGAAAAAATATCCCAAAGCTTAACTCGGTTCCTTAGGACCGAGTAAGTTGTACAACACTCGGTTCTTAAGGGCCGAGTAAATATTCTTCGTATTTTGTTTCTGTTTTTTAATTTTTTTTGTGTTTGTATCCAATGATTTATAATTGAAATGAAACGTAAAGCAATAATCAAAATATAAATATCATACTTCTTTTGGAGATGAATAATGATTTGGATGGTGGTGGTACCAACAATGATGGAGGTGGTGGCGGCAATGGTATTGGTGATGATGATGATGATGATGATGATGATGATGATGATGAAGAAGAAGAAGAAAAAGAAGAAGATGAAGAAGAAGAGGCGGCAACGATGCTGGTAGTGGTGGTGGTGATGATGATGATGAAATTTAAGGGAGTGTTTAATGTTTTAATTATTAATTAAAAATAAAAAAAAAGTGTGTATTGATAGAATAATTAATAATTTTTTTAAAAAATATTACAGAGTAAAATAAAGTGTGTCATTAGCAATACCCTAAATATAAATATGCTCAATTTTATTGCTATAAATTAAAATAAAAATGTTGTAGTGAGATATATAGAAGGTAACAATAGCTCCGCCCGTGAAAAAATGTTAATGGATAGTAAAAACTGTAAGGGTGCGTTTGATTGCAAGCATGGAATTTACATGAAAAGAAAATAAGTTCCAGGTAATTGAATTGCCTAGAATTGAGTTGCATGAAAAATGTAATTAAATGTGTTTGATTGCCTTAATTTTCTACCCGGAAAATATTGGTTGTATTGTGACATTTTTAATGTAGAAAAAATTATGGGTATTTTTTTTTACATAATTTTATAGTCATGATGGATCTTGTTTAATTGATCTTGATGAGTAGATTTTAAATATAAAATTTTTATTAAATTTTGAATTTTGTAGTTTAAGTTATAGCATTTTTAGTGTAGAAAATGAGTAAAATGTTATCTCAAAAACCGTGCAATTGCCTGGAAAATAAAAACTAACTCCTCCCAAAGAAAATATTTTCCTTGTTTACATGGAAAATGTAAGTGTGTGAGCCGAAAGTGGCAATTGAATTGCCTGAAAAAAAAAACCAATCAAACACCTTAAGTTGTCAAATCAAGTGAAAAATGGGTATTTTCTATGAAAAATACTCCCAATCAAACACAGCTTAAAAATAAAATGCAGATTGTACAGATAATCCTGCACTGCACCGCTCCTGCAACTGATCATCATTACAAAACTTGTACGGCTCTGCAAAACTGGAAAATCACGTTTATTGTTATAAATTTATAATAATATATAGTTTTAAAAATATACAATATACTATTTTAAAACAATACGGAATATTAAGTTTTGATAAATAAATATTATATCAATGTAATTTATTATACAATTATATTGATATAATATTTAGTAAATTATTTAATTTAAAATTTTTTGATTAAATAATTATGAATTTGTTAATTTATTAATAATTCAATTTTAATTTAAATAGTGTTAGAAAAAATTTAAATTATAAATTTTAATTATTAGAATAAAAATATATTTTTTATTATTTTATGTTATTTAATTGTTTTTTTAAATGTATCAATATTATAAGTAGAGATTAGATCTTCTTGAAAAATAGAATTTAAATAAATTATTTAATTTTAAAATAAAAAAATTTAAAATTTACTTAAAATAACTTAATTTAAATTTTTAAAAATTAACTTAAATTATTATATTTATATAATTAAATATTAATAAATAAAATATTTATAAATTATTTAATCTGCAATTTAAAAGATAATTAAACCGGCCGGTGATTGCATTTTCATTTTCTTTTCTTAACTTGTGCGACAGTATCTCCAAAACCCAGAAATGCATCTTTTTGCTTAAATTTCTCTAGTGGTTTGCGAATCAGTTCTTAGCATTTTTTGATGTGATTAAGCGTGATAGTCATTAGATTCATCCAATTTCAAGCTTTTAAGTAATAATTTCTGGGTTAGGGTTAAGAAGATTTTAATACCTAGGGTTCTAAAATCGCTAATTTCCCCTTTTCCGAGCTTAGAAAATCTTTATATATTTTTATGTATTATGTATACATCTATATTCCCCTGAATCTAATACAGAGATAGCTCTTTTCTTTTGCAAATTAAATTAGTTGAGGAATCTCGGCAAGTCTCCAATTGAGCCTCATCTCCTCCTAAATCTGCCCTATGCTTACTGTAAGTTCTCTTTAATTTCCTCTTCATTTCCCTTCTCTTCCATTTTTTTGTGTTCAGCTCCTTGTATTCTATCTTTTGCTTATATATACCAATAATCAATAGTTTTAGAGTGACTTGTAAAAAAATGTGCGAAATATGTATTGGTTGTGATGCAGGGTTTTTATCAAATTATCTTTATCAAAATCTATTCAAACCCATGAGTAATCGCCAAATTTGAATGTTACTTTTTTGTACCTGATAAAGATGTCCGTGTGTCTGCATCTATAATACTCCTTGCATCTTCAAAAGATAGTCCCAATTTTCTATTCGGGGTGTTTCAAATTGATAGTCCCCACTTCTTTGTTGAAACGAGCATTCCATTAAAAAGTACGAAAGTCAAAATGTGACTATCGTTTTGGGACGGAGAGAGTATATATGTACAAAACCAGTGAACATCATGCCAAAGGCACTATGGATCTAATCAGCCCTTTATACATCCTTTATCTCACTTAAAAAGTTATCGTTCATCAAAGCACTAGGGGTTGCCACAGTGGTAAGGACAAACTTGGAAATATGGGTGTAGATGCATGGTCTCAGGTTCGATTCCCATACCTGTGGTTATCAAAAAAAAATAAAAATTCTTCCTAATTGTTTAGATATACTAGGTATTGATCGTGCCCTAAGTAGATTTCAAACATAGAAACTTTATAAAGTTCCGATTCTTAAGCCTAAGATTATGATGTTTTAAAGTTTTTTTAAGTCCTTGACAGAGAACCAGGCGCGTAACTAATTAAGTCAATAAAGAGGTATTCATGTGTTTGTTTTGGGTGTTAGCAATGTGACATTTCAAAATTGAATCTAATGGTTTAAATACATGTAGTCCGTAAGTAGATTTCAAACATAGAAACTTTATAAAGTTCCGATTCTTAAACCTAAGACTATGGTGTTTTAAAGTTTTTTCAAGTCCTTGACAGAGAGCCGGGCGCGTAACTAATTAAGTCAATAAAGAGGTATTCGTGTGTTTGTTTTCGGTGTTAGCGATGTGACATTTCAAAATTGAATCGAATGGTTTAAATATATGTAGTCTTATAAGGTGATATCTTGACCTTAAGAGAGTTTGAGTGTTGAAACAATGCTTCCTAATTTGTTCTTTGTTCATTTTTTCATCTCAATTCTTGAAAAGGCATGTTTCATCGTACTTTACAATCTATTATCTTTGGCACATTGTTTTACATTCGAAACAACTCTTGATTCTCCACGCATTCACGTGTGTGTGTAACTGTGTTGGCTCAGAATGTATTTTGCAAAGGATAGAATGATGGATAGTAATATTTATCTACCCAGAGCACATTTCCGTACAATTTGTCTGGTATTTTTGTTTTTTATGTATGATGTTTTGTTTATGGATAATAAATGCCTCTGAAGATTCACAGATCACCCCCTTGTAACATTTTATAGAACACTTTAGGCTGTAAGTCTATTATAAAATTGTTATATAGGATTGTATTGCCATGGTCATGATAGAAAAGTCAATTTACTATAGCATGCAGGTTCCCCCTATTTTTGCCTGAACGATAATCACATGAACAAGGTTTTTACATCACTTTAACTAAGACAGTGCCAAGTGCATATGTGGATTAACTTTTGGTGATTTTTTTTGTGTGCTTTAGCATTCCTCTTCTTGAATTCATGATAATTTGTGTTGGTTCATGCAATTTCCGTCTATCATTGGGAAATTAGTTGAGAATCTGCGAATTTACTGGTGGTTTTCATGTTTTCCATCTTTAATTTTGCAACATCTTTTTGGTGTTATAGAGAAATTTGTGAAATGTAGTACCATTGTTGATTTATTTTTAAATGCTTATATAATAATAATAATGTTTTCCATAGTTAAATTTGCAAATTTTTTGTACAGAAATTTTTTTTTTTGATAAGAAACAAAGCCAATTTTATTAAACAAAAGCAGGGGAAAACAAATACAGTAGTGATAGAGGGCAAGATATCCTCTGCACAAGATAACAAAAGGAATTACAAGCTTGTGGATTGCTCAAGGAAACTAAAACAATCTAACTTAAAAAGAAAACTCTGAGTCGAATCGATAATATTAAATGCCCTAGCCCACAAATCTGCCGAAAAAATAATATTATCCCAAATCTCCTCAACTCCACTGATTTTATCATCAAAAATTCTGCTATTTCTTTCTAGCCACAGCCTCCAAGCCATTGCCAAAACCGAGATTCTCCACAAGATTTTAGCTTTTGCATGATCCGTCCCAAAACTCCATTTTATCACAATACAATCTGCCCACTTCTTTGGCAAAACACCCTCAACCCCAAACAAAGAAAAGAGATTTGACCACATGAAACGGGCCACCGAGCAATGCACTAGGATATGATCAATAGATTCACCATCCTTTTTGCAAAGGATACAAACTGAAGGAGACAACATACAATTCGGTCTTCTAACTTGGATTTTGTCACATGTATTAACTTTACTCAGAGAAGCGAGCCACGCAAAGACTTTAACTTTATGAGGAACACCCCCTTTCCAAATAAAACTGTATTGAGGAAAAGGCAGAGATGAAGATGAACAGGAGATACTTTCCAAGAAAGACTTACAAGAGAATTCACCGGAAGAAGTACCCACCCACACCCTTTTGTCCCCCGAATTGAAATTAAAATGAGTATTTCCAATAATACCCAAAAGAGAGGTAAAATCAACAATATCCCTATCGTTAAAATTCCTTGAGAAATTTAAGTCCCAAGAGAAACCGGTAGAGGACTGCCTTATAAGAACCGAACTAATGACCGCATTCTGAGAAAGGGATAAACGATACAATCTAGGAAACCGATCTCTTAAAGAGCTAGACTCACATTCTCCCAAAACCGAATTATATCCCCCCTCCCTAAAACCAATTTGATATTTTCCATATACTTTCCATGGGGAGCGAAGAGTAGCATTAAAAAGTGTATTCACATCCCACCCATTAGAGTGATTACCAAACTTACTTAGAATAATTGAATGCCAAAGAGATTTACTCTCTAATGGAAATCGCCATAACCATTTACTGAGAAGTGCCATATTTTTGGATTTTAAATTCCCTACTCCAAGACCTCCACATTTTTTTGGTAAAGAAACTATATCCCATCTAACAAGATGATCCCTCTTATGATCTCCTCGACCTTCCCAAAAAAAATTCCTCATCATCGCTTCAATAACTTGTATCACCTTACACGGCATTCTAAAGACCGACATGAGATACACAGGCATACTTCCCAAGACTGCTTGTAACAGAGTCAACATACCACCTCTGGATAGACCACCTTTATGCCACCCTTCTAGTTTCCTTGAAACTCTTTCAATGACCGGCTCCCAGAAAACCAAACTATTCGGGTTACCCCTGAGAGGCATACCGAGATAATTCAAAGGCCAGGAACCTCTAGCACACCCCACCTCAACTGCAATACAATCAATACAATCAGATTCCACGTTAATACCCACAACGCTGCTCTTTGCCATATTTATTCTTAACCCTGACACCCGAGAAAAGATATCCAAAATCCCCACCAAATTACTGACATTATTGATCCGATTTGATAAAAAGAAAATGCTATCATCAGCGAATTGCAAATGAGAGATTTTAACTTTATGGCTCCCTATTTCATAGCCTTCTATCAAATCAGCCTCCAAAGCTTTTTTCACCAATCTGCTAAGGACATCTGCCACCAAAATGAACAAAAAGGGGGATAACGGATCACCCTTCCTTAATCCCCTACTTGCCCAAAAACGTCCCCCTGGTTTGCCATTGATTATGACCGAAAAGTTTGTCGATGAAAGGTAGCCTCAAATCCATTTTCTCCATCTCTCTCCAAACCCCTTTTTTTCTAATACGAAATTTAGAAAATCCCAGCACACATGATCATACGCTTTTTCAAAATCAATTTTAAATATGATACCTTCATTCTTTTTCCCTCTATACTCCTCCACTACTTCATTTGCTATAAGGATGAGATCAATGATTTGCCTGCCCTTGACAAAAGCCCCTTGATTTTGATCAATCGTATCATTTAGCACCTCCTTTAGCCTCAAAGATAGCACTTTCGCCATGATTTTATAAAGAGAAGTCACCAGGCTAATTGGTCTGAAATCAGTAACCTTAGTAGAATTTAACTTCTTCGGAATTAAGCAAATGTATGTCGCGTTCGTCTTTGCATTAACCACCCCTTTGTCAAAAAATTCATGGAAAACTTTCATCAAGTCCTCTTTTATTATATCCCACCCATTTTGTAAAGCCAACATTGTGAAACCATCAGGCCCTGGGGCTTTCTCTCCATCACATTGAAACAGTGCCCTTTTGATTTCCTCCTCCCCAAAAGGTTTCTCTAGCAAGCTCTTATTCCCTTCACTAATACTAGCCCATTCAAGTCCCTCTATCCCAAACTTTAAACCATCTTCTTCAGTGTATAACTTGCTAAAGAAACTTGTAATTTCCTCCACTATATCCTCCTCCTTTTGTAAGATGTTGCCTTCCGAGTCCTCAATCTTGTTGATCATCTTACTTACCTTTCTACCACTAGCAATTCTATGAAAAAGCCTTGTGTTTTTGTCCCATTCCTTAACACCTTTGATTCTCGCCTTCTGATTCCAAGAAATTTCTTCCTTCATGATCAAATCCTCCAATCTTCTTTTCATTCCTTCCCTTTCTGACCTCTCATTGTTAATCAGAATCCCTTGACTTTCCTTATAGTCGAGCTCCTCAATTCTGTGCAAAACTGCTTTCTTCTCTAATCTAATATCCCCAAATACTTCCGTATTCCATCTTTTAACATCCCCTTTAATTGATTCCATTTTACTCATAAATTTATAGCCCTCCCAACCCGTGTGCGTGCCACTATCCCACCAACATTTAAATTTTTCTTTGAAATTCTTGTGCTTCAACCACATATTTTCAAATCTGAAAGGTGTCGGACCCCATTTAAAACCGTTAGTATCTAAGATAATCGGGCAATGATCCGATGTGGCTCTAACGAGGGCTTCTTGTCTCGCCAAATTATTACTTCTCTCCCACCCCACCGAAAATAAGAATCTATCAATCCTTGAGCACGCCAAATTCTCTCTCATGTTCGACCATGTAAAAGCCGCATTGTTCAAGTTAATGTCTCTCAGCCCCGTATCTTTTATAAATTCATCAAACTCCTTCATACCTTTTGTAATTCTACCACCCTTTAATTTTTCAGACGGGTATCTCACTATATTAAAATCCCCCCCCAAACACCACAAATCCCCACACATCCCATACAAACTCGCCAATTCCTCCCAAAACTCTCTTCTGTTCCTAGCTCGACATGGCCCGTAAACACCCGTGAACCACCAACTCTTATCATTATTAACCGGTTGCAATAACACTGAAACCGAATATAAACCCAGAACAGTCTCAACTCCTCTAAAAACACGAACGTCCCACATAATCAAAATACCACCAGATCTTCCAACCGAAGGTAAAAATGACCATTCTTTGAATCGCGATCCTCATATACTGCCCACCAGTTTGCTATTAATTTCTTCTTTCTTGGTTTCCTGCAATACAACCAAATCCGGACTCTCTGCACCTAACAACTCTTTTATCACTTTTCTTTTCTGTTTTCCGCCCAACCCCCTAATGTTCCAACTGAGGATCTTCATTTAAAACTTGTTGATGCCCCTTCTCTCCTTGATGAACCACCTGCACTCCATTTTAAACCGAATTGTATGTTGTCTCCTTCAGTTTGTATCCTTTGCAAAAAGGATGGTGAATCTATTGATCATATCCTAGTGCATTGCTCGGTGGCCCGTTTCATGTGGTCAAATCTCTTTTCTTTGTTTGGGGTTGAGGGTGTTTTGCCAAAGAAGTGGGCAGATTGTGTTGTGATAAAATGGAGTTTTGGGACGGATCATGCAAAAGCTAAAATCTTGTGGAGAATCTCGGTTTTGGCAATGGCTTGGAGGCTGTGGCTAGAAAGAAATAGCAGAATTTTTGATGATAAAGTCAGTGGAGCTGAGGAGATTTGGGATAATATTATTTTTTTCGGCCGATTTGTGGGCTAGGGCATTTAATATTATCGATTCGACTCAGAGTTTTCTTTTTAAATTAGATTGTTTTAGTTTCCTTGACCAATCCACAAGTTTGTAATTCCTTTTGTTCTCTTGTGCAGAGGATATCTTGCCCTCTATCACTAGTGAATATGTTTCCCGTGCTTTTGTTTAATAAAATTGGCTTTGTTTCTTATCAAAAAAAAATGTAAAAGAACCTTGTATCCCAAATGAAGAGTCTATATTGAGCATCACCCAATTTTGAAGGATACACTAATTTCATGATCAACGGTCAAAAAAGAATTTTTTTTGGTTATGTCCTAGAAAGGGTAAAATAAATGTACCATTAAATTCGGATGTCCCAAAAGGGAATAGTGAACTCTTTATTTGTGATGGAGTACTTGTTGAATATTAAGTTTTCAAAGACAAAATTGTAGTCCCTCCATCCCCAGTCACTGTTTGAATTTGACCTTTGAAGAATGCATAAATTTTAGAACAAAACTTGTTTCTTGTGGTGAGATTTGGTACGATGATTATGTCTTGTAAATTAAAGTGGACTGTTAGCTTTGGGACATGGGACTGAGGGCGTACTTTGTTTTCTAAAAAGCATCAGTACGTTTTCTTTCTCTTTCTCTTCTCTCCATTTTCTAAAACTCATGCGTCTAGTCTAGCTGATAAAGAAGCTTGCTCTCAACAACCAAATCTATTTTCGTGATACTTAAGGAGAGATAAACCGCTAGATGTGTTTGTAGTCAACTTTAAAGGTACATGTGCACTCACATCTTATAACATTAGACCAAATCGGCAAATCTCTTTCTCTTATGTTTACAATCTGCATATCCGCTATCTATATCTATATTATAAGGGAGCTTGGTTTCAACACCAATTCCCCAATTTTGTTTGCACATTTGAGGTTTGATTATAGTGTTTAACAATTTGGACCGTATGATGTGTGTTATGCTGGAATACAAGCTAAGTCTTTTTCATTTCTTTGCAGAAACTAAGTTTTATTCAAAGCTGGTTATGAGATCTCTTATTCAAGGGACTGAAACAAACCATGGTGGTACTTTACATGCATATGACAACTATTTACTTCATTTTGGTGTCACCATCTTTGATTTATGCCTGCTAATTAATTGTGTTGACTAAAATCTAGGATTGGAACCTTGCTATATATCTCTAGTTAAATCCTTGACCATAATATGTCCTTCAAAATTAAACTAACAGGTCACCAACTCCAAGGAATAGCCGAATTAAAGTATTAAGGCCTTCTCATTATACTGTACAATAATTTATGAAACGATAAAAGTCATCCACTTAATTCCTTTAAACCCATCAGAACAGGTTTAAATGTGTTGTGGACCTTGGGTTGTTTGTGTTTGACATTAAAATCATTGACCCAGCAACCCATTTACAATTCGTGTTGATGGATCTTGTTACTTTTGGGTCCCTGTGCAATAAATAAGCAACCTAACCAGCTAACAATGTGTGGGATTCAGACTTGTGTTTCTATGACTTGAATTATTATTTCAACTTTCATGATTTTTTTGATATAACATAAAAAATCTAGTAATAAAAGTCAGGTTTTTCTGGCTGCTTATCCAGATCAAGTGCGTTTGAATTGGCCAGAGAAAATTGTTGAAGTGCGTTTTTATATGTATTATCACAAATTAAGAGTTCAAAATCTCACATGCAGTATTTCATAATATTGTATTTTCTGGAAACAACAATGTGAACTGTTAGATTATGAGGTTCTTTGAATATCACGTCTGAAAAAGTGTGGAAGAAATATATCGTATGTTGATTTGATCCTTTCTTGGTAAAATTAGTTAAGTAATTCCTAATTTAATTTGCCTTTTGAATATAGCTTTCTGACATTATTGATTGATACTGGCCCTTTTCAAATTAGATCTTAACATTTGAGTTGATGGTGATGAGGACATACATGAAAAGGATGCAATATGTAAGTCATGTCGCTCAGCATTCAGATTCGTTAAAAATGTCATCAAGGTAGAATGCGGATGTAAAAGGATTTTCGTTGCACATGAAGCATGTGCATCTAACAGGTGTATGAACAATTGCAATAAATGTGGCCGGCGCTACAATCATGCACCTGTAAAGTTGGTCCAAGTGGCTGTTCGACCTAAAGGGTGGTCAAGAGAGGGAGCATCAGTAGATGATGTAAGTTGCTAGGTCAATAGCTTTCATGATCAACACAGGGAGAAAAAGCCTCTTTCAATGACGCATTGAAAGAATGATTTCTAGACCTTCCTACTATTAATGGAAGCAACATGGATCCGGCTCCTACAGAGTATTAAATCTAGGCTGGCTGTTTAAAATTAGATGGCTTAGATTTTGACAGAATGTTATGTCTGGCAAGGTGGACTTATTTAGACAGAAACTACCTGAACCATATAATTCTAAACTAACTGTCCATATTTTCTTCAACTCTGCTCTAGTGTAATGATTCATCACTTTAAAATTGGAAATTGACATAATGCTACTTTTGAAAAGCGTCATGAAAGAGGTTTTTTTGTCCCTTTTTTCATAGGAGATTTTGAGTCTATTTTTTTGTTTGGATATTTGTCCAATTAGAATCTTTCAAGAGCTATTCTAATTGCACTTTTCTTTTGTCATTATGAAGAAATCCACTAATTATATACTTGTTGCAGCCGGAAATTAATGCTTTAGTTTAATATAGTATGGACTTAAAACATGAATTACTATACTTGCAAATAGTGATATTTGCAAATAGTGATGGCTAGCCAAGAGTAATACTCAGTTTTTGCTCTCTCAAATAGTGATAGCTTAGCCGAGAGTAAAACTTGGTTTTTGCCTTTTCAAATAGTGATAGCTAGCCAATAGTAGTATTGACTTGATTTGGGAATCGCTGTGTGAACTTATTCCTTGTCTATTTGGAACCGTAGTAGAATCTTTTTCTAAAAGACTTGATGGATTGTTGAGGGGTTGCTTGTCTAGAAGGGAGACTTACTTTGATTCAATCGGTCCATAGTCGTATTCTCTTATACTGAATTTCATCTATGCTTAAGACTTCCTGAATAGGAAAGAGAAGAGTGAGAAAGAAGAAATTTCCTTGGGGAAGGAAATGAAGAAGGGAAAAAAAGGAGGATCATCTTCTTGTTGTTAATTGGGAGTTTGTTTCCAATAAGTAGACCTCTTATCTTCCTTTTGTTCTCTGCCATGAGCTGTCACAGTCCGCATTAGGATGGGACTATTCCCGCTCGGAAACCTAGCTGTCTGTCTGTGGCTACAAGTGTTTTCTGTGAAATTCAAACTCCTACAACGCATTTTAGTAATGTTGTAACACAAGCAAGTAGGTAGGTAGGTTTTCCATTCTTTAATCACTTTTTTTGCGCGCCATGTATTTCAAATCCCCATTTGCATAGTTATGCTTATTATTTCCAATAGATTAATCTTTGCCTTGCTTATTTTAGGTGTCATCGGAGATGGAAAATGGTACATCGGCGGAGGAAGAGAGGGGTCAAAGGCGTGGAAGATGGAAAATGGTATGTTGGTGAAGTAAGAGTAGCTCAAAGGCATGATAATAGATAGTTGCAAAGCTGATTTTGAATACTAATTAAGTAAAGAGTATTTGATTTTTTAAAGATGTAAACAAACAGTATCTATTATTAAATACGGGTGTCAAATTAGTTATAAAGTAATGGAGTTATATATCATAATTAATGGTTAGATTTATCTAATTTAAGTTGATTCCTACATTTTATACATTTTTTTTTGCTTGGTGATTGCTCTGGAATTGATAAGCAATTTGGTCCCGGAGCTTACCCAGGATTAATTTAAAATAGGGGTAATTTGAAATGCCTTTTCAAGTTATGGATTCCACTTTGACCATGGTATTTTTTTTAAAAATGAAATTTTTGACCGAAATATTCTATATCTAATCTGATTCATTAAGAAAAACATTTCAATTCGATCTGATAACCCCAAAGATTGTTATTAATCAAATCAACAACCGATTCTATTAGCCTAATGGAACTCCAATCTGATCTGAATTTTTAAGATTTTTTTTGTCATTTTTTAACAATAAAAAATAATTTAATTTTCGACAATATAAAAATTGAAATGAAAGAAAATATTCTTTATCTGCTAATAATTTCAAAAGGTTCAGACATCCAAAATAAACGAGGCAATGGAAACAAAAACCATCCAATTCCATTGCCTTATATTCAACTGAATCAAATTGGGAAACAAAAACCATCCAATTCCAAAAACCATCCAATTCCTTATATTCAACTGAATCTGCAAAAATCCATATGGTGATAACATCGTCTCAAAATTTCCGAGGTCGATGGAAATTTGGGAAATCCATTTCCAAACTCATCCAAGTCCAAACTCATCCAAGAATGCCAATATTAGTATATACTGCGAGTGAGGCTCTTTTATTTTATTTTATTTTATTTTAACTAAGTTTAAAGCCAAGGCCTAAACTTACGCAAAAAACAAAAAAATAAAAAGCCAACAAATTTAAAATAACATACGAAGATTCAAATGCCAATGAAATATTTTTAAAAATTGACTCAGCCAAGTTTACCGAATGTCAAGTCGGTGGAAGGTTACTAAATCGAATATCAAAGTTAAGCAATAAGACACCGACTCGGTGCTTAAATTTGGGGTGTCACTGTAGTTGGTTGCCCCAATATATAACATACAAGTTGATAGCAAGTTGCCGACTTTAAGGTCAACATTCGGTGGTAGTTTACTGAGTTAGAGGTTAAAATTCGGTAACCTTTTGCTGAGATCAAATGTCAGCGAAATATTTCTAAAACTTAACTCGACCAAAGTTTGCCGAATGTTAAGTCGGTGGAAGGTTATCGAATCAAATGTTGAAGTTCGGCAACAAGATACCGACTCAGTGCTTAAATTTGGGGTGTCACCGTATATGGTTAGTTGCCCCAATACATAACAGACAAGTCGGTAGCAAGTTGTAAACTTTAAGGTGAACATTCGGTGGCACTTTTTCGAGTTAGAGGTTAAAATTCGGTAACTTTTTACCGAAATCAAATGTCAATGAAATATTTTTAAAAATTGACACGGCCAAAGTTTACAGTAGGTCAAGTCAGTGGAAGGTTACCGAATTGAATTTTGAAGTTCAACAACAAGATACCGACTCGATGCTTAAATTTGGGATGTCACCATATGAGTGCCATGATCAATAATTTTTAAATTGTAGTGTTAAAGTTACGTTGGTGTTTTGGTTACAAAACCAGGGTGCGTAATTCTCTAGCCTTAACTTAATCAGTTCACTTTGAGAGTCAGAAACAGCAACACTTTAGTTATTGTAATTGCAATCCACTACTCCTCTGGCTTGGATAGTGGGAGGAATGGGGTTTTCAACACTTGGTAGGACCAGCAGAATGCCATCACCACCTTAATGCTGTTGTTGGGATTGGGAGGTCTGAGTACCATCCATTGTTTTTTCTTGTTTGAGCCATGGTTATTGATTTTCTGAAAAAATAATAATAATAATAATAATAATAATAATAATAATAATAATAATAATAATAATAATAATAATAATAAATAAATAAATAAATAAATAAAAAACATGGTAAGTAAATTATTTAATATAAAACTACGCGAGATGAAATTGCTAAGAACTTGGGAAAGGGATTTGATGATCCCCACAGACAGCGCCAATTGTGGTTGCCAAAAAATTTGGGTGTCCCCACTAAGTAAGTCATAAGCAAAATCGATGGAATAATAAATGAAAAATGATGGTTCAAGTTGAGATTTTCGTTTATCAAATAGGTTCCTCAAGCAGCTTTAATTTTATGCTAATCCGGTAGTACCTCATCCTCTGTATGTGTGATTACCTAGAATTCTGGGGGCTTATAATAAGCCTTCCATTTTTTATTTATATGTATAGAATTAAGATTATAATACTGATGTACCAAGAAATTGGTATTTGTAGTCCATTAAAATATACATTGGAGAGCATATATTATTACATATTTGTTGCGTTCTTGGAGCGTTTTAGGTGTTTGAAGTAAAGTCAAGAAGTTTCCGAATGAAGAAAATTCGCTGCGTACAATGCCTGAGTTCAATAAAATTCTAGCACTAATTCATAAGGAATTTGAAGAAAACTTCAGAGACAAAAGTTTTAGATCTTTGACTTAGTTACGTGTGGGTGAAAACTTTGCGTCAATCAGAGTTTGGAATACAAAGTTATAGCTGACATACGACCTCTGCGCCAAATAAATTAATTCCAGCGAGAATGTGTAATTTGATGAAGATGGATTTTTATAATTAATGAGCCAAGCCCACATTCCCAGCCCAGTACCAGCAGCCCGAGGGTCCAATATTAGACTTGCCCAGCACCAAGTTCAACTTAATTAATTCATGAAACAGCCCATTTATCAAGTTCATAAACCCATCTCAACATAGAACAATCAATCAATTATAAAAGAGGAAAAAGAGAGCAGCCGGAGGACGGACGGGACGGACGCACAGCAACCTTTATTTATTTTTTTCTCCTTCTGCTTTTCGATAAATGTATACATAGCTGCAAATTGATTCTTCCCTTCTTCTGCACGTTAATCGAGGAGCAGTCTTTATTTTTTCTAATTTTTCCGTTCTTTCATTTGGACAATTGTTTTTTTTTCTTTTTCTTATTCTTCATTAACTGTGCACAGTAACTTTTTGGAGGAAGATTTATTTTATTAAAGTTTTAATTTTCTTCTTCTTTTCTTCTTCTTTTCCTTTCTTTTGATTAATTAAAGAGCAACACTTTTATTTATTTTGGAGTAGACTATCTTATGCTATTAATTTAAAATTGGTCTTCTCTAATTAATTTGCGAGTATCCAAGTAAATACTTAATTTATTTATTTATGTATTATTTAATTATTTGTGTTCTATTTATAAGCATGCTAAGTTAGGTTATTTTCTAGGGTTGATGATGAGTATATTTGATTGATTTTCTTATACGTATTTATGCCAATAGACTCTACTAATTTAGTGCTTTAAGGTTAAAAATAATTCTTCCTATTGAATGCCTATTTTAACTGATAAAAAATAAAGTTGGATTCTCATTATTTTTTTGTTAGATTCATCTTATGATTTGTTGAGAGCGGATATATGATGTATTTTGACGGATATAGTGAGTGTTTTGATTTTATACATAAGTTTGACTGTGGGAGAATTAATAATTTGATTTTAAAATTTAATTCTGCTTAATTTATTTTATTTTTCGCATCTAATAGAGTCGAAAGACCAAATTAGTGCGAGACAGAGAATATAGTTTGTTGAGCATGAATATTAAATATATGACTCCGCCACCATAGTATTTTATTAATTGATTATTTCACTAGTATTTTATTAATTTATTCGTATTTTTAGTTGATAAAGCATCCCATTAAATTTCTAAGCTAGATTAATAATTAATTGGAATTAGTGAGAGAGAAACGTACGTTCCATCCGTTAAGTCCCTAGGGTTCGACCTCGTTTCATCCGTTAAGTCCCTAATGTTCGATCTCGCACTTGCCTAAGCTATACTAAATACCGATTCGTGCACTTGCAAATAATTAAAACATTCACAACAAATACTCCATTAGGGTAAGCAGTAAAATGACTATAAATACAAAGCTATTACTCTAACACTTTACAGGTGTCCTAAAATAATACAAATTATAATGCTCTCTTCTTATCCAAAACCCAGGTGGTGATGACCATCTCGATTGCAGCATGACCATATTAGCATATAATGACATTATCTCGACCATGTCAGCCATAGCACGACCATGCCAACATAAACGTATCTTCCTCGGCAAAGAGATGACCATGTTGGTGCCCCACTCAAAAGTGAATTTTATATTTGGGATTCTGCTAATGCATAAAGCTGGGCTCAGCTTGGCAATTGGCCCAGTAATTTTAGCCGACTCCTTACTCTAGTTTTCAGCTCCCTTGAGATGTTTTATTACTGCACAGTTAAACTAATATAATTCTAAGATTTGTATTTTAACCGAACAAATTACCTAGTAAGTTAATATAATGTTATTAATAAAAGGTTTTAAAAAACCCTTAAAAGAAATAGGAAATAAATTAATATGAAAGTAGATGTTGATTATGAATCTAAATTAAAAATCAAATATACAATTATAAATTAATTACAATTGACGGATATACTTTTTAATTTTAAAAGGAGAATATTGTAAAAGTAGGTAAAAAAAAACAATATAAATAAACAGTGAATTAACTACGAGAAATCAAGTACAAACACAAAATCACCCCTAAAAAAATAAACTTCACACGTGTTTGTAAGGGAACTTTTGTTTTTGCACCAAGTGTTTTAAGCTGTACTTTAAATTTTTCCATCATAAGTTATTTTGCTTGTGTTTGCATCCGTCGTTTGTGAATTTCATTAATTTCGTAAATCCCATACTTCTTTTTGTCCTTTTTTTTTTATTTTATCACTTAAATTAGTTATTTTTCTTTTTCATATTACTATAAAACGGAGTATGATAGTCAATATTTGTTTTGAAAAAATAAATTATGTTTGCATCTCATCACATGTTTTAAGCCGTGTTTTGAGATTTTACTTCATATTTTATTTTATTTTCTTGTTAGCATCCCACCATTTGTGAGACAAAATAATAGTTTTCTTCGTTACAAAAATGAAGTTGCAATTTATTTCTATGCGAACGTGAGTTAAGAACTCACTGAGTTCTTATAGAAATTAAGACTAAAAATAGTAACTTCAATTTTATATACGAATTGAATTAAAAATCGTAATTAACTTTGGTTGACTTTTCGTTTAATTAAACTTCATTATATTTTGGGTTAAATTTTCTTTCTAAATTCTATTTTAATGTCTGATGAGTTTATTTTTGAAAAATATTTTTTATTAAATATCATTCGAATATTAATTTGGGTCACGAGTGACATGATCTCAAGGAGTCAAATCTCACTTTTTCCCTTACAGCATTTTTATCATTTTTACTTAAGTGTTGAAATAATTGTATATATATAAAAAGAAGTAAGTTAAATATTGCGTAACTTTAAAAGAGAGAGTGAACTGTAAAAAAACAAAAAAAAGAGAGAGTGAATAGAGGAAAAATAGATGAGAGAGAGCGTAGAGCAAGAAAATAAAGAAGAGAGTATTAACATATTGTACAAGTAAGAGCAGAGGCGGAGGCACACAGGGACCAGGTGGGGCCACCTGGACTTTTGGAAAAATTTTAGAGAGTATGGGGGGTTATGTGCAAGGAAGAAAAGATGAGGGGCCAATGCGTAAAAGTTTTGGGGCGGGGGGTTTTTTGTGAAGTGGCAAAGTTTTGGGCGGGGGTTTATGCGCAATATGCGTTATAAGTTGGAGGTTTTAGTTTGTAATATATATTGTGTTAGGTTATAAGCTTCAAAACAGCAAGAGCAGCAACAGTGCAGCCGTTTCTTTCATTCTTCTCCCCTTTCTCTCCTTTTCCATTTAATCTCCACTATGAGTTTCTTCAGTTCTTCCGTTCAATTTTTTTTTTTCAAGCAGTAGCTCTTCTTTCCGTCTTCATTCTTCATTTATTCCGGTATTTTATGTTAGATTTCTTTTTTTATAATCTTATACATTTTGTTTTAAAACTTTGAATATTAAGAATTATGTGTTTTAATGTTGATTTGCTTCTTAAATTATTAAATATTGATATTAAATTTGATTATTGAGGTTAATTTGCTTATTAGATTGTTATTTGATAAATTAATATTTAGATTAATATATGTGTTTGTTGGTTATAGTAGGTTGAATATTGAGTTGATAAAAATATTTCAAAATATATAATTAATTTTAATATATCATTTTTAACTTTTCCAAAATATCAAAATATAATGGAGAAGTATTTTAGTAAAAATTTAGCCTATAAACATAATTATTGAATTTGATTTGGCTTAAAAAAAAATTTCAGGTCAAAAAAATTTGGCCCCACCTGAAATTTTTTTCTAGCTCCGCTATTGAGTAAGAGAGTGGAACTAGGTGGAAATATTACCAAACAGTGTTTAACCATATATATATATATATATATAACTTACCATTGCATGCACAAGTAAGGTATATTTATGGGCCTTAGTCTATAAACCAATATTCTTTTACAAGAAGTTTAAATAAAAATAGCGCACAAATTTTTGGTGAAAGATAGTTCTCCCATCTAATAGATAATAGGTCTGGTTTACGTCCACCCTTTGATAGTGATTTTCTATTGATATTAATGACGGTTACAAGTTGATAAATTCCTAGTTACTGGATTGTGCATGAACTAGATGATGTAAAATGACTAGAGCTATTTCCTTTTATTGGTGCAAGGAACTAGCTATTACAAGGTGATAAGTCTCACTTTTTACATTGGGGGGAAAGTGGAGAGAAATGTGGAGTTGGTTGTGGAGTGGGCAGTTGGTATTTAGCCGTTTGGCATGCTGGTCACACTCTCGTTGTGCTGTCGCCAAGTGTCGCTACTTGGAAAGACTATTTTCTTCAATATGTAGTGAACTCGGATACTATGTAAGCTCGGATATCGCTAGTTTGTAATGAGCTCGGACTGTTGTTTTATGCCCTTCATATCTTATTTCTATTTTATAAAGACATTTCTTGCAAATTGTTTCATCGTGATACGGATCCATTTAGAATTTTAGATTCTCCGACTATGGATTAATTATAAATGAAAAATATAAGAATATAAGATGATGCAAGCTAGCAATCTCACAACAAGAAATAACGTGGTTCGGCAATTTGTCCACTCCATGTTATCAACTTTTGGATGCCCCGAGTTATTCTCACACTTGATCGTGAGTTTCTCTAAATGTATCTTTTCTTTCGAATTTCATAGGGTTTATGTACAATAGCTTTTATATAATATGCTGATTATAAGAGATTGTAATGAAATAGATAGAAATTAAGTTGAACCTACTACACTAAGGAAATTAGTTCCATTATTGTTCAAAACAAGTGTCAAACCTTACTTACGCAAAGCTTTTAGGTGCCAAAGTTGAATCTACCTATAAACAAAACCTGCCAGTGAGCCCTTGAGATTGGAAGAATCGATTGGGCACGATTGGTTGAGGGTTCCCCCTCATCTGAAAAGAGGTTCATCTCTGAGCAGATTCAATCGAGATATCGCCCGGATTGCACGAGCTAGCCAGAAGGTAGCGTAGCTTGCTTCTAGACGATTCTATATTCGTACTCTGCGCGCTTACTTTCCAAGTTGCTTATTAAACGGATTTCTTTGGAAAAAATAACTTGAATAATTTTGTTTTTCGTTGCAAAGAATGCATTCTTAAATAAGATCACTACACTACTTGCTATTTTATTATGCATCCAAAGCTTTTCTCATACCTTTTATTGTTTTAGCATTCGTTTAAATTCCTGGTCAACACTTATCCTTCCACAGGACCGATCTTTTGGCTCTGCACTTGATCATTTGGTCCTTTAATTTCAGTACTCGGGCAATTTATTTTTTTATTGCATGTTTTTTCAACCCTTTAGCCCAACTACCTTAAATTGTGCATTTCCTCATTTTTAGCTCTTTGCAATCATGCAATGCTTCTTCTATATGAGAACAAACTCTTTGGCGTGGAATGCCTTGAAACAACTAGTATCTTAATTGCTTTAGCATTATCAAGTAAGTAGTTTGAGGTTTATTTAATATGTTTCAAACCATAAGTGTAATATGATAATTATCAAGGCCTGTCCTGAGATTTGAGGGGCAGTTGATCCAACTTTGCATGGCCCTTTTACATAAAAGGGTCTAGCATGTACAAAAGTGTCCGTATAAGTACCAACCTTTTAACAACGAATGTTCATTAACATTTCCTAGCTAATGTCTTAGTGACAAATTTTTTTCATTAGTTAATGCAAAAAAATAAAAAAAAATTTAATAAAAATAGACAATCTAAAAATCTTTAGAAGTTGACACTAAATTACCAAAAATAGTAACTTACTTTACACTTTTTTTTCACTTAAGTCATAAAACTTTTTTTTTAGTCAATCATGGAAATGAAATTTTTTTATTATGATCAATTTGCAATTAGGTCCAATTGTTGATCCTATGGAGTTGGCCTAGTGGCTCACTAGGTCCCTGTGTGGGGCAATCTAATTAACGGGAGATTCCGTGTTCGAATCACCATTTTGATCACAACTCAATTCATTTACAACATATATAATCTTGATCATTCTATTAAATTAATTTACATTAAGGAGCAATTGGAAAAAAATACCCCGTCTCTCGGGCAAGGAGAGAACCCATAAAGAAATTGAAATCTTAAAATTAACAGGAATAAAAAATGGTTTTCAAATGACAACCATTTTTCTTCCTTGAGGGATAAAATATAAGCTCCCCTAATAAAAATTTACAGAATAAATAAATAAATTTAATAAACTGATAAAAAAGAAAAATAGATCTCTATTCTAAAAACCCCTAGTTCTTTTTCAATAAATTCAATTTGTTTTTTGGTTTTTTGAAATTTGACCAAAAAAATGAAATCCTTTGAATTGAAGAAAAGAGAGGTGATTTGAAAAGAAGGATACAAAGAAGTGAGGATTGAGATGGGGGCATTTAGAGAGAAAATAATTTAGTTATGTGAAGTGGCCTTTGGCAATAACAAAGAGTGGTATGGGGAGGACTTCAAGTACTGGATCGAAGTCGAAGGGGGTAACTTTGAGGACTCATGGCTGAAGATCTACGAGAGAGGAAGGTGTAAATGATGATAAATGTAATTGAAGGGTTTTGGTAACAGAGATGGTCTCTGTAAATTAATGAAATGTAAAATAAAAAAGTTGAGAGTGATTTATGTAAATACTTGAAAAATGTAAATAATTTTTGTTTTCCGTCACATAATTTAAATGGATTTAAAGTTCGATTACCCAAGTGAAAAAAGGTATAAAAGTATGTTGGCACGTCTAGTCATTCCCCAATAAAATTGTAGAGAGGGAAACACATTTTTTTTAATACAAGTAATGAGGCAAGGATCGAGTGTTCCGGTGGGGGTGGGGGACTCAAACTGCTGCCCTCTTTTTACGTACAACAACTCTTACCATTCGGACAAGCCCCAATCCTTAGTGGGAAACATATCTTGATGCTTGGTGTGCATGCATCAACTATATACGTTAACAATGAAATAATGAAATGCTCTTTTCATATATTATTTTAAATTTGTTGAGGGTATTTATATAAATACTTGAAAAGTTATGATGTTTTGTGTTAATAATTTTTGTTTTCCGTTAGATAATTTAGATGTACTTAAAGTTAGATTATCCAAGGGAAAAAAAAGTACAAAAGTATGTTGGCATGTTTGGTCATTTACCCCAATAAAATTGTACACAAGGAAACACTTCTTTTTTTATAACCAGAAACACATCTTTTTTTTTTAATACAAGTAATGGGTAAAGATCAGGTGTTCGAGGGGAAGGGATAGATAGACTCAAACCCTGCCCTCTTGCTATTTGCGACAACTCTGACCATATGAGCAACTCCCGATTGTTATAGAGAAACTTATCTTGATACTTGGTGTGTGTGCGTTAACTATTTACTTTAACAATGAAATAATGAAACACACTTTTCATATGTTATTTTAATTTTTTTGATTTTTTTTAGGCCGTTGGCTTAAACTCTCTTAAAATAAAATAGAAGAGCCTCACTCGCAGTATATACTAATAATAGTTTTCTTGGATGAGTTTGGAATTGGATTTTTCAAATTTCCCTTGACCTCAGAAATTTAGAGACGATGTTTCCACCATAAGGATTTTTGCAGATTCAGTCGATTATAAAGATGATTTTGGAAATGGATAGTTTTTGTTTCCATTGCCCTGTTTATTTTGGGTGTCATAATGTTAAGCTCTCTTCTTTTGTGTGTATCTTTCGAAATTATTAGCACATTCTTAATGAATATTTTCTTTCACTTCATTTTTTTATTGTTGAAAGTTAAATTATTTTTTATATTTATTTTCTTGAAAAAAAATCAGATCAGATTGTCGGATTAGAGTTCCATTAGGCTCATAAAATCAGATATTGATTTGATTATTAACAATCTTTCGGTTTATCAGATCGAATTGAAATATTTTTCTTAACAAATCATATTAGATACAGGATAATCCGGTCATTTTTTTATTTTTATTTTTTTTAAATACCATATTCAAAGTGGAATCCATAACCTGAAAAGGGGTGAGAAAAGGCATTTCAAAGTACCCCTATTTTAAATTAATCCAGGGTAAGCTCCAGGGACCAAATTGCATATCAATTCCAGAGCAAACCCCAAACAAGGCAAGCAAAAAATTGAAAAAAATGTAGGAATCTACTTATATTAGATAAATCTAACCATTAAATATAATAATTTGACACCCATATTTAAAACTAGATATAGTTTGTTCACCTTTAAAAGGTCAAATACTCTTTACCTTAATTTTAATTAGTATTCAAAATCAGTTTTGCAGCTATCCATTATCATGCCTTTGAGCTTCTCTTACTTCACCAACATACCATTTTCCATCTTCCACGCCTTTGACCCCTCTTATCTTCCTCCACCGATGTACCATTTTCAGTCTCTGACGACACCTAAAATAAACAGGGCAAAGATTAATCTATTGGAAATAATAAGCATAACTATGCAAATGGGAATTTGAAATAGATGGCGCGCAAAAAAAGTGATTAAAGAATGGAAAACCTAACTACCTACTTGCTTGTGTTACAACATTACTAAAATGCATTGCAAGAGTTTGATTTCCACCGGAAACACTTGTGGCTAGGGACAGCTAGTTTTCTGAGCGGGATTACTCCCATCCTAATGCGGACTGTGACATCTCATGGCAAAGAACAAAAGAAAGATAAGTGGTCTACTTATTGGAAACAAATTCCCAATTAACAACAAGATGATCCTCCTTTTCTCCCTTCGTCATTTCCTTCCCCAAGGAAATTTCTTGTAAGTTTCTCACTTTTCTCTTTCCTATTGAGGAAGTCTTAAAAACAGATGAAATTCAGTATAAGAGAATACGACTATGGACTGATTGAACCAAAGTAAGTCTCCCTTCTAGACAAGCAACCCCTCAACAATCCATCAAGTCCTTCAGAAAAAATTTCTACCATGGTTCCCAATAGACAAGAAATAAGTTCACACAGCGATTCCCAAATCGAGTCAATACTACTATTGGCTAGCTATCACTATTTGAGAAAGCAAAACCAATTGGCTAAGCTAGCACTATTTGAGAAAGCAAAAACCGAGTATTACTCTCGGCTAGCTATCACTATTTGAGAAAGCAAAAACCAAGTATAGTAGTTAAACCGAGTGTTAATTTCCAGCTGCAACAAGTAAACTAATTATTGGATTTCTTCATCATGACAAAAGAAAAGAAAAGTGCAATTAGAATAGCTCTTGAAAGATTCTAATTGGACAAGTATCCAAACAAAAAACTAAACTCAAAATCTCCTACAGAAAAAAAAATAAGAAGACAAAAAAACCTCTTTCATGACCCTTTTTGAAAGTTTATGTCAATTTCCAATTTTCAAGTGATGAATCATTACACAAGAGCAGAGTTGAAGAAAATATGGACAGTTAGTTTAGAATTATATGGTTCAGAATTTGACAGGTAGTTTCTGTCTAAATGAGTCCACCTCGCCAGAGACAAGATTCTGTCAAAATATAAGCCATCTAATTTTAAACAAATGATCTAGATTTAATACTCTGCAGGTGCCGGATCCGTGTAGCTTCCATCAATGGTAGGAAGGTCTAGAAATCATTCTTTCAATGCGTCATTGAAAAAGGCTTTTTCTCCCTATATTGATCATGAAAGTTATTGACCTAGCAACTTACATCATCTACCAGTCCTCCCTCTCGTGACCACACTTTAGCTCGAACAGCCACTCGGACCAACTTTACAGGTGCATGATTGTAGCGCCGTCCACATTTATTGCAATTGTTCACAGACATGTTAGATGCACATGCTTCATGTGCGACAAAAGTCCTTTTACATCCGCATTCTATCTTGATGACGTTTTTAATGACTATGAATGATAAGCGACATAACTTACATATTGCATCCTTTTCATGTATGTCCTCATCACCATCAACTCGAATGTTAAGTTCTGATTTGAAAAGGGCCAGTATCAATCAATAATGTCAGAAAGAAAGGCAAATTAAATTAGGAATAGCTTTACTCATTTTACCAAGAAAGGATCAAATCAACATAGGATGTGTTTCTTCTGCACTTTTTCAGACGTGATATTCGAAGAATCTCGTAATCTAACGATTCACATTGTTGTTTTCCAGAAAATACAATATTATGAAATACTGCATGTGAGATTTTGAACTCTTTATTTGTAATAATATATATAAAATCGCACTTCAACAATTTTCTCTTGCCAATTTAAACACACTTCTGGATAAACAGCCAACAAAAACCTGACTTTTATTACTAGATTTTTTATGTTGTATCAAAAAAAATCGTGAAAGTTGAAATAGAAATTCAAGATATAGAAACACAAGTCTGAACCCCCACGTTGTTAGCTAGTTAGGGTTGGTTATTTATTGCACAGGGACCCAAAAGTAACAAGATCCATCAACACAAATTGTGAAAGGGTTGTTGGGTCAATGACTTTAATGTCAAACACAAATAACCCAAGGTTCGTAACACATTTAAACCTGTTCTGATGGGTTTAAATTAAGTAGATGACTTTTATCGATTCATAAATTATTGTACTGCATAATGAGAAGGCCTTAATACTTTAATTCGGCTATTCCTTCGAGTTGGTGACTTGTTAGTTTAATTATGAAGGACATATTATGGTCAGGGATTTAGCTAGAGTTATATAGCGAGGTTTCAATCCTAGATCTTAGTCAACACATTTAATAAGGAGGCAATACTAATTTTGGGTCATATGACATGATTTACTTGATCTTTTTTTTTCACAAGGCAAAAATCAAAGATGTTGACACTAAAATGAAGTAAATAGTTGTCATATGCATGTAAAATACCGCCCAGGTTTGTTTCAGTCCCTTGAGTAAGAGGTCTCATAACCAGCTTTGAATAAAACTTTCCTTTCTGCAAAGAAATGAAAAAAAACTTAGCTTGTATATAATTGAATATAACAGATATTGTACAGTCCAAATTGTTAAACACTATAATCAAACCTCAAATGTGCAAACAAAATTGGGGAATTGGTGTTGAAACCAAGCTCCCTTATAATATAGATATAGATAGCAGATATGCGGATTGTAAGCATAAGAGAAAGAGATGTGGTCTAATGTGTTGAAGAGCATGATATATATTGTGGCCCACTACCTAACAGTTTAAGCTTTTGGGTGAAATGTTTCTAACATGGTATCAGATTCTTTAAAGTCTGGGGTTCAAATCCTCCCACTTGCATATGTTTCCCCCTTTGTGTTTGTGTAGTATGCACATTATGGGGAGCAAGCTTCTTTATCATATAGACTAGACACATGAGTTTTAGAAAATAAAGAGAAGAGAAAAAAAGGAAGAAAACTAGTGCTTTTTAGAAAACAAAGTACACCCTCAGTCCCATGTCCCAAAAAGCTAACAGTCCACTTTCATTTCCAAGACATAATCATCGTACCAAATCTCACCACAATAAACAAGTTTTGTTCTAAAATATATGCATTCTCCAAAATGTCAAATTCAAACGCAGAGTACAATTTAGCAATCTGACTCTTTATATGACAATAGATGAATACATTAAAATTTTATTTTTTTCACAGGGTTTTATCCAAAATTTAGAACTAGAACACGCATGCTTTATGTAATTTTGTCTTGAAAACTGAATATTCAACAAGTACTCCATTTCAAACTAAGAGTTCACTATTCCCTTTTGGGACATCTGAATTTAATAGTACACTTATTTTAACTTTTTTGGGACATAACCAAAAAAATTTCTTTTTTTACCATTGATCATGAAATTAGTGTATCCTTCAAAATCATGTGAAGGTCAACATAGACTCTTCATTTGGGATACAGGGTGCTTTTACTTTGATGTGGTTAGTTATTCGTAATTTGATATTGCCACTCAAAGTTTACCATAATATGACTTTGGGACCATTTTATACAGATTCCGTCTGTTGAATAAGTCGAATATTAAGTACCATTGCTAATTTAGTGTAAGGCCAAAACTGCCATTTGTATCAAATACTCATATTTGTATCTTTTCTTTATTTCTAACTAGATATAACATGTACCCATGATACTATACATATTGATGGAAACAAATTAACATGTTAACTTTGAAATCATTCATTTCTAGATCAATTGTTTTTCTTTTCTTCGATCTCTTTTGTCGCACCACTTTGAGATGATTAAAAAGACTACACCAAGCTCAAAATTTAGGGAAAAAAATAAGAAGCTAACTTACGTTTGATTCAGGGCGCGTCCATGTCATTTTACAATGCTCCTGAACAAAATCACCAAAAAGGAGAAAATAAAAATAATGAATTATGTACAAATAATTTGCAAATTAACTATGGAAAACATTATTATTATATAAGCATTTAAAAATAAATCAACAATGGTACTACATTTCACAAATTTCACTATAACACCAAAAAGATTTTGCAAAATTAAAGATGGAAAACATAAAAACCACCAATAAATTTGCAGATTCTCAATTAATTTCCCAGTGATAGATGGATAATGCATGAACCAACACAAATCATCATGAATTCTAGAAGAGAAATGCTAAAGCACACAAAAAATTTCACCAAAAGTTAATCCACAAACACGCTTGGCACTGTCTTGGTTAGAGTGATGTAAAAACGTAGTTCATATGCCAATATGCATGATGAGTCATTAAATGTAGTTGTATAAGTAGACATGTACACCCTTCCTCAGCCTAATTTCAAGTTTCCTACATAACAATTTTATAATAGATTGATGGCCTAAAGTGTTCTATAAAATGTTACTAGGGGTTGATCTGTGAATCTTCAGAGGCATTTATTGTCCATAAACAAAACAAAAATACCAGACAAATTGTACACAAATGTGCTCTGGGTAGAGAAATATTACTATCCATCATTCTATCCTTTGCAAAACACATTCTGAGCCAATATAGTTACACACATGCACACATATGTGTGGAGAATCAAGATTGTTTTGAATGAAAAACAATGTTCCATAGATAACAGATTCTAAAGTAAGATGAAACATGTCTTTTCAAGATTGAGATGAAAAAATGAACAAAGAACAAATTCGGAAGCGTTATTTCAACACTCAAACTCTCTTAAGGTCAAGATATCACATTATAAGACTACATGTATTTAAACCTGCCAGGCTAGTCGAAAGAAGAGAATTAGGGTTCATTTGAATTGGGTAATCACCAACGGTTAGTAGAGGAAAGTAGAGGAAAGGAACAGTGTCATTTTGATTTAATTGTTAATTCCTGAAGCTGCATCGTTTTGATTAGTTCAATTAGTAAGTTTGTCGTTTTGTGAGAGAATCTAAGTTTGGTAGATTGAGTGAGATTTTACTTTCCTTTTTATTTTTCTATTTTGTCATTGGGCCACATGTAGACTCCATATGCAATGAATGAGTATTTGTATTGAGGGAGAGAGCATGTATTAGTCATGGAATGAATATAATTTTTCTTCTCTTTCTCTCTGTAACTTCTTCTTCTTCTTCAAACCCCTTTTTCTCAATTCTTACTTCTAATCCTATCTCTCTTTCTCTCACTACTAAAAATTAATCCTCACCTTTGAGGGTTTAATTAGCACAAACCTTACAAGTGATATACAGCAGTGGTTCTCTGACCATTACTCTTTGCTGAAAATGGATGGTGGGTTGAATCTGCTCAAGGAGCAAGTTGAAGCTAACCAAGCAACCATGGAAAACTCGAAGAAGGAATTGGAGATCAAGCACGATCAGTTGAGTATGAGGCAGGATGAACTCAATACCAAAATAGACTCTGTTCAAACTTCAGTCAATGCACTGCAATCCACTTTTAATAACCAGTTTGCATGGATCACGCAGCTCTTATACCCTAAAGGAGAAAAAGGAGGAGCGGACTTACCACCAATAGATCCAATTCAGAAGGGACTGCTGGAGACTCCAATAATTAGACCCCTGAAGGCCACCCCCTCTTATTCGACACCTGAAGGAACAGAAGGAAGTGTGGTTAAGAAACTAGAGTTAGCCACCACACTGGGAGGTAATCAATACACTAATTGCAAAGCACCCAAGTATGAATTTCCTAAGTTTGATGGTGATGTTGATGTAATTGACTGGTTGCAACAGTTTAATTGTTTCTTTGTAATTAATCCTATATCCATGAATGAGAGGGTGATGTTTACATCTTTGTACCTAAGTGGTAAGGCTAGAAAATGGCTTCATACGTTTTAAATCCCTTGCTGATGTTAGTTGGGAATTATTCAAGAAAGAGTTCACCAAAAGATTTGCTAATCAAGGGTATTATAATGTTGTGGCTGAGATCCATGAGCTTAAACAAACTGGTAGTCAGAACAGGTTTGAGGACCTGAGAAAAACAAACTGGTAGTGTTGAGGAATATTAGAACAGGTTTGAGGAACTGAGAATTCAAGTGATGGAAAGGGAACCAAACATGACTAAAACCTATTTCATATCAGCTTTCAACGGGGGTTGCAGCCTGAATTAAAAAAATTCGTGTATATGCTTAAGCATTCTACCCTAGAAGATGCAGTCACACTGGCTAGGTTACAAGAAGGTGGGTTTTATTTGTTGCTAGCCAAAGCCAAAACCTCCTCCAACACAAAACAAAATGCTCCAGCTTCTGCCACCTACAGAAATTTCCAAACAGCTAACCAACCCACTGCCACACTATTCTCATATAAACCATTAACAACTACCAACAATTCCACCACTAAACCTGACACCAAAACACCAACCTTACCCAACAAATTCACCACACCAAATGCTGCTGTGCCTGTCAAGAAAATCACACCTGCAGAGATGCAGGCTAGGAGGGAGGTCTATGTTATAACTGTGATGAGCAATATACCTATAGCCACAAATGTAAAAGACTACAATTCTATCTCATATGTGGGGAGGAGGAGAAAATTGAAAGTGAGGGGAAAGTGCAGCCAGAAAAAGATGGATCACCAACGGATGACAACCTTGGCATTTCTATGCATGCAATTGCTGGAGGGGCACATTGCCAGACTCTAGTACTTCAAGGCCAAAGTAAGAAGGTGCCTTTAAGCATCCTAGTTGACTCTGGCAGTTCTCACAATTTCTTGGATCCTCACACAGCCAAACAAATAGGTTGCTAGGTTATTCCCACTACCAATTTGCAGGTTACCCTAGCTAATGACAGTAAGACTAGCAGCCTATTGTCCTGAATTCCAATGGCGTGTACAAGGAGATGAGTTCACCACCAACATGAGGATCCTTCCTTTGGGAGGTTACAACATGATATTGGGAGTTGATTGGCTCAAAAAATTTGGACCAGTCACACTAGACCTCAATAATTTGACAATGAATGTGATGAAGGCAGGCAGGGCAGTAACTCTACAAGGAGGAACTAGTCCCAATGAGGAGCTTAAGGTCATTTTGGGTGGATCCTTATACAGTTTGTGCTCAAACCAGCAATGTGGCTTCATTGGCCAGTTGAGTTTTGTAGCAGAAGATAGACAGAACAGGATTCAATTCCTACGGAAGTCAATAAATTGTTGGCTGACTATGATGACCTTTTCAAAGAGCCTAGGGGACGGCCTCCCCAAGGGCTTTTGACCCCCAAATACCCCTTAAACCAGGAGCTGCCCCTTTCTCTATAAGGCCCTATAGATACCCACATGTGCAAAAGAATGAGATTGAGAAGCTAGTAAAAGAAATGTTGGAGAGTGGCATAATAAGACCTTCCACCAGTCCCTTTGCCTCCCCAGTTATGTTGGTAAGAACGAAGGATGGAAGTTGGAGGTTATGTATTGATTATAGGGAACTCAATAGCCTTATAATCAAAAATAAAATTCCAATCCCAGTAATAGATGAATAGCTAGACGAATTGCATGGGGCAGCATGGTTTTTGAAATTGGACTTGAGGTCTGGGTATCACCAAATCAGAGCGAAAAGTGGGGACGCCACTAAGACAGCTTTTCAAACACACAAAGGCCACTATGAATTCCTAGTCCTGCCATTTGGCCTCACCAATACCCCGGCTTCATTTCAAGCATTAATGAATCAAGTCTTCAAGCCCTACTTAAGAAGGTTCATATTAGTTTTTTTTATGATATTTTAATCTATAGCAAAAGCTTGGCTGAGCATGTAGAGCATTTGAAGACAGCTTTTGAGGTGCTTAGGCAAAACAAATTCTTTGTTAAAATGTGTAAATGTAGTTTTGCCCAGCCAAGGCTGGAATATTTGGGTTATATTATATCACAAGAAGGGGTAGCTGCTGATGAGGCTAAAGTAGCTGCCATGGTCGCTTGGCCAACGCCTAAGAATGTCAAAGCTTTGAAAGGGTTTCTAGGCCTAACAGGGTATTATCGAAAATTTGTGAGAGGCTATGGTATAATCACCAAACCACTCACCCAGCTACTTAAGAAGAACCAGTTTCAATGGTCAGAGGAAGGTACAAGGCCTTCGAAGATCATAAAGTGGCACTTTTAACCAATCCTGTTTTGGCATTACCTGATTTTGCTAAACCTTTCATTGTGGAAACTGATGCCTCTCAAGAAGGTATTGGGGAAGAATTGTAGGCCTTGATTTATGCAGTCCATAAATGGAGAACCTATTTGTTTGGCCACCATTTTTTGATCAAAAGTTCAAAACAGACCACCAAAGTCTCAAATTTTTGCTTGAACAAAGAGTGACATCCATGCTTCAACAGAAATTACTTACCAAACTCATCGGGCTTGATTACACTATTGTTTACAAACAGGGCAGTGAAAACAAAGAAGAGGGGTAAAGGGGATGAGCAACTTGGTGCAATGCCTTAACCACCCTTTAATCTACATGGTTAAGTGAAGTAACAGTTGGACTGGGGATGAGTTGGTGCAGACCATTCTGGCCAAGTTACTCGGTGGCTCTAATGACATATCAGGTTACACAGTCGCTAATGATACTCTCAGGTACAAAGGCAGACTATTCATTGGGGCTAATGCAGATTTGAGCCAAAAAAGTATTCAAGAATTGCATCATTCAGGTTCTGGTGGGCATTCCGGATCTAAAGCAACCTTGAAAGTTGAAACGAATTGAACAATTCTTCTATTGGCCTAACATGACCACTGATGTCACCAATGCTGTCAAGGAGTGCCTAATTTTTCAAAGGAGCAAAAGTGAGCATGTGCCATACCCTGGGTTACTACAGCCCCTGCCTATCCTTACAAGACCTTGGAATGATATAGCCATGGATTTCATTGAGGGACTCCCAAATTTTGATCACAAAAATTCTATTTTAGTGGTGATTGATCGTTTGTCCAAATATGCTCATTTTTTCCCTCTCTCGCACCATTACACAGCTCAAGAAGTGGCAGCCCTATTCTATGCTAATGTGCATAAACTACATGGGTTACCTGCAACCATTGTGAGCGACAGAGACCCTATCTTCCTCAGCCAATTCTGGTCTCATCTATTCAAATTACTAGGCACTAAGCTATGCCACTCCACTTCATATCACCCACAAACCGATGGCCAAACCGAGAGGCTCAATCAATGCTTGGAAACTTTCTTATGTTGTATGACCTCTGACAAACCTAAGCAATGGGCAAAGTGGATACCTCTAGCTGAGTGGTGGTATAACACCACCTACCATTCATCATTGCAACTCACTCCATTCGAAGTGGTCTATGGTTACCCACCACCTCACCTTAGCATTCCACAGTTTGAATCACACAAAGAAATAGATGTCCAGCAATTCCGATAGGAATGGGAGACAATGATGCAATGTATTCGAGACAGGCTTCAAGAAGCCTAACACTGAATGAAACACTTTGCGGACCGACATCGATCCGAAAGAACCTTTGTCGTTGGTGATTGGGTATTCCTACGCCTTCAACCTTACAAACAAACCTCAATGTCCATGCGAAGAGATTACAAGCTAGCTCCCATGTTCTATGGACCTTATAAAGTGCTTGAAAAGATTGGTTCAGTTGCTTACCGCCTCCAGTTACCTTCTTCAACTAATATCCATCCCGTTTTCCACGTTTCCATGTTGAAAAAGAAGCTGGGCCACACCATTGAACCATCTTATGTGTTGCCCCCAATCGATTCGAGTGGACATTTCTTGGTTGAACCAGTAGCCATACTTGATTGGTGTTTGGCCCGGCGGGGCAATGTTTCAGCCGTTCAGGTCAAAATCCGATGGTTTAATATGTCACCGGCCGAGGCGACTTGGGAAGATTATGATAGAAGGAAAGAGTTGTTTCCTAACTTTGATCCTTGAGGTCAAGGATTGTTTCATCGGTGGGGTATTGTCAGGCTAGTCGAAAGAAGAGAATTAGTGTTCTTTTGAATTGGGTAATCACCAACGGCTAGTAGAGAGAATTAGAGGAAAGGAACAGTGTCGTTTTGATTTAATTGTCAATTCCTGAAGCGGCGCCGTTTTGATTAGTTCAATTAGTAAGTTTGTTGTTTTGTGAGAGAATCTAAGTTTGTTAGATTGAGTGAGATTTTACTTTCCTTTTTATTTTTCTATTTTGTCATTGGGCGACTTGTAGATTCCATATGCAATGAGTGAGTATTTGTATTGAGGGAGAGAGCATGTATCAGGCATGGAATGAATATAATTTTTCTTCTCTTTCTCTATGCAACTTCTTCTACTTCTTCAAACCCCTTTTTCTCAATTCTTACTTCTAACTCTCTATCTCTTTTATAAGAAACAAGCTTATCTTGATCGAAAAATCAAGTGCAAGCAAAGGAGAACTGGGAGTGGATGAGGAATCCACTACCCAGCAAACCAAGACATAAAAAGATACAAAGAAAAGGATCCTTGGGCACTAAAAAAGCTGCCCCAAGACAAAAGCCAAAAACTGACTAACAATCACCAACTAAAGCAAGCAAATAGCATCACCGGAATAAGAACTTTATCAGGCACAAAAAAATAACATTCAAATTTGGGGATTACTCATAGGTTAATATAGATTTTGATAAAGATAATTTGATAAAAGCCCTTCATCACAACCAATACAAATTGCGCACATTTCATATGTTATTTTACAAGTCAGTCTAAAATTATTGATTATTGGCATAGATAAGCAAAAGATAGAATGCATGGAGCTGAACACAAAAAAATGGAAGAGAAGGGAAATGAAGAGGAAATTAAAGAGAACTTACAGTAAGCATAGGGGTAGATTTAGGAGGAGATGAAAACTCAATTGGAGACTTGCCGAGATTCCTCAACTAATTTAATTTGCAAAAGAAAAGAGCTATCTCTGTATTAGATTCAGAGGAATATACATACATGCATACATAATACATACAAATCATAATATATATATATATATATGTATATAAAGATTTTGTAATCTCAGAAAAAGAAATTAGCGATTTTGGAACCCTAGGTCTTAAAATCTTCTTAACCCTAACCCAGAAATTATTACTTAAAATTTGAAATTGGATGAATCTAAAGAATATTACGCTTAATCACATCAAAAAAATGCTAAGACCTGACTTGATGTATATTTCCCTCCCTGTGAGATGAAGAGTTTGGTTTGATTTTCGTAAATTTCATAAAAAATTTAGGATACCTTCACTAGTTTCAACCTCATTGATTGATTATATTTTATAACAGATTTATTCATGATTTGAAATATTTTAATAAAGGAAATTATATTCTATACCAGATTTATTCCTAATTTGAAACATTTGAGTAAAGGAAAGGGTAAATTATCAATAAATACAATATATTTTATCGGTTTTTATAATTTAGTTAAAGTATAATTTTTTTGATATTAAAAATATTATATTTTATTTATTTTTTCATTTTAGATAAAAACAACTCTAAAATTGTAAATAAAATCACTCAAAATAAAAAAATAAATAAAGTATAATATTTCTAATATCGAAAAAATTATACATTATCTAAATTGTAAAAACATGTAAAATATATTGTATTTTTTAAATATTATAAATATAAATTTGATACGAACTGTCTATATACAGAATATAAATTAAATAATACTTTTGACACAATTACATACCGCTACTACGTATAAATAATAGAAGAAAACTAATAAGTGAGTAGATTTACGTTAGGAGAAGAAGAGCTTTCTATAGACTTATTAAAATCAGCCATTGCTAATCTGACTATGCTTTGCTTTTCCGCAGTTGAGGGAAAAAAATGCAAACACTAGATAAATTTAAACAAAAAGATGCATTAATTTCTTAGGCATGTTTTTGAAAACTCAAGAAAGGAAAATAGGGAGTAAAAACACTTCTTTCAAAACCCATGAGATTGGTTTTTTCATGTAATTTTCAAGTATTTATTACAAAAAATTTGGACAACAGTACCCTTGGTTAAATAATTTACATACTTTATCAAATATAAGAAAGAAAATTTGACAGAAAATTTAGTTTCTCACCTTCATAAAAAAGACAAGAGAATTGATTTCTTTTTCGTGAACTAAACTTGACAGAACATTTAATTTCTCACCACTATAAAAATATTGTCTTACATCGTGTGATATTTTGATTTTCGTCTTTCATATTTTAAGTGTTATTTTGAGTTTAGGGTGCCAAGTCTAAGTGTCATTATTATTAACATAATTATGATTACTATTAAATCAATATACTATATTAAAATTATATACTATAACTTTTTTAAAATAATATTATAATCGGATAAAGATAATATTATTTTGATAATATTTCTACCCTATTTATAAAGAAAAAAGAAAAAATTTGTAGAAGAAGAAAAGGCCGGTGCAGACCTATTTAAAAGATATCTGATGTGATGATGCTTGCTTTTCCAAGTTGATAGGATGGATATATATATATATATATATATATTAAAGGGGTTACTATTAACCAACAATAAAATATTTTTTAACATTTTAATATTAATTTAGCTCTTAAAAATTGAACATGTGCATATTGATTTGGCCCCTAAAAATTATGTATGTGTCATATTTGATTACTAGGGATCGAGCCAGTGTAATTATTTTTATCTAAAAGTGATTCGGTCCTAAGTATTGAGTATGTACACATATAGTCTGTCTTTAGGGGGCGAGTAAATAGAACTAAATGTTAAGTGAGTGTTTTGGTGTATATCAATAATGCATATCTATATATATAATCTGTTTCTAGTACGGATCGATCTGTATAGATCAATTCCTTTTACGATATTTTTTTTATCATAAAAATATTATGATATATTTTTCACGATAAAAAAAGTTATAAAAAGGCTTGGTCCGTCTAAAATTTTTTGTATATATGTATATTAAGTATTAACACACCAGCTAGAGAGAGAATGCTAACACAAAAAATATTATGTTTACTTAATTTTTTTATAAATTTTGTACATATATGAATATATGTGCTACTTGAATATATACAATTTTATGATAAATTGTTTAACAAAATTTAAATATGGTCTAGTGAGTAGCTTGATCAAATTTAATTTCCTCAACGAGGAGAATTCGATTCTTGCTCCATTTCAAAAAATAATTACCACAACAATTTTCCTAACAGTTGGCTTTATAATATTGTATGGATATTATGTTGTATAAAAATTGGCTATCCATAATACTATGTTAAAAGAATATATTATATATTATTATAACAATAAACGTAATTTTGGAGTTTTGCAGACAGAGTCGTACAAGTTTAGTAATGATGATCAGTTGCATTTTTTATTTTTATTTTTTACTATCCATTAACTTCCGTACTCAAAAAGGAAAAACGGACCGGAGGACTGCAGGATATGATTATCTGTAGTTCTGGACAATGTGATCTCTTTGCATCAATTTAAAACTTTTTTACATATGTGCAGCAGCTAGTGAAATTTAATGAAAGTTGCACATGCAACGTCCGGTATCTGTGAGACTCTAAAACTAATGAAAATTACATAAAGACCTTTTACAATAAGGTTTCGTTTAGTTTACGGATAGAAAATTAATTTTCTTTTTTATGGAAGTAAAAAACTAAAAATTTTATCAAATTTTCTTTCTTATATTTGATAAAGCATAGAAAGTATTTAAGTAAGGATATTATTATCTAAAATTTTGTAATAAATACTTAAAAATCACGTGAAAAAATTAATCACATGTGTTTTGAGATGAATAGTTTTACCCCTTACTTTCTCCTCTCTCGGGAAAGTGTTTTTGGAATTTATGCTTACCAAACAGATGAAAGGAACGACTTTCCTTTTCTTAATACTAAAATTCGTGAACCAAACGATGCCTAAAAGTCATATATTGCATGAGAGTTCTTGAATTTGAATTTCCTCCGGAGTGAGGAATTTTTGTTATTGTTAATTAAAATAAAGGAGAGAGGCTTTTTTTAGACCTTTTCTTTTACAAAAAATAAAAAATAGTTGCCGTAAAGGGAGAAATTATGGTCAGTTGGTCACATAAGATAGGTCTTCAAAATGGTAATGAGGGTCATATTGGGTATAAAGTGGGTGTTAACAATAAAATATATATATATATATATATATATAAGTTAATTTAGTTTGTGGATCAACTGAATTAAAGAATTGGTCTAAAGTAGACCCGGCAACGGGGTCGTGTCGGTTAAATTTTGTGTCGGGTGAAATCGGGTTCGAGTGATAAACAAATAAAATCGAATGGAATCCGTTAAGCTAACGGGTGAAATTTCAAAGCACAAACACGATTTGTTAAATTAATAGGTGACTCGACAAGACCTATTTTACCAATTAAACAATCTGGTGAACTCGGGTGACTCGAGCCCAATAAGACTCATTTCACCCGTTAACAGTTTAACACCAAAATTCACACAATTAGAAACAACCCACAATAACAACAGGCATTAGGTAGTAGTTATAATTAGTTAATTTCCACAATTTCATTACTAGTTCACCTAAAATTCTAAAAGTCAATATAACTTAGATATAATAGTATAATATATATGTATGTATATTTTATTAATGAGTCAATTTGGTTATCATGTTAAATCGACACGACACAACGCGAAACATTAACGGGTGATTAATGAGTCAACTGGGTTACTGCCAACTCATTCGTTAATTGGTTATATTTTATCGGGTCCAGTCGATAACGACCCGAACCTAGTAATAGTTAGTTTATCTATTAACTAATAATTTTGTGTCGAGTCATTTCGTGTTATCGTGTCGTGTTCAACTTTGCCGAAATTCTGTAAAATCATATAATAGCAAATTAAGATTTAGCCAAAATTCTGTGATGTGTATACTCAAACCCCCGATGTTCAGCTAAAAACAAAAATAAAAACGAAAAAACATCATCTCATTGGTTTGAAAAATGGGTTTTAAAGCAAATTATGGGTCACAATTAGTCCAATTAAAAGGCACCCTCAATTGTTAACACGTCGTATTTACCGAGCATGACTCCTAAGTCCAATCCTTAATTCAAATTCTTCTATGACAACAAAAATTCAAGGAATCAGCCAACCCTAAAATTTATGTTATGAATATTTTTGAAAGATATGGATAAATTCATGAATATATATTTTTTTTATCTATATCTTTACTGGAGACAACTTAAAAAATTAATTATGTGGTTCATATAAGATTAGCCTTCTCTAATTTTTGGCCAAAGTTAAATAGTAGAGCCTCAAAATTTTAGTTATTGATAAAAAAATAATAACCACTGTGAAAGTTTAACATTGTTCACTTTAACAATTCAATAAATAAATAATTAAAAATATATTTTAATTATCTAATTTTAGTTATTTTACTGGAGACATGCTTGTAAATATTCTTATTGGTTCGCTTTCATCCTTTATATCTTCAGATCTTAAAACATGGGTAAGAAAAGCATTATTTTGAAAAGTATGTATCAAGAATCAAAACTATTGCATTAAAAATGAAATTCACAAAAACCTTGCATAATACAATGATAACTCACCATATAAATAGAAAAACATTGAATCAACAAATTAATAAAAAAAAAATTAACACAACGTTACCTTGTAAATATGGTAATTAAGAGTTAGACGTAAAAAATAAAATTGAACAAGTGCCTAGTGGACAAATTCCGGTATATATGTATTATATTATAAAGACGAGACTGATTTTAACTACTAATAAAATTGTGTTAAACTTTTAAAATGTCTAGTTTACCCCTATGATTATAATTTTTTGATAAAAAATTTGATAACAACATAATCAGACCTTTGCACTTAGCATTCTGAATTTCTCAGATCAAAGTTTACCATGAAACTATCATTCACTTTTGTTAAAACTTTGTTATGAAATTCTATATAAACGAAAAGCACACACATTGCTTGTACATGTAGTCCAGTGATGCATAAGTAAGAATGGAAATTAATCCAAGATGTATAGAAACGATTTTGAGAATAAGAAGTAAGAAAGTAGATTAATTAGTCCAAGATGTATTTAGATGATTTTGAGAATAAGAAAGAACGTACATGTGATAACAGACCAACGTATTGTTCAACAATTTTTCAGAGTTGAGCACGTATGATTTCTATTTTTTTGATATGAGTATGCCTTCTATTTAAAGGTATGATAATACATGAATAATAATTTTCATTAATTAGATATGAGATTTATATATTTATTTCTTTAATATTAGTGGGGCGTGATGTTTTAGTAAATGACAAATGTTAACATGATCTTTACGAATAAAAAAATGCTGCGATTATAAAAATACTTTTAAATGAATAATCTCACTACCACGTGTATTATAATTAAAGGGTGATTTAAACTTTAGGTGCCATTTGTTCTTGCATATCAATTGTTAGGTGCCAAAGTTTTGCATAATAGGTGTTTAGGTGCCATTTTGGACAGAATCTGTTAGTCACGTGGTCAACAATTAGTTCCGTTAATTTTTTACCCAATTTACCCTTAGAAAAAGACAAAACATATGACTCTTGCTTAGGGGTAAAATGGTCAAAAATTAACGGAACTAACGGTTAACCACGTTGACTAACGGATTCCCTCCAAAATAGCACACAAACACTTATTATGCAAAACTTTGGCACCCAACGTTTGATATGTAAGAACAAATGACACCCAAAGTCAAAATCACCCATAATTAAAACATGATCTACTAGCACACTATATATATATATATATATTTTGTAGTGTTGTAGTAATGCTAAAATTTATATTGCTTTTATAATCACCGAAAAAAAAAATTGGCTGTGTAAGGAAATTTGTACGTCTTAATGCATTTTCATGCACCTTATTCTTAGTGGCATGTGCCTTTAAAGTTCATGTTTACATCCCAATAACATAATCAAAATATCAAAGAATATTTTCGTACCTTATTTAGTAATTAAATTCTTCACCTCAATTAAAACAAAAACTTTTTTCTAGTGATCAAAAGAAAAGATAAATTTTTTTTTTAAATTAGTTATTTTGTGGCTAATCCAAATAGAGGCCCTCATAATTTTGGTTATCTATATTATAAAACAAGTATCTTTTGCAATAAAATAACAAATCAATCCAATATCCCATATTAATTTTTAATAGTATTAACATATTTAAACCATTATATCACTTTTATATTTACAATAAAATGTCAAATCAACTAATATTTACTCACACACTAAACATATACTCAAACATAACTCTTACATTTTTTTACTTTTTTACAACAGTAATGTCTCATCAATTTTTTTAAAAACTTTCAAATGCTATAACTTTAAATTCACGAATCTAACTTTAATAAAATTTATATATTTGAAATATGTTCATCAAGATCTACAAAACAATATCCATTGTGATAATTACATTATGTGTAAAAGAATTACAACTATAATGGCATACCTAATGTATTTCTAACTCATTGAAATATTACATAATATTTACTAGAAGATAGTGTGATAAAATTAAAAATACAAAAATATCTCAATCGGATTGATTTTAATCCGAACAAACCTAAATGGGGCAAGAATTTTATGTACTAGAGTTTGACCTGCCTCGAATATAATATCTATTCATTTTAAATATATACACTCATAACACCATTACATTATCAAAGGCCGGGTCAAGTGATTTCATGTCCAATTATACAATTAAGATCTGTCTCGGGTGAGGACATTTATATTTTTAAATGGACAGGGTTTCATTTTTGCGAGACTTGATTCGTTTTCACCCCTAAGTAACATACAGTCATACACATCTTCGATTCTAACATTTTTCACATAATTATATTTTATCTGATTACTGTTTTTTGTTCGTTTTATCGTGTTGGCTGCATGACTATACCCTGGTATGTATATATATATATATAACACTCTTAATGAGAATAAAACTCATACGGAGAAAGGAAAAAAAAGCCTTTTGTCTGTTAAATATGCTATTATTATAAGAATCTGCTTCAAATTTATATTTTCTTTCCTATAAGAACTTTAATCTTAATGGCATTGAGTATAAAATATTAATTAAATATTTAAAAAATTAAATAGGAAAGTTATAAATGAAATATTTTAAGAATTATAACTCTACTTATTAAGTAGAGAATTTTAAAAGATAAGACCTATCGAATACAAATAAGTAATAATTGAGAATTTGAGAATTACATTATATAAGAAAATTAGAGAGATTAAAATAATAATTAACTAATATCAATTAGGTTGCATTTTCTCCATGGATTTTAAAATCACGAGATTTGATAAAACACCATGATTTTAAAATTGCATGATCTATCAATTTTTTGTTCTTCTTTTTAACTATCATATTTTCAATCATAATCTCAAGATTTTAAAATCCATTTTCTTTTTCTTTTTTGTATAATTGGGTTCAATTAATGTGAGAACTTATGCAATGATAGAAAATAAATAAATTAAACAAGCAACCAGTGGCGGATCCAGAAAATTTCCTTCCAGGGGTCAACGTATAAAAGTGAAAAAAAATTATACAAAATATACTTATAAAAATAAAATGATAATATTATAATTCATAATTCATAGAAAAAAACCACATTACAATTGTCCACGACGAGTTTTCATATTCTGAAAACGCAACATTACAGTTTCATTATCAATACAAGCAAACACATCTTTCTCAATATAAACAAGTAAGCTATCACTCAACCATTGATCTCCCATTCGGTTGCGAAGTGGACCTTTCACAATATTCATAGCAGAAAATGCTCTCTCCACAGAAGCAGTTGCAACCGGTAAAGTTAAGGCTAATCTGAGAAGCAAATGAACATAATTATATGTTCTATGTAACCCTTTCTCCACCATTTTTCTAGCAAGGCTACCAATCCCTTTCAATTGAGAAAAATCGGTCATTGTACGCATATGAGTAATATAAATCTCAAGTTGATCTTCAAGTGCCAAGAGATCTCGGGAATTAAAATCTTGAGGATAAAATTCAGCAAAACGAAGTAATTTTTGTTTGTCAAAAGCTATGAATGAATCATCCGGGCTCAAACATGCCAAACAAAGAAGTAACTCAGTATTTACCTCACTGAAGCGATGATTTAATTCCGCAAGTTGCCACTCAATGATTTGAATAAAGATGTCCACCCGATAATGATGGAGGTGTGTGATTACAGGAGCTCTCCGATGTGACCTCCATTGAGCTACATATGCATCATCCATGTTTGGAACCAAGATATCATGTTTGCCACAAAACGAAGATACTTGATCAAGCAAGGCTTCAAATGCATTCTCTCTCATGTGTTGTAATTGGTCCTTGCAAACTTTGACTAAAGTCATTGCATTTCCAATATCTTGGTCTTTTCTTTGTAATGCTTGTGACAAGTCATTTGTGGCTCCCAATATAGATCTCATGAAAAATAGGTGAAATACAAACTCAAAAGATTGTATTTCTCTCAGTGACCTATTTGCTTCACCTAAATTATCAGTGGAGCCATCCTCAATAATCAATTTCAGCACTTTCACCACAGATTTAAACATGGAGATGATACTAAGCAATGTACCATAATGTGAGTTCCAACGTGTATCACCAGGACGCTTGAGACAAGTTTCTTGATTTAAGCCTCGCCCTGTTGGAAAAGTATCATTTTTTAGAGCTTCCGTAATATCCTTTTGTAGTTGATCTCTAAGCATGTCACGACGTTTACACGATACTCCAACAATATTAACCAAGCTATTGCAAGATGTGAAGAAAGTGGCAATATCAGCATTTCCCTTTGCCACGGCCACAAGAGCTAATTGAAGTTGATGTGCAAAACAATGAATATAATAGGCAGAAGGATTTTCTCTCAAAATCTGTGTTTTAAGACCATTGAATTCACCCTTCATATTACTAGCTCCATCAT
The DNA here is from genome assembly GCA_021464415.1 of Lonicera japonica. Lineage (NCBI taxonomy): Eukaryota > Viridiplantae > Streptophyta > Magnoliopsida > Dipsacales > Caprifoliaceae > Lonicera > Lonicera japonica. Next base: position 30,016,231 of record CM038468.1, read on the forward strand.
ATCCTTGTCCTCTCAGCATGGAAATGCTCAATTCCTCTCTTGCAAACAATGTGTCAATAGCCTCCTTGAGTGAGTTTGATGTAGTATCGCTAACATGTTGAATGCCCACAAACCTCTCAATTACATCTCCTTTTTTGTCCACATAACGAAACACCACCGCCATCTCTTCTTTTACTGACACATCACGTGATTCATCAACTAATAAAGAAAAGAATGCACCATCCATATCCTTGATGATTTTCTTAATAGTTTCAGTGGCACAAGCATTCACAAGATCTTTTTGAATTGTTGGAGCTATTAACTTGAGATTCCCAGGAGCATTTTCTAACACAACGGCCTTAACTTTCTCATCATGATCAGCAAGAAATTGTAAGAGCTCTAAATAATTCCCCTTGTTGCTTGAAGTGTCACTCTCATCATGCCCACGAAAAGGAAGACCTTGCCTCAATAAAAATCTCACGCAATCAAGAGAAGCTGTCAAGCAAATACGATAATCAATACGAGCTTGATCTGATTGCTTTATCAAAACTGTTCGGATGTGTTGCTTTTGATTCAAAAGATCCACACAATACTGTCTGGATTGATTATGCACACTTCCAACAGGTCCAATATGTTGCCTAATTTTATCTTTCTTCTTCCAATTCTTAAAACCAATATCTGTGAAAGCGTCGCTACACCCTTGACCAATTCTGAAATTGGATTTGAAGAGATAACAATAAAGGCAAAATGCAGCATCTTTACTAATACTGTACTCCAACCAGTCAAACTCGTCAAACCACTTGACATTAAAGCGTCGATCATACCCTGAAAGATCAGTTTGTGGAAATGTGTGATTCTTGGGCTGACATGGACCCTTTTGTAAATATGCTCTTCGCACTTCGTCTCTAATGTTAGGATCATAATCCAACATTTGAGGTCGAAGTCCAGGGTCTGCAATAAGATTAGCCAAGATATCTTGCAACTCATTTTCTTTCGAACTATCCACATCTCTAGAAATATTCACATCTCTAGAAGTAGTTGATTCGAACCTTCTCTTAAAGTATCGTTCCATAACTGTATTGGTAGAAGTAACTAATCAATCATCAACAATTTTAAAAAGCCATAATTTATGCAAACTAACATAATTTATTCAAACTAAATAACCAAAACCAAAACCCTTAATTTATTCAAACTAAAATAAAAGTATAGCTCTAATATATTCAAAATAACTAATCAATACCAAAAACCCAAATTTATTCAAACTAAAATAAAAGTATAGCTCTAATTTATTCAACCAAACTAACCAAAACCAAAACCCCTAATTTATTCAAACTAAAATAAAAGTATAGCTCTAATTTATGCAACCTAACTAACCAAAACCCCTAATTTATTCAAACTAAAATAAAAGTATAGCTCTAATATATTCAAAATAACTAATCAATACCAAAAACCCAAATTTATTCAAACTAAAATAAAAGTATAGCTCTAATTTATTTAAGGGTGATTTACCTTTTGACCCCCATTTATTTACCCCTATTCCACTTTGGCACCCAAAGTTTGCAATAATTACCCTTTGACACCCATTTGGACGGATTCCGTCCGGTCAAAAAGTCAAACGGTTAAATTCTTTTTCAATACCGAAAATACCCCTATGGCTAGATTTAAATGAAAATCAAGCCATTTTCACAAGGTCATATCTCACTCAATTCACGTCCAAATGATGCGATCCAAATATGGTTGGAAAGCTCTTACAACATAGATTATGAATACATTAATAATATTCAATAATAATCAACCTAATTGCCTGGAAATTGCTGTCAAAGTTGACAAAAAATTACTTTTTTCAAAAAAAAGTTTCATGAAGCCATTTTTGCAAGGCCATATCTCACTCGATTCAAGTTCAAATGATGCGATCCACATATCGTTGGAAAGCTCTTATAACATAGATTATGAATACATTAATAATATTTAGTAATAATCAATTTAAATTCCTCGAAATTGCTGCCAAAGTTGACAAAAAATCACTTTTTTCAAAAAAAAAAGTTCCACAAAGCCATTTTCACAAGGCCATATCTCACTCGATTCACGTCCAAATGATGCGATCCACATATGGTTGGAAAGCTCTTGTAATATAGGTTGTGAAAACATTAACAATATTCAATAATAAGCAATCTAATTTCCTCTAAATTGCTGCCAAATTTGACAAAAAAACTCACTTTTTTTGATAAAAAATCACTTTTTTCAAAAGAAAGTTTCACGAACTGTTTTTCACAAAGTCATATCTCACTCGATTCACGTCCAAATAATGCGATCCATATATGGTCTGAAAGCTCTTGCAACATAGATTATGAACTCATTAATAATATTCAACAACAAGCAATGTAATTGACTTGAAATTTCTGTCAAATTTGACAAAAAACTCACTTTTTTTCAAAAAAAAGTTTCACGAATTCATTTTCACAAGGCCATATCTCACTCTATTCACGTCCAAATGATGCGAATATTGTTAATGTACTCATTTTCACAAGGCCATTTTCACAAGTTTCAAAAAAAAGTTTCAAAAAAAAAGTTTCACAAACATACTACTGAATATTATTAATGTATCCATAATCTATGTTGCAAGAGCTTTCGAACTATATGTGGATCGTATCATTTGGACGTAAATCGAGTGAGATATGGCATTGTGAAAATGGCTTCGTAGAACTTTTTTTTTAAAAAAAACTGAGTTTTTTGTCAACTTTGGTAGCAATTATATTGCTTATTATTGAATATTATTAATGTGTTCATAATCTATGTTGCAAGAGCTTTCCGACCATATGTGGATCGCATCATTTGGACGTGAATCGAATGAGATATGGCCATGTGAAAATGAGTTCGTGAAACTTTTTTTTGAAAAAAGTTATTTTTTATCAAAAAAAAGGTGAGTTTTTTTGTCAAATTTGGCAAAAAATTCAAGTCAATTAGATTGCTTATTGTTGAATATTATTAATGAGTTCGTAATCTATGTTGCAAGAGCTTTTAGACCATATATGGATCGCATCATCTGGAAGTGAATCGAGTGAGATATGGCTTTGCGAAAAACAGTTCGTGAAACTTTCTTTTGAAAAAAGTGATTTTTTATCAAAAAAAAAAATGAGTTTTTTTGTCAAATTTGGCAACAATTTAGAGGAAATTAGATTGCTTATTATTGAATATTGTTAATGTTTTCACAATATATATTACAAGATCTTTCCAACCATATGTGGATCGCATCATTTAGACGTGAATCGAGTGAGATATGGCCTTGTGAAAATGGCTTCGTAGAACTTTTTTTTTGAAAAAAGTGATTTTTTGTCAACTTTGGCAGAAATTTCGAGGCAATTAAATTGATTATTACTAAATATTGTTAATGTATTCATAATCTATGTTATAAGAGCTTTCCAACGATATGTGGATCGCATCATTTGAACTTGAATCGAGTGAGATATGGCCTTGCAAAAATGGCTTCATGAAACTTTTTTTTGAAAAAAGTAATTTTTTGTCAACTTTGACAGCAATTTCCAGGCAATTAGGATGATTATTATTGAATATTATTAATGTATTCATAATCTATATTGTAAGAGCTTTCCAACCATATTTGGATCGCATCATTTGGACGTGAATTGAGTGAGATATGGCCTTGTGAAAATGGCTTGATTTTCATTTAAATCTAGCCACAGGGGTATTTTCGGTATTGAAAAAGGATTTAACGGTTTGACTTTTTGACCGGACGGAATCCGTCCAAATGGGTGTCAAAGGGTAATTATTGCAAACTTTGGGTTCCAAAGTGAAATAGGGGTAAATAAATGGGGGTCAAAAGGTAAATCACCCTTTATTTAACCTAACTAACCAAAACCAAAACCCCTAATTTATTCAAACTAAAATAAAAGTATAGCTCTAATTTATGCAACCTAACTAACCAAAACCAAAACCCCTAATTTATTCAAACTAAAATAAAAGTATAGCTCTAATATATTCAAAATAACTAATCAATACCAAAAACCCAAATTTATTCAAACTAAAATAAAAGTATAGCTCTAATTTATTTAACCTAACTAACCAAAACCAAAACCCCTAATTTATTCAAACTAAAATAAAAGTATAGCTCTAATTTATGCAACCTAACTAACCAAAACCAAAACCCCTAATTTATTCAAACTAAAATAAAAGTATAGCTCTAATATATTCAAAATAACTAATCAATACCAAAAACCCAAATTTATTCAAACTAAAATAAAAGTATAGCTCTAATTTATTCAACCTAACTAACCAAAACCAAAACCCCTAATTTATTCAAACTAAAATAAAAGTATAGCTCTAATTTATGCAACCTAACTAACCAAAACCAAAACCCCTAATTTATTCAAACTAAAATAAAAGTATAGCTCTAATATATTCAAAATAACTAATCAATACCAAAAACCCAAATTTATTCAAACTAAAATAAAAGTATAGCTCTAATTTATTCAAACTAAATAACCAAAATCAAAACCCCTAATTTATTCAACCTAACTAACCAAAACCAAAACCCCTAATTTATTCAAACTAAAATAAAAATATAGCCCTAATTTATTCAAACTAAATAACCAAAATCAAAACCCCTAATTTAATCAAAGTATAACCCTAGTTTATTCAAAGTAACAAATTAAAATAAAATATCAATAACAAACAACAAATTTAAGGGCACTTTTCAAACTAAAATACTTGATGCTTAAAGAAATAGGATAACATATTAACATACAAGAATATTCATTAATTAATTAAAGCACAAAAAAAAAAAAAAAAATTTACCTGCTGCCCGAAGCCCCGAAGACGAACGCGTGAGTGAGTGAGTGAGTGACGACGGACCTTCAAACAAAGAATTGAAGATTTGGAGAGATTTGGAGGTTTGGATGGTTTAATTTGTGACTTGGAGTTGGATTCTAGATTTCTAGGTCTTTAGACTTTAGGTTGAGAGTTTTATTTGATTCAAAGAAATGAGGAAAGGCTGGACGGAAATAAGGAAAGAACGTGCTCTGTTTCTGCGGTTTTCTGGTTGTTTTTTTTTTTTTTTTTTTTTTTTACTGTAGCAAAACGACGTCGTTTTGGCTCCAGCGAATTAAAAAAAAAAGACGCGCGGGCTGCGCGCTGCGCAAAACGAAAATGAGTGCGAAACACAGCCCCATTCAGGCATTTCATCAAACACCTTGCGGGGGTCAACTTGGGCACCTCTAATGGAGGTTTTTTGAGGTTGCGGGGGTCACTTGACCACCCTTGCTCCTCTATAAATCCGCCCCTGCAAGCAACAATGAAACTTAAAGCAATTATGGCTATGAATTTCTCATTATGTTATACAACCATGTCAAAATTATTATTATTCAAACAATAGTGTAACGAGTATCATTAATGATATGTCGGTGCAATCATTAAAAATTGAAACGAGAAAAATTATATAAAGTAGTAACATAATTTATTTATTTTTAAATAAAACCTACATGATTTTAAAATAAATGAAAGCTAATAAAATTAAACAATACAACCTTAAAACAAAATGTTCTTAATAATATTAGTTCAAACACTTAAAAACAAATGAAGTAAACTACTCACGATTAGGTAAATAAAACAAAAGGTTGAAGAGCAATGGATAACAACGAATAACAAACTAAAACATTTTAGAATATAATGAAATACATGCCAGGTAAACAAAACAAAAGGTTTAGGAGCAACGGAGAACAATGAATAACAAACTAAAACATTTTAGAATATAATGAAATACATGCCACTTGCCATATTAATATTAAAAGATCCAATTTTACATACTATATATATAATGGGTTTAACAAGTTGCGTTTGAGATCTTTTTATAAAAACTTGAATAGCTCAAAAATTTATAAGTTCATTACTCTCTTTCTCACAAATTAAAATTCTTGTATTTTTATAATAATATTTAAAATTAAAATTTTAATCTCAAATTAATAATTAAATTTTTATATAATAATATTCTAGTTAAATACTAAGTACCGCTTTTGACTAGTCGGATTCTCAATGAACAATCTTCATCAATGTCAAGCTGCACACACACACACATATATATATATAATCTATCCACCTCTAGCATTTACAAGTCATAATGTCATATATATATATATATAGTTCATAAGAATAGGAAAAGAAACATTCATGCATGCAAACTTGATTAATCTTTATGTATATATATGTACGTATTTGTATTTATTATATACTAATACGTATGTTTGAACTATATATCATGATAAGTAGGAACAACTATTCTAAGAAGCAACACCCTAAAATGGATAGATGATTGTTAAAAGGTAGCGCAAGCGTTGGTTATGTACTAGGCATTCTTCATGAGCCGCAACAATTTTTGTACACACATTCAATCTTAAATATGCTATCTTTTCCTTTCAACCCTTTCCTGCAAAATTTGCACCTCGAATGATTTGCACGTATTAGCATGTCACTAGGACGGGAATGCTTAGACCTAATTTATAAAAAGAAAAACAAATTAATTATATAATCTCATTATATATATTAAGTATGTATTCGTGCTTGGATCTGATTTGTTTTAGTAATGTATGTTTCTAAAGTTGTACAATGTTCTAACAGATAGTGTGATTGTTTTGCCCTAAAAAAAAGTTTCTAGGTACAAATAAATTAATAAATTTTAAGAACACATAGCTAGGTTAAGTACTTTCAATGCAAGTAAAAATTAGAGAAAATGAGTTATAAGACCTTGCTCCGTAATGTTTTATATCTCTAAGGACGGAGCCACGTTTAATAAAGATAAGTAGGTCCAATTTCGTAATTTGATTATAAATTAAGGACACTTTTCGTAATTTTGATTTATTTTAAGGATAATGACAAATGTTCATGTACGAAACTACCCCTGTAAAATATCTCATAAACTTGCTCTTACACAACTACCACGATCAAATTTTCATCTCTATTTTTATTTATTTTATGGTGCTAAATCTGTTTTAGCACCATTTAAATAGTTAATATGTTGTATATAAATGGTGCTAAAACAGATTTAGCACATTGATGTGTACCATTGGATGGGTGCTAAACTGTTTTAGCACCTTATGTTTAGTTTCGCTATGGTGCTAAAACAGTTTAGCACCATTATTGTTTTGGACATTTTTGTGTTAAAACTATTTTAGCACCATCTGATTGTTTACTCTTACTCAAAAATGGTGTTAAATCTGTTTTAGCACCATTTAAATAGTTGCTCTGTTGTATAGAAATTAAATGGTGCTAAAATAAATTTAGCACCTTGATGTGTACCATTGGATGTGTGCTAAACTGTTTTAGCACCTTATGTTTTAGTCCATGCCACCTTGATATATACCACTGGATGGGTCCTAAACTATTTTAGTACCTTATGTTTTAGTCCCCCTGTGGTGCTAAATCTGTTTAGCACCATTCTAGTTCTGAACATTTTGGTGATAAAACAGTTTTAGCACTTTGATATATACCATTGAATGAGTGCTAAATTATTTTAGCACCTTATGTTTTAGTTCCCTTGTGGTGTTAAATCTGTTTTAGCAACATTCTAGTTTTGGATATTGTTGTATTAAAACTGTTTTAGCACAATCTGATTATTTACTTTTATGCAAAAATTGTAATAAATATGTTTCAGCACCATTTAAATATTTACTATGTCAATGGTTATTTACTCTTGCTCAAAAATGGTGCTAAATATGTTTTAGCACCATTTAAATAATTACTCTGTTGTATAAAAATGGTGCTAAAACAGTTTTAGCACATTTGATGTGTACCATTGGATGGGTGCTAAACTGTTTTAGCACCTTAAGTTTAGTTTTCCTGTGGTGCTAAATCTATTTTAGCACCTCTGTTGTGTAGTATTGTATGTGTACTAACTAGATATATGTGTATATTTGTTTTATAATGATAACATTGATAATGAAAGTTTATATTAATTGTGTAAAAGGCATGATTACTACGAGCAGTTCAAGAAAGACTGATGATCGGCTGTTGTGGACTTTGAAACTTTTTTATTTGAGACGGAAATGGAAAAATTATATTTTAGGATTGGTGAGTAATTAGTTAAATAAGGAACGGGCATTAGTGTCTTTTTTTGTGATGTCCTTAATTTACAATACTAATTTATAATGGGCCTTTATATTTATGTTGTTATTAAAGCAAGCCCTTAAACCCGCCTCTAAAAATTAATCCACCCCAAACTGAAAGTGAGTAAATGTGGCCAATTACATTCTACAATTACGGCTACCATATATATGTACATATATATATATATATATATATATATATATATATTCTTAAAACTGAGTTTGAAGGTTAGATTCATTTTTAAAAAAACAAACCCTAACATAGCATGATAGATACATATATATCCGACCATCAACAGTAGTAGTAGATAACAAATTATGTTCATATCCAAAGGGACATTCTATCATTAACATCATCTCGAAGATGAACCATACGTAAATGTACGCCTCATTTACATCATCACATTAATTTTCTCTTAATCACTCTCTAATGTTCATGAGTACTTGTATGTATTGTTTGATGCCTACTCATCTCCTTCATGCGCGCTTACAATGATACTTTTATGACGGACTATAGGTAAGGTATTTAGTTCCAAGATAAGGAGAGTTTCCTCTGGAAAATTTTCGGATTCTAGTTGTGCAACACGTTTAATAAAGGGAATGCTTAAATAAACTCACCAAATTAATCATACTTCTCAATGATTAAATAAAAATTTAGTTCTCTTTTGTTTTGAGTTTTTGTTCCTTATTGGTATCCAAAATAGTAATTTTCCCCAAAAAAGACCCTCGACAACTTATGATTCAACTTATTGATGTGAACTATAAAAGAGTCCTAGTGTGAATTTACCGTTTTAACATTTCAAAACTACACAACAACTTGAGCCAGAGAAGCACTTAATAAAACTACAATTCTAATGAAATATTTTACAACACGGTTTTCACTAAGCAAAATTCTCCAACCAAAAATATTGTGCCTGCAATAATAAGATCATCAAAATCCATCTTGTTACTTTGTTTGCACTATTTAAATCCCCTAAAATTAGTAAACAGGACATGGTAAAATTTAGGTCATTTAACACCAAAGTTAATTAAACATGATAACTGAATTACCAGCCCTCACTACAAGAATTTTACCTTTATATGACTGTTTTTTAAATTAACTTTATGTTAGTTTTGAAAAAATAGTCATTAAAGATAAGTTTTTTGCTTCTTATGACTGTTTTTTGAAAAAAGTCATTTTTGTTTATTTTTTATGATTCTTTCAAATTAATTGTCATGTATGTTTAGTAACTTTATGCCAGTTTTATCAAAAAAAGTCATAAAAGATTTTATTTTTTTTTTGTTATTTTTATGATTGCTTTTTTGAAAAAGGTTATCTTTATTATTTTTTTACAACTCTTTCAGCGTTAAAACTTAAACATGTTTATTAACTATAAGTTACCTTTGAAAAAAGTATTTGAAAGTTAATTTTATTTTTGTTTTTGACAATATAATTATAAAAGGTAAACATATTCTAGTACTATGAGAATTTTAAAATTTTGACTTATTTATATATTGAATAAGAAAAAAGGATCATATGTATATTTTTAAATACTAAATGGGTTGCAGAATCGAGAAGGGATTTTTTTTTAAAAAATTAAAGTGAAGTATTTATGTTGTGAAGAAAATTAAAATTGTACTAATAAGATATAAATTTAATTTAGTAGCCATTTACTTATAAAGGTGCTACTTGGCAAGGTGCATGGTTGTGTGCTTGTGTTGTGTTGGCTCCATCTCGAGGTACGAAAATTTAATTAAGTAGCCATTTACTTATAACCTTTTTTTTTTGTTTTTAACATAATAAACTTTTTGTGACTCTCAACTTTATGACATTTTTTTTTTATTTTTTGATAAAATTTTGTGGAGATGATCTACTAATTACAAAAATCATGTCCACCAAGTTTTGTGAAAAAATTCTTCCGTTTAAGCCTTTAACTAAACCCCATTGGATGAAATTGAATAGAAGGTGTAATGGAGGGGAACTAAGTCCGTATTAATTAGTTTGGTGGATATTGTAACATTTAATTATTAAAGAATTATTATTTATAAAAGTTAGGTCATTAATTTTTTTGTAAGTTTATCGCACCTTGTGATTAAACTTAATAGACATCACAGATTAACTTAATAACGTGGATAAACTACAAGAAGTTGCGAATAGAAATAAAATCACCTTATGTTAAATTGAATTTGTAAAACTAACAATCAAAACAGATTTTGATACAGCGCGATCCAGTCCATGTATATCCGACCCTTTGATAGGCATATCTAAAATATACTGTAGGTCAAAAAATACCCTAGAGGGGGGTGAATAGGGTTTTAAAAACTAAATCGGATTTGTGAAAATGATTCAAAAAGATTTAAAGTCTATATCAATCAATCAAGCAAGAAATCTCAATCATACACAATAATATAGCAATGAATAAAAGAGCTAGAGATAGAAATGTTGAATCAATTGAAGTCGTAAACTTTTTGTCCACATGGTTCAGTTTATTACACCTTACTTCCGCGCTCGGGTAGTTTTTCGAGAATTTTCACTAATACCAATCTTCTTCCGGGTGAAGATTAAACCTCTACAAGTGTATCATTCTTACACACTTTACAAATGTTGAATTCTCACAACACTCACACAAGAACACCCTTTTGCTATATTAAGAGATAAACCTCTCTTAATATTTGAAGAATAAGATTTTGGTGACAAACACCAATGTACAATAACTCTCAAGTGTTTGAAGATTACAAATTAAGCTCACACTAAGAGATATCAAATTTGATCGCAATTTATAGCTCAAAATAATGATAATTGATCAAAACAATGTTCTTGAATCTTTGAATATTAAATATAGATGAAGAGAATAGAGTTAGAATGATTCAAGTAAGTTTAAATAAGTGTTAAATAGTGTATATATAGTTTATGATATCAAATGGCCGTTTGGAGGGAGTTAGTGGAGGTATGGGTCAAAAAACAGGAAAAAAATCAAATCTCCAACGGCTAGTTTCTAGACCATCAGTCGGCTGAGTAACGCTCATCAGTCGACTGAGCCTTAGCCCATCAGTCGACTAATGGGCACTGTCTGGCAGGCCAAAACTCCAATTTTTACACTTTTGCATTTAAGCTCCGAAATCAATTTTGATGCTTTGGAAAGTTCAAATATTGGTTCCTAAGATACTTATTTTCGAGAGAGCTTAGAAAATGACCGTTTTGAATTTAACATGAATTTATTTCAAAACTATTTTTCCTAAAATGAAGTTTTGAAAGAATCTTGATACAAACTTTGATTTGATCAATTTAATTATGTTAAAACAAAGTGTATGAGTTATGAAAATCAAACAAGAAACTTTACATAGAAAATTTAAGTACTCACTCAAACATGAATTTACGAGTCTTCGAGGGCTTAGTTTGTTTCTTCGTTTCTTTTCTTCCTTGGGCCATTGATCTTCATAGATGTGACATTTTGGTAGTACATTGATCAAGTTGTTGTGTGTGGTGTAAGACATCGATAATAGAAAACTTGTAGGTGAATGATCTTGGTTCCGGCTTATCGGTTTTGCCCACGTGTGATAAAAAATGATTGTGGCTATTACTTAAAACAACAAATTAGTTAAATTACACATGATTAACATTATTGTTATTATCAAAACAATTAATCAAATAATCAATACTTCAAGAAATATACTTACTATTATGCAATTAATAAAGAAATGCAACTAATTTAATGCAAATATTAAAGAAATAATATAATCCCTGATTTGGAAAAGTAGATCAATCTAGAAATATTACTTAGGAGCGGAGGAGTTTGTGGCGGAGAAATAAACAGCAGGAGAGTGGAGGTGGAGCGGCAGAGAAGCAAAAAAAGAGAGATGGCTGAGGAGAGAGAACCCGAGAGTGTGAGAGGTAGAAATTAAAAGGGAGAAAGAAAAGTTTCGTGGATTTGGTTTAGTGAAAGTTTTAACTTTAAAATTTTTTTTACACTTAGGTACTTTCAAGTATATATTAGTGCATATAAGTCCCTATATATATATATATATATATATATATATTAAAATACCACATATATTTTATAAAAAAAATTCAAAACCAAGTGGGGGCGCTCGCCCTCGCTTGTCCCTTGATAGCTCCGCCTATGACTACTATTGACATAAGTTTCACCACTTCCCAAATGAAGATGCACCATAAGTTCATAAACATATTCTTTTTTAGCTTTATGCACCTATGCATCCAAATTAAATATATATATATATATATATCTTATTTTGTAATAATTTCATCAAAGACTACAAAAAAAATATTGATTTTGTTTGTTGTGTATTAACATCTCCCAAGACCATATACAAAAAAAATTCCACTTCAAAAAACAATTTATTTCTACTTGAAACTATTGTACCCACCGGCAAGCAGGTTAGGCCTAGGGCACCTACTGAGCCCTCTGGTTCGCGCATATAGTAACGATATTATCCCCAACTTAAACGCCTTTAGGGCATAAGTGTTGGGTTTTTAACTTAAAAGGCTTTGTTACTATGTCGTGACACTCCCTAGGTTATATACTCATGTTGGGTTCTACAATTTTTTCATGAGAAATTAATGGTTTGAGTCACTCATTCTCAACAAAAATAACTAACTTTACTACAAAAAGAAGTCAATTAATTGTATAGTTTATCAGAGGAGGTTCGTGTCATACCCCATTAATTCTTGATGTGTTTAAAAAAATCTTGAGAATTTTTCTCTTGCCCAAGTATTTTTGAAAGAAAAGAAGAAGTAAAATCAATTAAGTGAAAAAGAATTTGCATTCTGGTAAGCAGTTTTTTTTTAAAGGAAAAAGAAAGAGAAAAGGAAAGAAGATCGGAGGCTAGCAAGTTTACAGATTAGAGAAAAATGAAAGAAAGTTGGAGGCTAGCAAATACTTACTGATAAAGAAGAAAGAAAAAGGATCGGAGGCTAGCAAAGCGCCCACTAACGAAGAGAAAAAATGAAAAAAGGTTGGGAAGCTAGTGATTGCTTCACCGATGAGAGAATCTAGGCAATTGGCCGAGGTGAAATGAAAAAGGGCGCAACAACCCCAAAAGGTGCAAAGCACAACAAAAGGGCAGCGGACCCACGAGAGAAGAAAATGAGCAATACAAGAGAAGAATAGATAAAGGGACCAAAGCAAGAGTCCAAGAAAAGGAACGCGAGATTTCGCAAGTGAAGAACGTCGCAAATGTGATGCTGAGTTCAAATTAAAAACCGACCAAGAAAGTTGAAGATGCAAGCTACCGCAAGAAGAATAAACTCTCGGGCAAGCTTATACTACCAAAGAAGGAGCATGAAGATGACAAAATTATCAGCTTTACAATTACGTGTTGAAAATGGAAATTGTGAGTTAAGGAGGAGTGTTAAAAATTGTAATTCACAATAACAAGGTTTTTTTTTTTTTTTTTTTTTGATATTTTGAGTTAGAAAAATCTAGAGTGGTCTAGATGTAAGATGTTAATAAAAAAATCTAGAAAATTATCTTGTAATAGTAAGGGTTTTAGAATGCTTCTATAAATTATTTTATACTTAACCTATTAATTTATAATTTCGTGTCGGTCCGTATTGTGTTATCGGATCCGTGTTATTTTGTCAGATTTAATCATCACCCATCTTCGCCCTAAGTCAATGGCGGTGAAAAAAAGTGGGGCCCGCTTTGCTGTTTGTTAACATTGTGGCATGCGACCAACAAGAGTTAATCCAAGTGGTAAGAGGACTTTTAAGAAAGACATCTTACGTTAGATTCTAGGCTCTTGTAAATAAAGTAAACTCTATTGGAAAAGGTCTCTCGCTTTGCACCCGATAGTACCTTGAGGGACTAGTCTCCACAGTCGTGCAAGAATACCTCAGGCAACCGGAAAAAAAAATGTTGTGACACATTTGATTTTGTGTACAATAATAAAAAGTTATCTTAATAATTTTTCACCAAAATAGTGCGTCATAGTGATAAGATTTTTGATTTTTTTTTTAACTTCTAGTATTGTAATTACTTTTATGGCTCGTTTGGTTCAAGATTTAAACCATTCTAGAAATGTTAAATTCCATTCCAAAACGATTCTCGCGTTTGGTTCAAGTTTTAGGTCCGAAATAAATAATTTCAGGAACAAACCTTTCCCTCTAAGTTCTCCCATTTAAATCATAAGGAATAAGCCATTACCAATTGGTATCTTTTTTAATTTTTCATATTATGATTAAAATAACCCTATTCCTTATGAATAAATAATTCTTTTTCCATCTGTGTATGAAAATATTGTTTGGAACTTTTTTTTTTTAAGTTATGCTGCTTCACAAAAAAGAAAAAAAATTGTTTGGAAATTTTTTCTTTTCTTTTTCATGTTGTAATTTTTTTTTAATTACAAAAATTGTAATTTTTGTAAGATAGTTATTAGCTAGGCATGAGTAATTTTTGTAATTTATTATAGTAATTGTCTCTTTTGAAAAATTAGTAGGAGATGTCTACTCATCTTATAAAAGGAAGGGTATTTTTGTAATTGATACTTTATTCCATTCATATTCCCGGTTGAACCAAATATTGGCATGGCATCCTAGATATCAGGAAAAAAAAATTCCAAGAATCAAGTATGCTCATTCCATTTTCAAAACTCAAATCAAACGAACCCTTAAGATGTTGTTATTGGCCACTCAACATTTTTTATTTTTTTTCAAAGTATATTACTAGATGGAATGATGGATTATATGCAGGGACAGGTGTATTGTAATTTTTGGCGAGGCAAGTGCCTCACCAAAATTTTAAGTTTACTGTCTATACTTTTTATTAAGATAAAAGTGCTTAAAAAAATGGCTAGCGAGTTTACCAATTTTGTTGAAGTGCGTACTTAAATACAAAGGGGTGTTTTAATTCACTTTTTTCTCTAATTTTTATCTTCACAAGTGCACTACCTCTCTTCATCCTCACTTTTTTTACTTTTTATCAAGAGTTATTCATCTCAATTATACACACTCCATTTCAAAATTTTCTTAATATATTGTGGCATCTGAACATTTCTCCCAATGTAATTTTTCTGTTACAGTGCCCCACTTAAAAGAAATTTCTAACTCTGCCTCTAGCTATACGTACCTAATATTATTTAACTATTGCCTAATGTCTCTAATATGAGCCGGCATTTATCTTCTAGGTCCAAATTTCATTGTCCATAATTTTAAGCCTTCGATCATTTGAATAATTGTAAACCAAGTTATCAAGCTTGACAAATATGAGGTAGAAAAAAAATGAGCTAGGGCACAGCCACATGGAGTGTAAGGGTAAAAATATATTTTTTTTTTATTTAATTATTATTTTATTTTATAATTCTAGAGAGACGTGATTATAAATTAAAAAAAAATTAACTCAAATAATTTGTAATCTATATATTAATTATTTAAATGTAATGGACCTCACCCACCGACTCATGAAATAACTTCTTTATTTCTACTTTATCTTTATCTTTATCAATTTATCTCCATCCATGAACTTAGCCTCTCACTTTCTCAAGTCATAATATCCTTAATGCCCTTTTCTGTTGTTTCCATTTTGGTGATTAGACATATTTCAGTACTGCCCTTTCCCTCCTTCAATTTTTGCCATTGGCCAGCTCTCATCTGATTTTGAGTGATGATGTAACTTATAAGCACCTTGTTTTTCTATCTAAAATACTATCTTAGTTTCAAGTTTCAACATCACATTTTTCGTTTTACTGATCATAGCACTTCAAATTTAAATTCATATTCGGTGTCTCATTGCTAAATTTTGATATTTGATTCAACCAAAGGTTAGTGCAATATCTGCAATACGTTGCCTTGTGATTTTTATCACTGTCTCAGTTAAATTATACCAAGTTTTTGTATTATTCATATGTTGAAGGACACGAAATTTTGGACATACATTCGGTGTTGACATGCCGGGATGCAAAAAAATTGATACTTTGTAGCATTAACACCATGAGTTGGTATTTGGTTGTTTGCTTTTATAAAAGTTCGTTATTTATTTATTTATAGTGTTCTGGCTATAAAATCGGAACATTACCCTCTCATTTTTCACTTCCACAACTAAGCAACCATCGACCATCAAAATGACACAACTTATTTTCTAAACCCATATTATATTTTATATTTTTTTTAAAGTGAAAAAATAATTTGAGTAAGCCATTCAACAATGTTTAGATATAGTTGAGTTTTACATTTTATGCATCTGGCTTGGTTTACTATTTTTTTTAAGGCTGTGGCCTGGTTTACTATTTTTTTTTAAGGCTGTGAGAGAACTTAATGAGATCTGGATGGGCCCACATTCGGAGAGGTGGGTCTCTGACACTTGGGAACACTTTGTTGTTGGAAGAAAATATTGATATATAAAAGGTAATTTTATTTCTATCCGCGAATTTTTGTAGTTTATCCATCCTTGATTTATGTTAATCTTAAAATAAATTTTTTAAAACTTTCATATAAAAATTGAGAAGTATATCCACCAATTAATAATCCTTTAAATATATTTACTTTTAAAATTAGTTTCCTAATTATAATATACTTCCTTAATAATATATTTTCTTAATTTATTAAAAGGTATATTGGTACAAGTACTATAGATTCATTATTCATAAAAAATATACAATACTACAAAATTGGGCGGAATTAATTTATATTATTACATCATAACACTAACGAATAATTTTTTTCAAAAAATGAGTTTACTATTTTTTTTCTTTTTTTTCTATACAATGAGGGCTCTACAAAAATAAAAATATAGCAGTATTGGAACTTAAGAAACTAATTAAGAATTAGTGGAGGCAACAAACATCGTTTCCTTCAATCTCAATCCTTTCGAGTCAAAGGAAGAATATTCAATTATAGTACATGTTTATTTTCTTGTTTGCCATCATGAATATGTAATTAAAGTTATAATTTTAATTTGCTTCTAGGTAGGAACTAAATTTTGTAGACATATTACAAATGTTTCAAACTATACTTACTGTTTAAGTACTATTTCAAGACTAATGTGAATTATTGTATAATAATCTCAATTCTAGAAACAAATGTAAATTATAGACTATAATATAATCTTATAGTCTAATTTCGAATTCGAAAAGTGGATATAATTAATAGTAAATTATATACATTAGAAATATCATTTTATTATACAATTTATGTTTACTTTTTGATATATTATATGATGGTGGATAGAAGTAAAAAATTGGTGGATAATTTACAATTGAATTAAAAAGACTCGTTATTTTATAAAAATTATACCAATATCGATTTTTGTAAGTTTATCGAACAACATGGTTAAACTTAGTGGGCAATAGAAATTATTTTAGTAAAACCCAAAAAAAGGGATAGGGTAACAAATTTCGCTGATAGAAATAAAATCACCCTTGTTAATTACTAATCAAATTGATTAGGTTGTTTAATATTTTTTAATTGTTGAAATTTAAATTTTGAATTATTTGATTTACTATATTTTAGTAATTGATTAAGTTGTTAGACGTTATTTGATTGTTTAAATTTAAATTTCGAATTTGATTTTATAGATATTAGTTTATAGCGAGATTTTAGAAGTTTACATTAGTTTAATAATCAATTAGATGATAGTGACATTAATTTTATGAATAACAATAATATAAATTAGTTTTGTAGTTATATTAATTTAATTTTAATTCTTTATCCGCAAAAGTTTATACTTTAAACAAAACTTTAGACCTTAAATTATTGAATTAAGGTTGTGTCATTAAATAGATAGAGAAATGAATATTTGTCCTTAAAACTAATTGCCCCTATTTTTATTTATTTAATTAAAGTGGATGTACTTATTAGTCCAGTGAATTTTTTAATATTAAATCATTAATAAAATAATCTTTATAAAATTAAATCAATAATATTTTTTGTCAGTCTATCCACATTCGTGGATTAATTTAGTAGACAATGCGGATTCACTTATTAACTGCAAGATATCGTGGATAGAAATAAAATCACTCCTACATAAATCTCTCCGATTTATAAAGGGCATTCATATTACCATGGCATCAGTACTGCCCCTTCCCTCCTTCCATTTTTGCCATTAGCCAGCTCTTATCTCATTTTGAGTGATCATATAACTTATAAGCACCTTGTTTTTTGTATCTAAAATATTATTGTAATTTCAAGTTTCAACATCACATTTTTCAGTTTTACCCATCATATTATCCAAATGAAGACACCTCAAATTTAAACACATATATTAAGTGTTTTATTACTGAGTTTTAATATTCGATTCGGTCAATGGTTGCCGAGTTTGTTGCGCAATATTGACAACTCGGCAACATGTTGCCGTACGATTTTTATCACCGTCTCGGTTGAACTATATCGAGTTTTTGTATTATTCATCTGTTAAATGACACCGAATTTTGTACTTACATTCAGAGACAACTTGTCGATAGGCAACCAAAATTGATAGATGCATACTTTATGACATTAACACCGTGACTTGGTATTGGTTATTTTTTATAGAAGTTGACCTGTTTTAAAATTATGGTTCTTTGGTTACAAAATCTGGGTGACTATAACACCACCACCTCATTTTTCACTTCTACAATCAAGCAACCATCACATATACTTTCCTTCTAATTTTAGTTAAAGCGGAGAAAAACATCATAGTTTGCATATTAAGAACTATTAAATATTTTTTTATTATTGTGCCACATTTTTAATATAGTACAGACATGTTACGGTTTTTAGTTCTTTAGCACACTAGCTACAAAATTATTTTTAACAGACTTTAAATTTAAATGTACCTTTTTGGCCGCTTTTCATATATTGAGGACTTATTTTTAGAATATCAATATAGCCACATCCTTTGTTCAAAGCCGGCCGTGGGCACAGAGGGTCTATGCGATTGCCTAGGGCCCTTAACATAACAGGACTCCCAATTTTTTTCCCCCTTATATATAAGTTATAATAGGTAAAATTAAAATAAGTTTTAGTTGAATAAAAGCAAATTAACAAGACAATTATTTCAGCGGGGTGATGGTGCATGTCTTGCAACTCGAGGTCTCTAGTTCTCGAGTTCGGAGTCTTGGTATGGGCAGGATTGAACTTCTTTTTTTTTTCTTTTTCTTTTTTAACAAGTACACAAGCCCAAATTCCCAATTCAACTAAAATTAAAAAAAAAATGCAATAAAATAACCCTAAACCTTATATATCAATGACTTTATTTGAGGTTTTTTTTTAGTTCTTTTTTTCTTTTTTTTTCCTATTGTTGAATAAAATGCTATCTTTTAATTCTTGTTTTAACTAAATTCTATATGAATAGGAAATTTAATTACTCTTCTTGTTACTTTTCAATTCTCATAATTTGTATATATATATATATATGTGTGTGTGTATTTGTTGGAATTTATTGATATAGTTATGTTACATGAATATACAAAAAGGGTCCGAAATCAAAATCAGCCTAGAGCCCCTCAAAACTCAGGACTGACCCTGCCTTTGCTTATTGGTTTATGTATCGTATTTCCTCTACTTTGTTAAAATATGTTATATTAAGTTTTTGGACCCACACATAATAATGATATTGTTTTTAACTTAAAACCTTGTGACACATTTGCGGGATTTTCTCAAAAAAATAAGTATCTATAGTTATGTGGTGATACAACTCATTTTATAAACCAATATTAAATTTTATATTTTTCTATGGTCAAATAATATTTTGAGTAAACCATTTTGAATATATTACGCAAATTTAGATATAGTTGAGTTTTACAGTTTATATGTATTTGGGCTATTTTCTCTTCATCCAGGGAGGTATACTAGTTTTTTTTAGGCTCTGAGAAAGCTTAATTTATGAGATCTGGATGGGCCCACATTCAGAGAGGTGGATAGTGGGTCTCCGACGCCTGGAAACATATTGTTTTTGGAATAAAATTGAAGGCAACCCGATTATATAAATCTCTCTGATTTATGAAGGGCATTCATATTAGCATATAACAATATTATACTTGTATTTTAATTACTTTAATATTTGTGGGTAATGGAAATTTAACTGAGTTCAAATAAGGTAAAATCGGTTCAAATTAATGGAGCCAGTAATCAGACACAATAAAAATGGTGAAGTTGAATAGTAAATTTGCAACAATAAAGATGGGCCGGATTTGATTTATGGAGTAAGTTCCTCTAGCGACTGTTATACTCAATCTGGCTGTACGTCTTCCCTAGTGTATGACTGTGTTCTTCACTAGGTTCCAATGATCTAAATATAGTTACAATAATGGTGGTTATGCCAAGTGATTGTGTAATAAAATTGGGAATCCCTTGCTATGGGTTTTCCCCTCCTATTTATATAGGATAGGGTTACAGTAGGATTTGATGTGCTCAGAAATTACTATAAAAGGTAAACTTGATCACTATTCTAATATTACAGGCGTTCACAATCATATTCACACTAACTCAAGTGGTTATTTCTCATTATCTATCTTTCACCTCAACTATTTTGTGCCTTTAGTCCAATGATAAACGATCGGCTTGTAAATTGGTTATCCGAGTAACATAAGGTCGGGTGCTGATCGATCAATAGATCATTCCCATGACTTCAAAGGCCCTATCTTTAAACCGATCCCTAGCCCAAATATTGGGTTTGGGCCTTGGCTGAAGCCTATGTCTGAAATTATCCTCCCACAATACTATCTTTAGTAATATTATATATATATATTAAAAATATTTTTTACATCGTTTCGGTATTTATGTAGAGTGTTTATATTCATGTCATTTATAAAATAGAAAATCATTTTATTTTGGCTAGGGGTGACAACTTTAATTAAAATTGACACAAAAGCACGTTACGAAACGGGACGAAATTGGCACTCCATAATTTTTAACACATATCGTGTTTGTGTCCTTGATCGTTTTTTTTATTGTTTTCTTTTTTTTGTCATATCGAGTCGTGGCATTATTTGTGGTTGCTTTGTGTTCTGGCATGGAGTATTTGAAAGGATAGAAATAAATGGGTCTTGAGAAGATTGGTAAAGCTCCCGAGAGACTGCAAGCTGATTCGCAAGCCTTTGTTGACGCGTTTGAAGAAGTTCATGGTGCTGGCCGATTCCGGACCTCCCCCTCCTTTTTAAGCCCTGACGGGGACATATTCCCCTCCTATTCTAGTGTTGTCATTGGACGTATTTTTAGGATGGCTTAGGTAGCGTTATTTGTACTATATCTTGGTACAAAGGTTTATTTATTCTCATGTTTTTTTGAACAACTGCATCTAGAGTGATTTGAACATGGAATCTTCCGTTAGATAGATCGTCCTTTAAGGGACTTAGTGAACCACTAGGTCAATTCCATATGATTTACTTATTCCCATGTTCATCACGGAGTTTGAGGCAATTTAATTTGTTGAGTCTTGAGCTAGCTGAAGCTCTAGCTTGGTATCTCTCTTGGTTGGTGGTGGCTGGAAAGTGACTATAAAGGAGGTAAGGGTGTTCAAAAGAGGGGCTGGACCAAAAAATAAGTTATTTTTTTTTTCGGTTTTTACATATAAAATGGTCCGATCTAGTCCATTTTTTGGTCTTACCAATTTTTATCTTTAAAAAACTGGATCGGATCGAATATATATATATATTTAAAAAATGTATATACATCTTTAATTTTTTAACTAACCCTAATTTCATAAATCATATCCATCAACATAGCGACAGCACTATTCCTTCAATAAATGAGATCTCGTCAGGTGGTCTAAATACCAAATTTGACATTTGTCTATTCCTTATCACTTGTTCATTTTTCTTTAGCTTAGGGATTTCAGAATCAAAGTTCAAGAGTTCAAATGGAATTCTTTTACATCAAGAATTATTGGGCTTTTGTATTTTCGATCAGTGTTCTAAAATTCCCCATTGTATTTAAGGAGTTCACGCTAGGCAGTATATATATATTATGAATTTGGTTATGCCCTAGATTTGATCATTGACGTGGATGAAAAAATAATTTTTTATTCGTAAGGAAGAGGGGTCTTTTAGTCCTAACAAGAAAAATTAAAAAAGATGCCCTCTAGTAATAGCTTATTTCTTGTGATTTAAATAAGATAACTTTAGAAGATTAGTTCATTCCTCGGAAAAACCAAACGCAGGAATCGTTTTGGAATGAAATTTAGCATTCCCAAAATGATTTACATCTTGAACCAAACGAGCCCTTAAAACTCTTCCATTTGTTGATTAGCCACATTTTGATACTTTCCTTTCCCTCCTTCCATTTTGTCCATTAGCCAGTTTTCATCTCATTTTTCACTTCGACGGGCAAAACCTTCATACTTTCCCTTTAATTCTAAATATTTCAATGGGACCAAAAATCATTCTTCTGTCCGAGCACATCTTCAATTCCGTCATCAACAGAGAACAAGTCCGCATTTTTAACAAGTAATTGTTAAACACGTATCGGCACCAGAGAGCCACTTAACCCTAGCGGCTCCCCCAAAATCATTTTTGAGATTACATTCTTATCATGTAATGACTACATCTTATGTATTATGAACTAGACGTAGCCATCAAACAGGGACATGAAAAATTTCCGAGCAAAATATGTCTAACTAAATCTAATTAATTATTGTCTAACACCTTGACAAAGCAAAACAAAAAATGCAATACATAATTAAACTCGTCAATAAAGTGTAACATTATTAACATTCTAAATGAATTCTCTAAAATTTAAGAATATATTTTCAAATATATAAAAAAATACATTTAAAATATGTATAACTATAAATAATATTAAAATATTTATTTAGAATTATAATAACTAATAACGATGAGGTATCCAAATACACAATGAATATTGCCTAGTGTAAAGAATATTTGCCCCCCATTTGCCCCTTGCCTTTTTCCAAGCCAATAGCAGTTAGAAAAAGCAGGGGCCCACCTCGTCACATCTCTGGTAAAACTGGAAACAGTAGGGCCCGCCCTCTGTTGCATCCAGGATGGTTTGTACTCTGAGTTTTGGTGGCTTAACTACATTTTAATATAATCAAGCCTCTTGGTCCAGTGGTATAAGGTTGTCACTGGGATAATCTTGGGTCGACTTGGAGCTCCCAAGGTCGAACCCCGGCGTTGTCAAAACAATGCTTGGCCAGCGGCAGCCACGAACCGCGAGCGGGGATTAGTCGAGGTGCGCAAAAGCTGGCCCGGACACCCCGTGGAGAACCAAAAAAAAAAAAAACTACATTTTAATATATAGTATTGACATTCAAGTTTTATTTGGTATAATATTTTTTTTTTTAAATATAGTAATTTATTTTTTGTTCGATTTTAATTTAATACATAAATTTGCTTAAAAATTACTTTCATATTGTACTAAATTAAAATTAAACAAAAAGTATATTGCTATTTTTGAAAAAAAAATATTGTATTTAATGAAATTTGAAAATCAGTATATTGTATTAAAATATAGTTAATCATTTGTTTAAGTATCATCTTCCAAAAAAAATGTGTGCTCCAAACAAAAAGCCCAAAAGAAAAAAAAAAAAAAAAACACTAATGTCAGTCGTCCGATTATATCCATTTGCAACACAAGATAAATGGAAAATCAACCCATCCGCGCTTTACACATATTTTTCGGAGAGAAATTTATTTCTTAAGAACTCTTCCAAATTTAAGTAAGCGCACCTCTTCAATTAAATTAACACATTTGTTATACTTATTTCCACTATATTAAATTGTGCGACTTTTGATTTGGTGCATGGACAAGCACTTATCTTTTAGTTAGGTCAATTTCAAAATTATAAGGCTTAATTCATTCGGAACAATTACACACCAAATTACGCGTCACAAAATGAGGGTGAAAAAATTGAGCAACGCACACCCACAAGGAGTACCATGGGCCGAAGAATACTCTTAAAAAATTTCTCTTCAAACCATATTTACCTTTCTTTTTTAATTTAAATTATTATACAATTTTTCTTTATTTTCCCTTGTTCCTAATATCTGACACGAATTGATCCGGTTATTTTTAATTTTTTTTGTTAGTTTATTATACCAGGTGGTGTTCGGGTCAGCTTTCACACACTTTAACTAATCCTCCTTCGTAGCTTAGACTACATTCCTTGCTTGCCACATAATGTTTTTATAGTGGTTGGGGTTTGATCTGGGGGCTTCCAGTCGGCTCCAAGACTGAACCCAATGATAACCATTGGGCCAATTCCAATGGTTTTATGCATTAACCGTGTCTTGTGGTGTCAATTTAATCCTTTTATATTTAAATTAACAAAAATTTTATTTCTACTAGTATTATAAAATGTTTTTTCCATTGTTTCCATTTTGTTGCATTAGCCATATTTCAGCACTTCCCTTTCCCTCCTTACATTTTTGGCATTAACCTTTTTCTCAGTTCATTTATGACTTCTAGACTTCCCCAGGCAACCATCATACTTTCCCTTTCCCTCCCATTTTGGCCATTAATTAGTCATTTTCAGCTCATTTTTCACTTTTACAAGCAACCATCATATTTCCCATCTGATTTTCATTTTAAAGTGCAGAAAAACATCATACTTTGTAGATTATGAACTATACATTAAAATAATCTTTTAATTATATATTGTGCCAAAGTTTTAATATATCACATATAGGTTATTCTATATAATATACATAATCATTGGTTTATTATTCAAGGTTGGTTAATAATTAATACTCCAAATTAGTCTTTTAGCATTTTAAAACTATTTTTAGTAATATTTTAAATGTAATATGTGTCTTTTTGACCACTTTTTATGTATTGACGTCATTTTTCAAAGTTTTTGAATATCTATTTGAAGTACCAATAGCCCAACCTTTAGGGGTTTGTGTATAGTATTTTTTTTCCCACTATGTTAAAGTATCTTAGACAATGTTTAGATCTAGTTGAGTCATATATTTGTATAGATAATTTCAACAATAAGACTCCAATTGATAATAATATAAAAAATCAAAATAAAATTACTTGATTTGCGTGAAACGATAGAAAATAAGTTGAAGCATGTGATTAGATGCTCTCTATCTCATGATCATTTTATGAATATATGTCTTCCATCATTCATTAATTTTTGTGGAAAAAGTCAAAAAGTAAGAAGAAGTCTCACCACATGCATGACTTAGCTTATTTTTTAACTTATCACAAAAATTAACCATTTTTATTATCATTTTTTATGTTATTATCAAACGAACCTTAAAAGTCTGCATTTGGGATTTGACACTTTTAGTTTGTTAAATACACTGCAAGGTAAAATTGAGAGCATCTTAGCCGATCATTTCTAATGAGTTGTTTAGATTCTACACGCCATAAACTCACGTGATTTATAAAAAAGTTTGTGTAAATATAGAGGGAAGTTTATGTATTATGAAGGAGAGTCTAAAGAAAAACAAAAAAATAAGTCTTTCAACTTTTTTTATGAGAAGAGGGTTGTATGATGTCTAATGTCTAATTTTTTTTAATTAAATCCTATGCCAGGGATTCAGGGAACAAACTAAAAATAATTACAAAAACAAGTAAATTTAATAACAGTTCAATTATATGACAAATCTAATAATTGAATTTAATAATTATACTAGTCTAATTGGGAAATATCGAGTCTCAACTAGGAGATTTGGAGTGTAAGACAAATTATACGACAATATGTACAACTGGTATATTGAATAAAGACAATGATTCACTTTCGCAATGTTCTGATGCAAATTAACTGCACACTATAAGTAGTGCAATTTATTTTCATCCTTTCTAATACCAACAACAAATCAAAGCATACATATAGTGTTTCATTTTCATTAAAAAAAAAAAAAATATTCCTTGCAATGAAAACAACTTCTAATAAATTTTCAAACAAACTGAATCCCGTATGAAAAAATTGAATAAAAATAAAAATTAACAAGTAATAAATAAACCCAAATTAATTACTTAAAATCCAAACTAGAAAGAAAACAGAATCAACCGGAACAATTGGAACAACTAAAATACCCAAAAAATGAAACAATCAAATATGTTTTAAATTTTAAAATGAAATTGACACAAAATTAGAGTTATGTATGTTAATTGTACCTAGTTGTGTCAATCGTCTTTTGTCATGCCTAGATGAGTGAAAAATTTTCAGTGATATTTATGCTAGGACATGTCTATTAAATAAAAAATTACATTATAATCGTGTTTGTCGTGTTGTGTTGCATTGTACTTACTTCTGCTGAATTAGTGTTAGCTAAAAGATGAAGAGTGTGATGATCTTATTTCTTTGATTTCCAACTTTTCGTGGAGTAACAATAAAAGTCAAAAGGGATGAAATGGGTCAATTGGCATAAGTTGTGTATTGCAAAAAAATTGATGGGGGAATTTTTTTTTCTGGTCACAGAATTGAAGGGGATTAGGATTTCAAGACCTGCAGCCGTTTAATTTAGCTCTTCTAGCTAAACAAGGGTGGCGGATCATTAATGCAGGAAGGTTAGTGATTTATTGCTTCCTTCTAGTAAGTCGAATGAAAAATTAATTAGAGAGATTTTTTTTTACTTATTGATGTGGATATCATTTGTAGACTGCTGTCTAATATATAGAATGGGTGTTGAAGATAAATTGATCTGGCATTAGGATAAGTTTGGAACACGTGACAAAATCATTGCGGGATTTGTAGCGTAGTCACTGTGGGGCGGGGGAAAGTACGCCGGCGAGTGGTTTTTGGACTTGAAATCTATGGAAATTAAATATTCCTAGGAAATTAAATAAAACATTTTGTTTGGAGGATTTGGCCAGACTCGTTGCAACCTTGACTGAACTCGTAAGAGAAATGTAAGTAGGATTATCATCTTTATGCCCTTTATGCAGAGTTAGTAATAAATTTGTGATGCTTGTTGTTATGGACTATTTAAATGTGCGACAAATTTGGTTGGTGTCTAGGCTTCTAGTAAGCAGGGGCAAAGACACATGGGGTCGAGGGGGGGCCACCGCCCCACCATGGGGTTTTGGACTTTTTTGCTAGTTATGCTATATTTGAGGGTTGGAAGCGAGTACATGCATAAGTGCAGGGTGGGTGTTGTATTTAGAGAGGGGCACATTGAAAGTGACGGGGTTGATAGCGAGTACATGCATAAGTGCAGGGCTAGTGTTGTATTTAGAGAGGGGCGCATTGAAAGTGACGGAAGGGTTAATGTGCAAGAAAAGGTAAAAGTTCAGGTTGGTGGTTTGTATTTGTACGTTGTTGATCAAAGTGAAGCCCCCTTTTATGTCTTTATTGTTTATTTACGACGGTTCTGTTTGCCCTTTGCTTTATGGTCTTTGGTCTTTATCTATGGTTCTTCATTTCTTTTCCAATTTTTATTTACAACTCTGAATCATCAAATTGCTCCAATATTTGGAATCGGTTGAGAGATAATCTTATGAATGATTGCTCGGTAACATATATTAAGAAAAATGTTTTTAAAGTTATAAACAATGAAGATATGATTCAAAATTTGAAGTCTCAAATGGGAATATTATAACTAAATATGTAATTTTGATTTTTGATATATATGGTGTTAAATACTTTAATATAATATTTTAATTTTGGCATTATTATTGTAAATGTAAAAAAAATTTAAAAACTTATTAATTTAGCCACTCCTAAATATAATTTTTAGTTCTGTCACTCCAAAATATAATTCTTAGCTCTGCCACTGCTAGTAGGGGACTGACTTTGGGAGATTAGGGAAGGGTAATTTTATTTCTATCCACGATATCTTGCAGTTAATCCGCGTTAATAAGTTAATCTGCATTGCCTACTAAATTAATCCATGAATGTGGATAGACTGACAAAAAATATTATTGATTTAATTTTATAAAGATTATTTTATTAATAATTTAATATTAAAAAATCTACTAGATTAATAAGTACATCCACTTTAATTAAATAAATAAAAATAGGGGCAATTGGTTTTAAGGACAAATATTCCTTTCTCTATCTATTTAAGGACATAACCTTTATACCAATAATTTAAGGTCTAAAATTTTGTTTAAAGTACAAACTTTTACGGATAAAAAATTAAAATTAAATTAATATAGCTACAAAACTAATTTATATTATTGTTAATCCTATAATTAATGTCACTATCATCTAATTGATTATTAAGCTAATATAAACTTCTACAATCTTGCTATAAACTAATATCGATAAAATCAAATTCGAAATTTAAATTAAAACAATCAAATAACATCTAACAACTTAATCAATTACTAAAATATAGAAAATCAAATAATTCAAAATTTAAGTTTCAACAATCAAAAATAATTAAACAACCTACTCAATTTGATTAGTAATTAACAAGAGTGATTTTATTTTTATCAGCGAAATTTGCCACTCTATCCCTTTTTTGGGGTTTTATTAAGATAATTTCTATTGCCCGCTAAGTTTAACCACGTTGTTGGATAAACTTACAAAAATCAATATTGGTATAATTTTTATAAAATAACGATTCTTTTTAATTCAATTGTAAATAATCCACCAAATTTTTACTTCTATCCACCATCATATAATATATCAAAAAGTAAACATAAACTGTATAATAAAATGATATTTCTAATATATATAATTTACTGTTAATTATATCTACTTTCCGAACTCGAGATTAGACTATAAGATTAAATTATAATCTATAATTTACATTTGTTTCTAGAATTGAGATTATTATACAATAATTCACATTAGTCTTTGAATAGTACTTAAACAGTAAGTATAGTTTGAAACATTTGTAATACGTCTATAAAATTTAGTTCCTACCTAGAAGCAAATTAAAATTATAACTTTAATTACATATTCATGATAACAAATAAGAAAATAAACATATACTATAATTGAATATTCTTCCTTTGACTTGAAAGGATTGAGATTGAAGGAAACGATTTTTGTTGCCTCCACTAATTCTTAATTAGTTTATTAAGTTTCAATACTGCTTTATTTTTATATTTTAGAGTCCTCATTGTATAAAAAAAAGAAAAAGAAAATAGTAAACTCATTCATTGAAAAAAATTATTCGTTAGTGTTATGATGTAATAATATAAATTAATTCCGCCAAGTTTTGTAGTATTGTATATTTTTGATGAATAATGAATCTATCGTACTTGTATCAATATATCTTTTAATAAATTAAGAAAATATATTATTAATTAAGGAAGTATATTCTAATTAGGAAACTAATTTTAAAAGTATGGAAGTATATTCTAATTAGGAAAACTAATTTTAAAAGTAAATATATTTAAAGGATTATTAATTGGTAGGTATACTTCTCAATTTTTATATGGAAGTTTTGAGAAATTTATTTCAAGGTTAACATAAATCAATGGTGAATAAACTGCAAAAATTCGTGGATAGAAATAAAATTACCCTTAGGGAATTGGTTGCAGGCCGTGTGGGAGGTGGAGGTAATTGAATAGTGTGGCCCCGTGGATAATATCAACAATTTGGTATTTTTGATAAAGGGATATGTTCGGTATTATAACTTAGTATTTTTGGTACTAAACACTTTGGTATTTTTGACAAAGGGGTATTTTTGGTGTTATTACTTAGTATTTTTGGTATTAAACACTTTGGTATTTTTGATACAAGAGTATATTTAGAGTATGTTTGGTTATTCTCAAATTTACAAATAGGACAATTTAAAATTATTTAATTCGTGGATTATCTAATTTGAGTGCATGGTTTCAAAAATGAACTAATATATAAAATTATAAATTTAAATTAATACATAAGATATTAATTAAGAAAATATACAAATATAGTTAAAATCACATAACTTATAACTATCATACAAGTTCATGCACAAAAAATCACCCACAATTTTTTTTGTTGAAGTGAAAAAAATTACAATTTGTTAATTTACAATGAAACAATCAATTTTTTTTTGTTGAAATGAAAAAAATGACAATATTTTAATTTGCAATGAAACATTATAAACGAAATAATTTACGTAAGTAAACGAGGCCTTAGTTTTTAAATGGATAATATCACTAAACTAATTTTTTTTATAGCTTTCATATTTCGGTATTTTGATTTTCAGTTAATATCAAAAAAAAAAATTGATGGGCTTTTCGAGTAGAATTCAACTTTATTTTTTATTATTAATATCTCTACTACAAAGATATTCCCATATCACTTTGAGATGAAACAAATCATCTGTTTGCTATGGTCGACCACGAATCACAGCAGGAAAAAATCCACCAAAACCCACCAGCGACACTCAATAAAAATTGTTATGACACTTTAGTAAGTTGACTCATTGTGCTTCCCACTGAGTGCAACTATCGAACGGCGACTGACCACAAAGCGTGCGAGTGCAACTCTGTCATAAACTGCGCGAGTACAATTTGTTTATTCTAATTTTTCTAATTAGAGAGTACCCAGTTTGTTTGATGTCTCAATCAAAACTTTTATTTCAAAACTATAAAGCCTCATCCCAAGAGTGATTAAACTTCTAAAGAAGCCAACTTTCCTTCAAAACTTATATTTTTTTGCAGTTTTGCTCTCTCTCAATCAATCAAAATTACAAAAACAAAAGCCCTAAATTCATAAAGAACAATAAACTTCCTACAACCCCTGAATTTCGTTTGCTTTCTGTAAAAGAAGAATAGATAGCAGAGCAAAAAAAAATTCCATCTCCCTCACTTTCGCCAAGCAAACTAAAGTGGTATTAAGAAAGTAATGTCACGGGTTAGACTTTAGCTACACCTCATGCCGCACTTAGCACTCTTTTAGATCTAAACGAGTAACTAAGTAACGTCACGGGGTTAGACATTCGCTACACCTCGTGCGACACTTAGCATGCTTTTAAACCTGAATTAGTAACTAAGTAAGCCTTAACCGAAAGAAAGAAAGTGATTAAACAAGAGCAAAAGAAAAGTAAGGTAATTTGTATTATGCTTGGAGAGAGTTTACAAGACTTAGATGTGTGTATAAATGATGGTCCTACCTATTTATAGGATCTCCACCTCCTCAATGGATGGTGGAGATCTATTATAATTGATGTTCCAGATCGATTCTCCGGAACATTCTAGGTTTTCTATACAATCTTTCATATGTCCATACTATTCTAGATTATTCCTTTACAGTTTACACACAATATTTTCTAGACTTTCTAGAGGCTTCCAAGAGTATTCCATTTACTTTGCATATTGTTGTAAGTTCTGGAACCTTCCGTAAGCCTCCAGGCTGGCAGGACGTGACATCCTCCCCCACCTAAGTTTGCGACGCCCTCGTCTTGTTTTCTTCCTTGAACTTTTGGATGTGATCTGCAAATTGCCAAAGTGCATCCTAGTGTTCCCAGCTTGCTTCTCTATCAGGGAGGTTCTTCCACTTGACAAGGTCTTCGGTGTAATTAGGAATGCCCCTTCTTCGGATGAGTCTGTCTGCCAGGATGCGGTCAACTTCTTTGTCAAATTATGTGTCGACGGCAGTGGGTGCTCTTCTTAAGATTCCTCTATCTGGGTTTTGCATATCAGCGTGGTATGGTTTTAGGAAACTAGCGTGGAAAACGGAGTGGATCTTTAACTTCGGTGGTAGTTGGACTTGTTAAGATACTTTCCCGACCTGTCTTGCGATTGGGAATGGTCCCTCATATCACTTTACCAAGCCCTTATGCACATTCCTTAGTAACTTAAATTGTTAAGGAAGAAGCTTTACCATCACCATGTCTCCTTCCTTGTATTCCACAAGCCGTCTGTCTTATCAGCCTATTTCTTCATCTTTTTGGACACCGTGTCCAAATATGCCCATGCCATGTTGGCATGTTCATGCTATGTTTTGGCAGTTTTGTAAGTTGCCGAACTTTTTCCATCCTAACTCGAGGCCAAGGTATTTGGCACCATGGGCTGCTTACCAGTCACAATTTCGAATGGACTTTGGTTTGAAGCTTTGTTTCTTTACAAGTTGTTGGAGAACTGTTCCAAGTCTAAGAGCTTTTCCCAATCATGTTGATTGGCACTCACATAATGCCATAAGTAAATCTCGAGTAAGACATTAACTCTTTCTGTTTGCCCATCTGTTTGGGGATGGAAGCTGGTGGAAAAGTTAAGTACATACCCCATTAGTCTAAAGAGCTCCATCCAAAATCTTCATGTAAACTGGGGGTCTCAATCACTGACAATTACTTACAGCACGACCCAGTACTTCACCACGTGCTTGAAGAAAAGTTTAGCTATTTCTTCCCTGGTGCAATCAACAAGTGCAGGGATGAAGGTTGCGTACTTGGAAAATCGATCTACCACCATAATGATGTTGTCATATCTATAATATTTAGGTAAACAAATTATGAAGTCCATGGAAATACTTTCCCACAGTTTCTCTAAAGTCGATAGGGGTTCCAAGAGGCTGGCAGGACGTTGTTGTTCTATCTTGTCTTGTTAACACACGAGACAAGTTCTTATGTATAATTCCACATCCTCCCGCATCTGAGGCTAATAGTAAGAGTCCTTCAATAAGGCAAGCATGCGATTCATTCCTAGATGTCCGGCCTACTTAGAATCATGGCATTCCTTAATTAATTCTCTTCGTAAGCTTCCCCATTTTGGTACAAAAAATCGTTCGCTTTGGGTGTATAAGTAGCCATCTTATACCCAAAAACGCCTTGTCTTTCCTTCAATAGCTAGCTTGAACAAGTTTTGTGCGATGGGATCATGCTCCAACCCTTCTTTAATTCGATCAATTAAGGTGCTTTGGGGCCGACTAAGGGCGGTGAGTTCGACCTTACGGCTTAGAGCGTCGGTGATCACTTAGTTGGATCTTCCTGTTTTGTACATGTAACTAAATAGTAAGTGATTCACCTCTAACAATACCAAGGCCTTTTGAGTTAAAAAAAACCCGCACCTAGTGATAAGTGGTTAAGACGGGGACAGTATCGGTGATGGTAGTGGACCGTATACTCAAATTCTACATGGTATTAAAAAAAGGTTCTATTCCGATTCACATCCTTTGCCCGGTTAGGCTATGAATACTGGGCTTTCGAAAAAAGGATGGCGTTGGCCTGGGCTATGAATATTGGGCCTTCGAAAAGGATGGCATTGGCTCCAACTTTCTAGGGACCTTCGAAAAGAGTGGCGTTGGCTCCCGAATTCACCAGTTCCCGATGTGGGAATTGGGTTACTTGTGCGATCTGATATGTGGGTCGCACGTGAGGGGGCGTGTTGAAGAATAGAAAGATCTCACATCTTAAAATATAAGAGAAAAACATGTAACTAAATAGTAAGTGTTTCACCTCTAACAATACCGAGGCCTTTTGAGTTAAAAAAACCCCGCACCTAGTGATAAGTGGTTAAGTCGGGGATAGTATCGGTGATGGTGGTGGATCATATACTCAAATTCTTAGGTTTGTACTTGAACCGATAATCGAACTATGCCAAGAAGTCTTGCCACCGGGCTTGTTTGGGGCTGAGTTTCTTTTGTGTTTGAAAGTAGCTAATGGCCACGTTATTCATCTTTATCACGAATGGAGTCCCCAAGAGGTAGTGCCGCCATATGTATAAGCAATGTATCATTGCGATTATCTCTTTCTTTTGCACCGTATACTTCCCTTTCAATGTCATTTAACTTTCGACTTTCATATGCAATGGGGTGTTCTTCTTGGATCAACACCCCTCAAATGGAAAATTTGGAAGCATCGGTATACATCTCGAAAGGTATGGATAGATCCGGTAGGCTAAGCAAAAGTGCTTCGATGATGGCTCTTTTGAGGTCTTTAAATGCTTCTTGGCACTTACTCGTCTATTCCCATTATCGATTTTTCTTCAAAAGGTCGGTTAAAGGTGATGCTCTTACCGAATAGCCTTAGACGAACTGCCTGTAGTAGTTGACAAGTCCTAGGAAAGATCTCAACTCAAGCACTTTTGTTGGCGGTTTCCATTCTTAAATGGCCTGTCACTTTTGTTTCTTCCATCATAAGTCTTCCCCCTCTTATTTTATGCCTTAAAAAGGATACCTCCTTTTGGGCAAAGGAACATTTTTTTTTCTTAACATATAATCCATTGTCCCTTAAGACTTGGAAAATAACTCATATGTGTTCTTCCATTGTGGTACTATATACTACGATGTCATCTAACTAAATTACAACAAAATGATCTAGGTGTGGGTGGAAAAGTTGGTTCATTAAGGTACAAAATGTAACAGGTGCATTAATGAGGCCAAAAAGCATAATTAGGAATTCGAAGGAACCGTACCTTGTTACGCATGTTGTTTTTGGCTCATTTCCTTCGGCAATGCACACTTGGTTGTACCTCGATCGTAAGTCTAGCTTGGTAAAGTACTTTGCTTTTTCAAGTTAATCAAATAAGCCCACAATTATGATGCCCCGAATCCCGTTTTAAGATTTTCACCTTCGGAACCCGGTTAATTACGGATGTTGTGCGCGACGGCGGGTTTTAAATATAAAATCACAAATTTTTAAAAAGTTTTATTAAATAAAGTTTGGACCAAGCAAGATCCCATTTCAAAAAAAAGTTCAGCATGTAAAGTTCATTTAAGCAATAAACAAACCTGTGATGTTTCAAACTATTTACATGCAAATGTAATCGAATCCAACCACATTTACAAATCCACTCCACATATAAAGTGTTCATACAAATTCGTTTTACACATCGTTTATTAAAATCAAAGTCCAGTTTATAAACAAAAATTCCCATACAATATAATTATTCAACTTAGTCCTTAATATAAGGATTACAATGGTCTTAGACATCAAAGGCTTCTAGAGGAACACGCCACACTCCAATCCACGAAGCCCAACCTGTAAAACTATTGAAAAATGGGAATGAGCTAAATCCGGACTTAGTAGGAATTATATAGTTTTGTCTAGAAAGTACATATAGTAAACGCATAAAAATAATTACTTTTGTAACACCCCATTCCTAAATCTCAAGCTTATCGCATTCAAAAATTGCGCCAAAATTTGTTCATTCAGTAACATTAACGAGCTGACTTCATTGAATTTCTAGGAATTATCTGTCCAGAACTTGGGGACACTTCCTTCTAGGAAGTTGTAGAACTCCAAATAAACTTTTCATGGACATAAAGATCACCTCAATCGAACTTCTGAGCGAGAAGTTATGGCCGTCCAAAGATCAATGCTGCAACTCCCCCACGTGTGAACAGTAACCGCAGGATTAAAGCAGCAGTTATATATATACATACGTTTTTCATCTTCTTCTCATTTTATCACCACCATTAGAGAGCTCTTAGAGAGAGAGAAAGTGATGAAATTAGAGGGGATTCGAGATGTCATCATCCACATATCTTCATCGTGCCAAAACAACACCAAATTAACACTATTCATCTTCTTCTCCAAAGCTCCATTACCATTTTCGTACAATTGGGGATTTTGAGACTTCTCGCGGTACGGCTCGATCCAACGCTCAATAGCTTGAAGGCTCGGCGTGTATAAGGTGGGAATAACTCTATTGAACTTATTTTTCAACTTATTACCCTTTATATCAAATATTTTCATACAAAATGAAGTTTTTACATACAAACCCTAGGTTTGTATTGCGCGTATGAGATTGGGGCAGTTTAGGATCAATTGATGACGCATATGAATAGATTATCACTCAAATATTATATATTACCTACCCTCGTTATGCTATAAGCATAATTTGCGCATTTGCACATCATACCCATTCCTTAGTTGCATGTGTGAACTAGGTAGTGAGTAGTTTGGGCCTTGTAAGCATAGAGTGGGTTGGTTTGAGATAATTAATGCTTGAGATATATGGTTATACCATTGTAAGCGTTGGTAAAACATTATGTACGGTACTTACATGATGAACCTGGTGAGTGGGTCAGTACACAACAGTGTTATAAAAATCCCCGATTTAGGCCGATTTATCGGTGATCGGCTATGCCCTAATACGATTATGCATGATCGGCTGAAAAAATCGACCAAGGAAAAAATCGGCAAAAAATCAAATTTTATCGGTAAAAAATTGGATTTTATTGGAAAAAAATCGGATTTGAGTATTTTGACTTTTGACATGCTTTATGTTTTACTACTTAGTACTCTCTACTCTCTCTTTATAATTTTGGGATTGCATAATATTGTATGTACTCTGTTTCTACATGCTTGGTACTTTGTTTCTATTAATCTATTAATGTCCATTTTGCTACTAATTATGTTTTATTTAGCATATTATTATTTAATATATTATTTATATGGTGAACAGTACATATCCATTTTTTTTTTATTTATCCCCGATAAATCCCCTATAAAATGAAAAATCCCTACTCCCCACCTTACCGATCGATTTTCAATTCACGATTTTTTGAACATTGGTACACAATAACAATTGAGTTTAAGGCCTCATATAGGACATGATAGATATTTATGGTAATAGTTTAGCCCCCTAAATCTCTTGTGGTAGAACGAAAGTATCTGGTTGGGCATGGGTTGCCGTAGTTGCGTGTACTACTATAGTTAGGAAGCCGCAGATTCATTAATTAAGCAATAAGCCAGATAACCAATGTTTAACTAAATTATATGACTTGAAGGCTATAATAAAGTATTAGTGGGTATAGTATAACACATATAACTTGCCATAATGTCTATCTTAGTAATAATAAGTCTGTAGGCCGTACTACTTGAATAGACTTGTAACAACTGGCCTTTAGAGGCAACGCATGATATGATGCATATGATAAGCTGGTTGGCCGTGACACCTAATTGATTATGTAGCGATAAACCTATTAAACATATAGACGGCGAAGGATGAATTGTGCGTATATACAATTCGGTAAATGATTGTATAATACATTTATAACTTGACTATGAGATTAATGAAACAATACGAGTAATGTATGATTAAATATTTATTTCCATATATGGTATTAATGCGAATGGCCACCTGTGTACTGTGATGTTATATGTACATATCTGTACGGGATTTATATATATATATGTATTCATTGTGAGAGATGAATGACTGTGATGATTGTGTATTGATCTGCTACATATATATATATGTGTGTGTGTGTGATGTAATGATGAGATGACATAATCCATGTGAGGTTCCTGGTTGGTCTCTAACGATTGGGACCATAAGTTGGGACAGAGTGCCCCTGAGTGAAAGATCTGAAACCGTGCACGAAAACAAACGAGAGGCCTTGCTGCCGCGTGGGTGAAAGGTCACGAAATGCAGACCTGGTGATGCTTGGATGACCATTGGTATCATGATTCGTTTTGAGTTTTGAGGCCTTCGGGAACCAGAGTTCTAAGCCTAGTATACCGCGGGGGTAAGTTAAGGTTGGATATCAGTGTTATGTGATTATGTATGTAGGTATACGTATTCTGTTATATTTTACAGTTGATGAGATGCCTTATAGTAAGCCATGTGTGGATGACTTAATGTATTATAAACAAAGTGATAACTAAAATACTTGGCTTAGGAAATGATCATACCGTACACACTGTTGGGTAACCGAGAACAGTTACTGACTTTAGTTACAATACTAGTACATCAGAACAGATTGATACTTAATGTGCAAACTTTTAGAATGCTTGCAATGTAAAATGCTATATGATGAGATCTAGACACGAGAACGATTAGTAAAGAAGAATATTTTTCTATATTTAGAATAAAAGGTTAGTGGGATCTGGCACACACATACAGGGTAAATTGCGTAGTAAGGTTTCCATATAATTGTATTAAGCAACCTACCTATTTTCCTTATACATATAAGATACCTACGCTTTCATGTGGAAAACTATATTTTCTGTATTAACCCTTATAGTTCCCACTGAGCCCGGATTTGGCTCATTCCTTCCTTTTCAAAAGTTTTACAGGTCCATACTCGAGGGTGGCACGCGCTGTAAGTCCGTAAAAGCTCTAATGACCTTTAATAGCTTTTTAGTCCTTTAGTTAAGATATGCTATTCATGAATTTATATTACACTTTAAAAAACTTTTATTTATTTAAAAGGATTTGGGACTGTTGTATAAATTTATACTTAAACGAACTTTGATAAAGTGTATCAAATATGGAGTATTTTTGTTTAATGGTTGTTTGTGAAATGATTGAACAGAGATTGTTCTTTTTATTTTAATTTACAGGGTGGATATCGCATTTTACAAACTCTACATACCGAAATTTTTCATAAATGGATTTTACTTAATTTTTTTTTATAACTCACACCCCGTCGTAGCATACGACACCGTAATGCACCGGATCCTGGAGGTGAAAATCTCAGATATGTATGGAATATAGTCTTATAGAGTCTTGCCTGACTTCACATTGGATGCCCGTATCCTTATTTATGATACGTATAGTCTCTGATTATCACTCATTCTTACCCTTGAGAAGTCTCGTTCTAGCAATGTATATGCTATTCTTTTTTCCATAGCGAGTGTTGAGATCAGGATCGAGTCCACTTTGGAAGTAATGGAGAAGGTTTATAGGATTGCTTAACCTGGCATATTTAAAACTCTTCCCCTTGATCCTCACATCCGTATAGGCGATTATGAAATTCCGGTTCGTGCGATGGTAGTTATAGATCCACTAATTATTGGAAATGATGTTGTCCTCTTAGGACAAGTCATTCTAAGTAGTTTAAGGGGGGTGAAGGACCATTAATCAGGCGTTGTCATCGAAAGTTGATCATGGGAGCCCAATGAGATTTTTTCATTCTAGGTTATTCGCATGGAATCAGCGCTATATAATCCTTGATCTGAGTGCCCTATTCGCTAGAGTTGCCATCATTTTTGCAATGGATATTCAATTGTGTGTGTGTCATTTGATCATTACATGATCTTCTTTTGAGGATTTTCATAAAATCGTAAAGATAATTTTATCAGAGTAACGCAGCGGAAGTTTGATGGGACTATTAAATTAAGGATCGCGAATTAGTACGTACGTATAAATTTGATTGAAGCATGCCTTGGAGACGAGATATTTTCTTCTCACCTCACTCTTCTTATGCCTATTTCTCGTGAGAACTGTTTCATTGAGGATTCAGGTGATGATAGATGATTGATTTATGGTGAAACTATATCATACTTCCTACTGTTTCTTGGGGAATTCGTCACCTCTCTTGTGAACCAGTTTTGTATTCATATGGTTACGCCAATGGTTATTCTTTCTTATACCATAGTTGGTTGACTATAGGATAGGTCACCTTGTTAGGTCAGTTATTGTTTATTCTTATGTCTTCGGAGACGGAAAATACCGAGTGTCATCTCGTGATACAGTCCATTCTGTTGAGACAACATCCATTCTAATGCATTGACAAAATCCGTAACATGTGGCGTGAAACTATATGAAATCTAGATTTACTTAACCCCTCATTATTAAGTTTCAATTCATTCAAACTTATTTCTTGTGATTCGTTATCATACTCATTGAATATGCTTTATGTCTGGGACAAGTTTTGCTATTATGTCAGCAATGGACGTCTGTCAAGATATAATTTAGTCAGCCGTCTGATCAACGGATGACTAACTTATGAATCCACGGTCTTCTATAGCCAACAGAAGTAAAACATGGCTTACTTGTATTAGTGGTCAGTCCATTTCTTGCGTTCACCCTATTTTCTCCTTTAGTTCCTAAAGGTGAATATAGGATTAGTTAATCTTTGGATTCTGAAAGATCGATTCATAGACTATTGTGTTTGTTTTCCCGGATACCATTTTGTTTGGACTCATAGGAAGGCGGATTACGCGGTTAATTCCTTAGATGCAATTTCTCATTTACAAGAAAATTGTGTGGTCATTGCATAGTCTGGCTTGGTACACGATACACTATAAGTGTATTAGTGTTGGTAACTACGGTTTTTACGTTCTTAGTGGTGTATCACATTTTCAAATTCTTTTCATTTCGAGAAATGAGCCTTGATCTCAACAATCCTTACGCCTTGAAAGTTTTGTTTGTTCTGGTTTGGTATTTGGTACCTTGGATTGGGGATTGATAATTGTGAATCTTGATACATTGAGTTGTGGACAGAGGATTTTGGATTTCGGGTACATAGAACTTTTTAGTTCGTAAATCTATGTTATGTATTTAGGAATCGAGTTCATTTTGAGACCTAGTTTGTAGGTTGATTCTACAGTGTAAGAGGTGTCTCGTATCAATGATCGTTCTCTCGAGATATGATTGACTATTCCTATTCGGACTTGGGTTAGAGTGCGTTTTATGATCAAATCTATCTCCATTTATAGATCATGAGTTAATTCTATCGTGTCAAGGTTTAGACACCATATTGCATACTTATGCTGTATTGAAGAGTATTTATGTGTTTTGCTACAGATAGCACTTATATGAGTGGAAATTTTTCTGCGAGAATAAGCTAGAAGGTTTTACCTTGATTATTTTGTTCTCTTGCTAGTCGTTAGGGTCATTTCCCTTATTTTGATTTTCGGATGATAAGTTTTCTCTTATTTGGAATGGCAGTTTTCTTTTCTTAAAGAGGGGAGACTAAGTACTAGTTTGAAATTCATGCATTCTTTTGCCTCTTACTCATCCTATAGAATTTCGAGGACGAAATTCCTTAAGGAGGGGAGATTGTAACACCCCGTTCCTAAGTCACAAGCTTATCGCGTTCAAAAATTGCGATTAAGGCGATTTCGAGCTCCGAATAGTGAAATATTGTTCTGAAAGGGGCGACAGGGTTCAAAGACTTTCAATAAGTCATATTAGTGTATTTAAACTTGTTAGAATGTCCCTAAGTCATTTCGGGTGGTTCGAGTTGAAATCAAAATATAAATTGCAAATTTTCAATTTACCCGACTTCATGATTTTAGGATAACTTGGGGAAAACGTAACTTCTTCGTTCCTCACATAAATTTAAAAAGTGAGTGCACTCACATAAATTTAACTCAAATGAGAAAAGCCCGTTTCATCCGATGTTTGCACTTTGGGCGTTTTAAGTGACCACAACTAAATACTACAAAGAATATGTTTTAACTCATAACTAAATTTGAATGTTTTTATTTCAAAGAATATTCACTGGATGGGTTATACGTACCTAGTAATAATTATTAATGTCTAATGTGTCTAATACGGATAAGTATTTAGCTTCTAGGTCCAAATTTAATTTTCCAAATTTTTAAGGCTTCACTTAGTACAATTATAAACGATATTCGTTAAGTCTAACAAATTGATTTTAATTATAAGAAATTGATCAAGGGCATAGCCACATAGAGTGCGGAAGAATCTTCCACGAAAGCTTCTCTCAAAAATATATTTAGCACTTTTTATTTAAAGTATTATGTATATATATATATTAAATCAAAGCATTATTTTGATAATGTCGACAATTAATCTTAAAAATATTAAATCGACTTTAAAATTATCACAGTGACAATTTTATATCACTGGACTGAGATATTTGATATGTTCTTTATCTTCCTGGCTTTCACTTTCTTACGTTATATCCCTTAATGCTCTTCCATTTGTTGATTAGCCACATTTCGGTACTTTCTTTTCCTTCCTTCCATTTTGTCCGTTAGACAGTTCTCATCTCATTATTCACTTCCACGGGCAAGCCTTCTTACTTTTCCTATAATTCTAAATATTTCAATGGGACCAAAACTCATTCTTCTGTCCGAGCACATCTCCAATTCCGACATCAACCGAGAACAAGTCCGCATTTTTAGCAAGTGTTTGTTAAACACATATCAACACCAGAGAGCCACTGAACCCCAGCGGCTCCGCCAAAATCATTTCTAAGATTACATTCTTATCAAGTAATGACTACATCTTATATATTACTGAAAGAGATGTCAACATTGTTGTTGTGTTTTGAAGTAAAGTGAATATAGTTGTTGGAAAGAACTGAGTTGTAGACCTTTGGGTTACCATTCATACATGTTATAGAAACTCTTCCTCACTTCAAAACATGTGAGGAAGCTTAAGAACATATTCTTACAGGCAGTTGGTGGCCTATCGTTGTCTTAAGTAAAGAGAAAGTTCCTCTCAAATTAACTTCTTCAAGAACCCTTTTACTGTATGATATTCTCCATATTTGTGAGATTCGATGGAATCTAACATTTGTGTTTTTGCTTGAGAAAGCTGGTGTCAAAATTGTTATTTGAAAGTGACTAATTGGTCTCAATTAAAAATTACAAAATATAGCACCCACTGTATTGTTTCCCAGAAAATTACAAAATATAGCATAATTTTTTTTTTCACTATTTTTGTTCCTGCAAATGCATTAGCACGATTTCTGACCATCACAGCTATGAATTTGGGACTCCAATACATGGTTTGTCACGGGAAATAATTGTGACAATGCGAAGTTTTGGCTCTGACATAATGTATCATGACTTGAAAAGGTGATAAATTTTTTTAAGCGCACCCCTTAAACTAAAATCCTCACATCCATTTTATGCTAATAGTTGAGTGCTCATCTACAATAAATTTATACAAATAGAGCCTATGAGTG
Source organism: Lonicera japonica (assembly GCA_021464415.1). Taxonomy (NCBI): domain Eukaryota; kingdom Viridiplantae; phylum Streptophyta; class Magnoliopsida; order Dipsacales; family Caprifoliaceae; genus Lonicera; species Lonicera japonica. The sequence continues at coordinate 30,058,640 of CM038468.1, forward strand.
TTCTGATGAAAATCTTATTGATGCATAGGTTGCTAACTATTTCACCAAATTAACTTATATAATCCCTAATAGATCGAGTAAAAGGTGTCAAAAAAGAAACTAAACCCACCCACACTCTCCACTTCTCTCACCAACTGATCACTCCAGTCCTCGCTAAACAAACTGCAATTAATAAGCACGGTTCTTGGAGTATAGTTCTCTTTGTGCCTTATGACCTCTTAATTATTAAGTCTCTTTCTTGCTTTTGTCAAAATATTTCTTTTTATGGTTAGTCCAACTATGTTTTGTGGATCATTTGATTTATTTTAATGACCTAATTAAGTTTGATGGTTCTCTCTTTGTAAAGGTAATGCGATAGCTTGCTTTGTATGCAGAAATGATTGCTTTGCTTGTTGGGTTCCATGTTTTTATTTGGAACATAGATTATTGTGGCAATTGGATCTTATTGGTTGACCTATATATAAGGGGTCTGTTTGATAGGAATGTGGTGAGATCCTCTCCATTTCATACTCATTTTTATGAATAGATGTCGTCCTTTCTTTTTCATTTTTTGTGGAGAATTTTCTTTATCAACACAAAGAAAATTTTTCCATGGAAAATACAATTAAACAAGAGGACATCTCACCACATTCTTTAACTTATTTTTCATCTACTAACAAAAATATATTGATTTTTTCTACCATATTATATTTTGTTATCAAACGGAGCTAAGTGTTTAGTTCTTTCTTTTGGTTCAATTGCTTAGGATAACAAGTACTCTGGGCTCATGAAAGAATTATGAAACTTTCATATTACATCATTGTTTTGGGAATAGTTAAAACTGAACTCGTAGATCTTTACCCTACGCTTAAATTATGTGTAAGACGGTACCTTCTCATGAAGGTTACACAGAGTGGCATTACTCAAGGGAAACTTATATCATTTGTTTAGCAATCTCACAAATTCCAACCGTGTCTGCTGGTTCTGTCACTATCAGTAATTGTTCTAAGCTACAAAAAATAGAGCATATTATTAAGGATAAAAGAGGATGAACCGGTGTGGCCGTTCTGTGGTGGTGATTGCGCATTCATCTAACATAGAGGAATCATTACCTGAACAAGAAGTCAAAAAATCTTTTAAGGTTAGCAAGTTTATGACTTACAGAACAAAACCATGGTGAGGAGACTTATGGTGGTTGATTCGCGGTGGTGGCCGGTGTGGACTAGAGCGATGATGGAGGTAGATTAACATCATTGGCTTAGGCCTTCAGGGTTTTTCTATCTGAGATTTTAGTTGCTTACGAAAAATGAAGATTCCTAGGACACTCGCCCGTGTTGAACATGTTTGACAAGTCTAAACAGCCCAACACACGTGGGACATGCTATAGTTACTTTTATGATGTAAATGCATGCTTTAAAGTGCATAATAAAACATGGAACTATATGCATAAAATTATTTGGTTCTTATGTATAATGATTTCTTAGTATTTGATAGTGTACTAATAATATATTTTAGATGAATTTTTAAAATCTTACTTTAAAGTGTCATATTACGATATTTTTGACTTACGACACAACTTTTTTAAGAGCACGTTATATGAAATAAAATATATAAAAGAAGGAAATATTTATTTAACATCGTGTCCTAGTTTGAGATTTTCTAAATAAGCGTGTCCATGATGTATCAGGCAAGACACCCAACCAATGTCAATGCATCACAGGATATAACACCACTAAAATTACAACACATGGATAATTTAAAGTTGTTTTTAAAAATATTGGTTGGTTTTGTTCAATTTTGATCTGTTTTATATTACCAGAAACCACAACAGAATCAATGAACGTTAGTTTTTGGGGTTAAAACCGAATCCAATTAAAATGATCAAAGAATAAAGACAATTGTATTGGACTGGATCTTCCGTTTCAGTTGCTTGGTTTAGGATTCTGAACACCTCTAGCCTGCAAACTTTGCATTGTGCTAACCAAACAGCTTACCAAAATATAATGTAGACTTCACATAAATTCCATTATATGTCAATACAAGATTTGTTTCACTTCTAGCAATTAATAAATTCCATTATATGTAAGTAAACAAATAGCAGTGGCTATGTTTACTTTTTCATAATATATGTCTAATTGTACATTATTTTTCTCGTTAAGACATTGGAAAAAGAACTTATGCCAAGTTAGATTATACCAAATAGTATATATATATATATATATATATGCATATACATTATTGATTCCATTTATTAGAGAAAAGCTAATTTTTATTTTCCATGCAAATCAGGGGTTTTATATTATTTATAAACAAAAATGTCTCATGGTAAGAAAGATGTTTCTGCTTGATGAATTATCCTCCTCAACATCTAGGGAATGTATAAATAGGGTAAATGATAAGTTTCGTATCGTAAATGAAAAAGCTTATGAACTAGATGTAGTTGCTATTGGTCCTTATCACCATCATAGCAAACACCTATAGATAATGGAGGAATACAAGAAACGATATGCCCGATCACTAATAAAACAAATAGGAAAAAATATAAGTACATTTGTGGATGCTCTTAGATTATTAGAACCTGACATACATGCAAAATGCCTTAGTGAGAGTAAAGATCACTTAACAAAAATGATGATTCTATATGGTTGTTTTATAATTGAATTGTTGAAGAGGTTTGATGACCCAAGTTTAAGAGATGAATGTGACCGTATATTTAGGATGAATTGGATGCTTACTAGTTTACAACGTGATCTCCTTTTGTTTGAGAACCAACTTCCTTTCATTATTCTTTGCAAGTTGCATGATTTGATTGTGGGTGAGAATTGCCATGAGCATTTATTGGTTCATGAGGCTATGCTATATTTTAAGGGTATTTTACCAGAAAATAGACATAGGATTTATGTGAATGGGGATTTGAAACATAACTATATTCATTTGCTTGACTTGGTACATGACAATTGGCTTCCAACATTTAATATGGCAAGTTTAAAATTGGGAGTTCATTCATCATGCAACTGAACTTCAAGAAGCAGGAATTAAGATTAAGAAGGGTGAGGGGAAATTACTTGATATACTATTTGAAAATAAGAAATTGAAGATTCCTCACCATTGAGGATAGGACCAACTCAATCTTAAGAAATCTAAATACAAATGAACAATACAATGAATACTACCCCCACTTTAGTTTTGTGAGTGATTATGACAAATTTTTGGATTATTTAATTAATTATCCCGAAAATGTTGAAATCCTTTGTCAAAGTAGAATTATTGTTAATTGGAAAAGCAATGACGAAGGTGTTTTAACCATGTTAAATGACATCTACGAGTCTGTCGTGGGGCCAAACACGAAGGATTTTTGTTACATCGACACCATCAACAAAATAAACTAACATTACGGCCAACGAAAAAATCGATGAATGGCATCCTTGAGGAGGACTTACTTCAGCAACCCATGGGCAATTATATCACTCTAGTTGCCGAAGTAAGTCCTCCTCAAGGATGCCATTCATAGATTTTTTGCAATGTTGATTTATTTTGTTGAAGGTGCCAATGTAACAAAAATCCTTCATGCTAAGCCCCACGACAAACTCATAAATGTCATTAAACAGGGTTAAAACCCTTTTGTCATTGCTTTTCCAATTAACAATAATTTCACTTTGACGAAAGATTTCAACATCCTCAGGATAAACAATCCAAAAAATTGACATAATCACTCACAAAACTAAAGTGAAAGTAGTATTCATCATATTGTTCATGTGCAATTAGGTTCCTTAAAATTGAGTAGGTCCTATTATCGATCATCAACGGAGAAATCTTTAATATCTTGTTTTCGAATATTATATCAAATAATTTTTCCTCACTCTTCTCAATCTTAATTCATGCTTCTTAAAGTTCAATTACACGACAAATGAACTCCCAATTTTCTTTTCCTCTCATGTTTACTAAATCTTCCCCTAAACGTACCATATTAAATGTTAGAAGCCAATTGTCATGCACTAAGTCAAGCAAATAAATATAGCTTGTTTCAAATCCCTACTCACATAGGTACTGTCATTTTTCCAATAAAATACCTTTAAAAATTAGCATAGCTTAGGCATCCAATTTAACCTAAATATACAATCACCTTCCTCTCTCAAACTTGGGTTATTAAACCTCTTCAACAATTCAATTATAAAACAACCATCTAAAACCATCATTTTTATTAACTAATCTTCACTCTCGCTAAGGCATTCCGCACAACATGCACGTATGTTGGATTATAGTAATCTAAGAGCATCCACAAATGTACTTATATTTTTCCTTACTCGCTTTATAGGTGACTTTTATTCCTCTATCATCTTTAGGTTTTTGCTATAATGGTGATAAGGACTAATAGCAACTACCTCTAGTTCATAAGTCTTTCTTTCTATTTATGATACGAAATTTATCATTTACCCTATCTATACATTGCAATGTTGAGGAGGATAACCCATCAAATTCTTCAATTAGACTAATAGAAACATCTTGCCCACCAAGGGACATTTTTGTTTATAAATAGTATTAAGCCCCTTACTGGCATGGAAAATATAAATTAGCTTCTCTACTATATATATGGACAATATGATATATCAACTTGGCATAAACTCTTGTTCCAATGTCTTAACGAGAAATATAATGTTCAACTATGTATATATTATGAAAAAAATTAGAATAACAAATGCATTCAGTACTATGGACGAGTATTACATTTGGATAATGATAATAATTGTGAGACAAGTGCAATACCTACAATTAAATGCACAAGCAAATCTACTGATAGTTTCGATGATTCCTCCCAGCAATGCAAGTCAAGGATCGTTACCTACAAATAATTAAAAATATAAGAGAGAGGGAGGAAACAAGCTCAACACAAGGCATATGCACCAACCCATCTGCATTTGTTTTACCTATGCAAAACGGAGTTTATGATCACAAATTTATAAGACAGATTTTACCTAGGCAACATATCATTTGCTATCTATGTACCTACATATAATGGAATTTATCAATTACTATTATTGAAACAAAAATAAAACTTGTATTGATAATTACCCAACATGTAATATGAACCTAAGTCATTAATTATGTTAAGTCTACATTATACTTTGGTAAGCTATTTGTTCAACACAGTGCAGAGTCTGCGGGCTAGAGGCGTTCAATCACAATCCTAAACCAAGCAATTGAAACACAAATCTAATCCAATACAATTGTCTTGATTCTTTGATCATTTTAGGTTTTAACCCAAAAACCGATGTTAATTAAATCTGTTGCAGTTTCTGGTAGTACCAAACATATCAAAATTGAACAGAACCGACCATTATTTTTAAAAACAACTTTAAATTATCCATGTGATGTAATTTTAATGGTGTTATATCCTTTGAAGCAGTGACATTGGTAAGGTGTCTTGCCTGAAATGACATGGACACGCTGACTCAGAAAATCTCAGAATATTAGGATACGATACAACCTGGACACAGTGCTAAATAAGTATTTTATTCTTTCATATATATATATATATATAATTCTATATTTTATTTCATATACTATGCTTTTAAAAAAGTTATGTCTGCAAGTGAAAAATATCATAAATGAAAATGAAACTTTAAAGCAAGAGTCTTAAAATCCATCTAAAACATTAAATTAGCACAATATCAAATATTGAGAAATCATTGTACATAAGAGCCTAGTAATTTTATGCATATAGTTCCACGTATTATGCACTTTAAAGCATGCATTTACATCCTAAAAGCATCTGTGGCATGTCCGACATGTGCCGAGTTGTTTAAACTTGTCAAACATGTTCAAAACAAGCAAATGTCCTAGGAATCTCGTCCCCACATACCCCAATTACAACACATGAAAAACAATTCATTTGGACAACAATAATCTTCACTTCCAATTTCATAAGCCACTAAAATCTTTAAAAGAAAAAACCCCGAATGCCTAAGCCACCAATGCTAATATACCTCCACCATCGCTGTTAGTCCACACACCACACCTCGCTAGCAATCACCAGCCACCACCATGAATCAAAATCCACAAGTCTCCTCGCCATGGTTTTGTTCTGTTAAGTCATAAACTAGCCAACCTTAAAGATTTTTTGACTTCTTGTTCGAGCAATGATTCATCTATCTTAGTTGAATGCGTAACCACCACCACAAAACGGCCACACGCGGTTCATCCTCTTTTATCCTTAATGATATGCTATATTTTTCATAGCTTAGAACAATTAGTGACAAGGCCATTAGTAATCATTGTTGCAATTTGTAAGATTGCTAAACAAATGACATAAGCTCCCCTTGGATAATGCACTTTGCGTATCCTTCATGAGAGAGTACCATCTTATACATCTAATTTAAGTGAAGGGTAAAGATCTACGAGCTCAATTTTAGCAATTCCCAAAACATGACGTAGTCAGAAACCTTCATAATTCTTTCATGAGCCCATAGTACCCATTATCCCAAGCAATCGAACCGAAAGAAAGAATTGAACGCTTAGGTGCTATTTGGTTGAGTTTTTGAGTTTAAGTTGAAAAAGTAGGTTGGGAAGTGTGAAAGTAGTTGAAAAAGTACATTTAGTTTTTGTTAGAGTTTTACAGTGTTCTAAAAATCGCCGATTTATCGGCAATTGGCTATGCCTCGATAGGATTATGCATGATCGGCCGAAAAATCAGGCTAGGAAAAACAAAGAAAGAACTTCACTCGACCTTCACTTTCTCTCCTTCACTCGACCTCGAAACAAAGAGAGAACTTCAACGACCAACAACGATCAAAGGCTCGAAGCAGTGAGGGGCTAAACTTGAAAAAAGCCGAAGAATAGAACACGAGAACGAGAGAGAGAGAGAAAGAAAGAAAGGGGGCGAAGTGAAAGAAGGTGATGAAGATGGCAGCTCTGTGTATGGTATGAGAAAAAGAGGCGTAGATTTTAATTTTATTAAGTTGTGAATGACCTAATTACCCTTAAGTATATTGCTATTTACAAAATAACTAATAAGGCTAGTAAATAGGTGAGAAATTTCTTTTAAATGTTTACAATTAACCCTCTAAGTTATTTTTATTTACCATTTTACTCTATTAATGTCCATTTTGCTACTATTATATTTTATTTAAAATATTATTTATATGGTGAACTGCATATCTGATTTTTTTAGATTTATCCCTGTTAAATCCTCGATAAAATGAAAAATCCCCACTCCCCACCTTGCCAATCAATTTCCAATTCACAATTTTTAAAACATTGGAGTTTTTTTCAACCAATTCAAAAAAACTCATGAAAAAACTAAAAAAATAGTCACAATGGGTTTAATTTTATAAATCTCAATGAGTAGATTTTAAATATATATTTTTTCTCTAATTCCGATTTTTGGATTTAAAGTTAAGTCGTTTTAAAAGTTTTATGAGAAAGTAAAGTGAATTTTGAGAAACGTAAAAGTAAAGTTGACTTTTTTGGTAGAAAACTAAACAATTGATTTTTTTGCTTCCAACCAAACAGAGACTTGGGCTTTGTTTGATAACAAGATGGAATATAGCAAAAAAAATCAATATCTTTTTATGAAAAGATGAAAATAAGTTAAAGAATGTGATGATATATTCTTTTGTTTTTTCCGTGAAAAAAATTTCTTTAGGTGGTAGCTAAGAAAAAATCTCCACAAAAAGTGAAAAAACAAGAAGAACATCTACTCATAAAAATGAGCATGAGATAGAGAATATCTCACTGCATCCCTCAACTTATTTTTCAAATTTTCACAAAAATCAATTAGTTTTGCTATTAAACGGACCCTTATATATAGGTCAACCAAACAAGACCCAATTGCCTCAATAATCTGTGTTCCAAGTGAAAACATGGAACCCACCAAGCAAAGAAATCCTTTCTACATACAAAGCAAGCTATCGCATTACCTCTACAAAGAGAGAACCCACAAAGTCAAGATCATTTCTAAATACTTACACATCAAAATCAATTAGGGCATTAAAACACTCAATCAAGTGGCCTTTTTAATGGACACATTATATTTGGGCTTAATGTATTTTTTTTACACCTATTTAGCCCATTTTCGATGACGTACTTTAATATATGTTAAGCCAGTTGTCCATGCTCATTTTTCACAATTCAGCCCAGTCAAACAAAGCCCATATTCACACTATCTAATAAAATATATAAAGCAGTGCTGTATTGCTGCCTGTAGGTAAAAAAAAATCACAAAGAATATTGACTTATATACAAAACAGAATAATGGCTTTATGTACCCAAAAAAAAAAAAAGTAATGTGTGAAGCAAATTCTCTTAAAGCACAACACACACACAAAAGAGCTCAAGGAGGGCCATAATGCCCAAATTCTCTTAAAGCCAAATCTGCCAAATGACCAAATTTTTACTGTTTCCTCTGTTACAAACTTACGAATAACAAGCATTCTTGTAATTTTAATTTTCGTTATATATATATATATATGTGTGTGCATCTCATATACTATGTACACAACAAACTAAATTGAAGATTTTCACAAGAAAAAAAACAAATCTTAAAAAGAGAAGTGAGATGCCGGCTCATTTACTAAATTTGTTGAACCTTTCTTCTTCTTCTTCTTTCTTTGAGCTGTAGGAAACTTTGAATTAAGAATAGTGATATATTCATGGCTACTTGTTCTGATTAACATATATATATATATATATATATATATATTGAATATCCATAACATATCTACTGCTAAATCCCCAAATTGGCTACTACTTTATATATTCTCCCATTCGGCCATTCTTACTGCCAAAATTCATGTATATATACGTCTATATATATATATATATATATATAAGGATCTAGGAGAAGGAGACTACAAATCAAACATACACGAGAGGATTTAGGAGAGAGAGATAATACAGAAAAACGAGAGAGAGAGAGAGAGGCGTTACCAACTTCGATGGGGATGTGGAATCGGGAAAAATAACTCATTGTGCTGGACGGTGGCTTGATCCTCGTGGAGAGAGAGAGAGAGAGAGAGAGAGAGGAGCTGTGAGTCTGATTGTGAGAGTGAGAGACTGAGAGTGAGGGTGAGGGTGAGGGGGCGGCTGTGTGAATGAGATGAGGGGGTTTAGGGTTAGGTTTGTGTTGGTTAATAAAATAAATATGTATATATACTTTTAATTTTATATCTTTAAATATATGTATATATCTGGTCTGGTTCGGTCTTTAGGGACAAAATTTTTGCAAGACCGAGGCTTGGACTCAACTAATTCGGTCCACAAAAATCAAGACCGGTCCAATTGTATTTATAAAATCTTAAAAAATCATATAATTTGATTTGGTCCGGTTGATTCGTTGTAGTCGATTCGATTTATACATATCCTTGATAAAAATAGCAAACTAAATTACTATTATAAATTTTTCTTTTTTGATGTACCATTTGTTAATCAATTAATTAAGTGATCAAATTACTATACTAAATAACATAATATAAGATGCATTGGCCAGTGTAATAAGTAGACCCACATAATGACCAAGGACAATTTAACACGTTATTTAGTTAATAATTTAGTTATTTTATTTGGTACACATATCATTAACACTTATGTTTGTTAATTTTATTGTGAGATATGTTAATAAAATGATGAATATTATGATTATGATGATAAAAAATATATTTTCCTTATATACCATTGATGGTTCGAAATTGAGAAATTAATGCATTCTTAAAAATTATAAAATTTAAAATATATTTTTTTATTTGTTTTTGGTAATGGAGGGACTAATTTGTATTTTAAGAATTTTCATTTTCAGGGTAATTAGGCATAAGGGCTCATTCTAAAAATAACATAATTATAAAGAACACTTAAAAACTAACCGTGTAAATTTAGGACATTATACAAAAAAGACAGTAATACCCCTTTCTTATAAAATCTCACGTCTCATTATGACACTAATAGCAACCAAAAGGTGCTAAATGCATTTAGCATCACCTGGACAGTAACTAGAATGTGCTAAATGCTAAATGCGTTTAGCACCACTTGGACAACAACCATAAGGTACTTGGACAACAACCAGAATGTGTTAAAATGATTTTAGCATAATTACAAAACATAGAATAACAAAACTAATGAGATCAATATCCACTCTATTTATATATATGTATATATATGGATCAACGTAGGGTTTATAAAAAAAAAAAAAAAAGATGAACGATGAGAATTTTTTTCAAAATCCCGTTGGGCTGTCGGAATTGGTAGATTTCGATAACAAAACGACATCTGATCGTCTTGATTTTCTTGTAAATATAGTACCTTTGTCTTCCGAATAACATATCAAAAAATTAATTAAATCCAACGCTTGAATTAAAAGTTATATCTGTTTTATGATTGCCCTGTAAAAAAAATAAAGAAGATGATGATGAGAACGACGCTCTTCCTAGCGATACGATCGGAGAATCAAGTGTGGTGGTGGTGGAAGAGGAGGAGGTGAGGTCATTGGTGAGACAGAAAGGAATATTTGATGGTTGAATGAAATCTAGAGAGAGAAAAAGATATGAGGTATTGGAAGTTTAGGCGGAGGAGGAGGGGTTAAGAGATGTTTATATTATGGGTATTTTTGTCTATCAACATTTATCATTTTCCTTAAAATAAATTAATATTATGAAAAGTGTCCTTATTACAAAACCAAACTATAAAATTAGTACTACTCTCTTTATTAAACATGAGTTCGTCCTTAATGTTATAAAATATTACGGAGTGAGGTCTTATAACCCATTATCTCTTCATTTTCGCGCTTGAAGGCATTTGGGATCCCTTTCTAATTTTACTACATACATTTTGGATTTAACCTAAGGGATTGTTCATTTGGCACTTAAAATAGTATTTAAATTTGAAAAACTTAAAATTTTTAGATTTAAGTGATTTAAAAAGTTGTTTGGTAACCTAAAATATTAAGTGGCCATTTAATTTTTACCATTTAAAATTTTCATCCAAAATTTTAAGTGGCAACTTTTCTACTTAAATTTGAAACTTAATTTTAAAAGGTGTAAAATATACATTTTACCCTCTCTCTTCTTACAAAATTACGTAACAATCCTATAGGTTAACAATTCCTCTCATCTATTTTTGCTATTCTTCCTTTTTCTCTCTCTTCAAACTTTTTTCTATTGCATTCAACACCCGTCCCTTCTACTCCAATTTTCATTTAAGGTTGTAATTCTTCTTCTCTCTATCTTCCATTTCTTAAATATTCTAATTTTCATTGCTGTGAATGTTGACATCGATTATTTTATTTGTATAATTTTGTTTGGAGATTTTGTATTTTTGCAAATACAAGGTTAACAACTTTGTCAAGTGTAAAAATTTTATTTTATAAATTTTTGCATTTAGTGAAGTAATGGTGCTTTGTAATTTTTATAATGAAATATGTTAGAATGGTTGAAAATTTTAAATTATATGATATTTCTTATTTTCATTTAGAATCATGTGATCAAAATAAAATAATAAGGATAAAATTGTCATGCTAAAAAAAATTAATTTTTAGATGTGTTATATTCAAACAAATAACATTTTTTCAAATACAATTTTCAGAACTAAACAAACAACTTTTTCATTTTTCAATTTTCAGTTTTAAGTTTTTTTTACTAAATGCCACTAAGTTGCTCTACCGCCGTTTTCTTCTATCAATTGTCATATTCGTTCGAGTAGTCCCTCCATTTCCAAAACCTAAAAGATCATCTATTAGTCGCAAAACAACTTCAACTTAACGCAGTAGTGATTTCTAATACGGTGTACTCACTATTCTCCTTAATATCTCAGTATTATGTGTTGTTATCTTTACTGTTTGGGGGTTTTCTTTCCATGTCTTTAGACATCAAGGTTAGTTAGAATCAGGTCTCCCATTAAGATTACAAGGTATTGATTGAAGATCTCCCAGTAATATATAGTTAAAATTTTCCATGTCATGAGACATCAAGGTTAGTTATAATATATGTGAAAGAAATATCAAATACATAAACCTTAGGCTTCAAATTAGATTTGTCCTTGTGAGCCAAAAATAGGGCAACCCCCTCAAAAGCCTAATTGACAACACACAGGAAGGGGTCGAAAGGTACCAATCTATCTATCTATCTCTAATTTTTTAAATTGATTCTCGTTATGAAATCATTAATTTATAGGCTTGTTTTGTATGTATGTATATGTATGTATTTATTGGAGGTCGAAAAATATCCTAAAGGGTGATGAATAGGGTTTTTGAAACTTAATCCGATTTTTGAAAATGTTTCAAAAAGATTTGAAGTCTATATCAAGCAATCAAGCTAACCGAGCAAGCAATCTCAATCACAAACAATAATATAGCAATGAATAAAAGAGCTAGAGATAGAAAGATTAAATCGATTGAGGTCCAAGACTTTTTGTCTACACGATTCGGTTTATTAGACTATACATCTGCACTGGGATAATTCCTCGAAAATTTTCACTAATACTGATCTTCTTCTGGGTGAAGATCAAACCTCAATACAAATGTCATTATACACACAACACACAATGTAGCTATCCTCACTACACTTCACAAGATATACTACATTGCTTTACAAAGAAACAAACTATCTTTAGAAATGAATAATGATTTGTTTATGGTGATACACACTAATACAACAACTCTCAAATGTTTACAAGATATGAAATGAAGCTCACACTAGAAGTTATCAATTTGATCAAGAATAATATCTCAAGTAAGTGAATAATTGATCAAAATAATTTCTTGAATCTTATAAGATTTGATATAGATGAAAAATGGAGTGTAAAAATGATTCAAAAAAGTTTAAATGAGTCTTAGATAGTGTATATATAGTCTAGGACAATATATAGCCGTTTGAAGGGAGTAGATGAAGGTTTAGTGCCAAAAATGGCAAAAAGTCATATTTTCAACGGCTAGTTTTTGGGCCATCAGTCGACTGAATAAGGCTCATCAGTCAATTGAGCCTCAGCCTATCAATCAACTGATGGGTTGAGCCCTACCAACCAAAAACTTAACTTTTTGGACTTTGGCAAATAAGCTTCAAAATCAATTTCAATGCTTGGGGAGTGTTTAAAATAAGTTTCTAAGACTTCCAAATTTGTTTCTGTGTCAAAATTCATTCAAATGAATTTACTATTAAATTTTCAAGATGACTAGTTTTCGGTAAAAAGCTTTTTCAAAATGAAAACTAGTTCCATGCCATCTAATCATGATTAAATCATTTTAGGAGCTATATAAATGATCAAAGAAAACTTTTACACAAAATATAAGCACTCACTCAATTTACGGAATATTTGAGTCTTCAAATGCTCGATTTGTTCCTTAATTTCTTCACTGGTTCTATTGATCTTGATCCTTTCTTGATTGTAAATATTTGTGAAGATGATAGAGGATATTGGAGAGATTTGCTTGTGAGTTTGAGCATATGGTGAGTGTTGAGCTTGAATACAAATTTGCCGATTTTGGTTCGATGTTTATCATGATCGATGAATATTGTGATTAATGCTAGAGCTAACATCATTTTGAGCAAACATGTTAAATAACACATGATTAATTTTTGTTATTATTAAAACAAGATTAATGGCCTTTTAGATCAACATTTATAATAACAAAGTATGGTGAGATTCTTTAGATATCCATGATCGTTCAATATCCCTTGTCTACCCTTTCTTGGCTATTTTCTCTCAATTTTCGATAAATCGTCATCTCTCTATTTTTCTAGCTACTCTCCAATCAAATTAGTAAAATTTGGGCTACGTTGATATAAATAAAGTATGAGTCTTTCTTTTACTTTTGTCTTGGCCTTTGTTTTTCTCCAAAAATTTGGAATTACAAGTCCACAAATGTATATTGAAATAAAATATGTGTTCTTCATTGTCATTAAGTATAATATGTTATGATATTATTTTCTCTACCTAAACCCCAACCCTCTTGAAACTTTACTCTTTTCGCACGCTTGATTGGGTTCTGCTTGCTTTGAATGTGATATTCTCCGGACAATAAAAATCACGTCGAATAGGGCACACCCTTACACTTCAACACATTATTTTTGCCTAGACACCAGTGATAACAGATTCACTAAACGATTGGTGGGGATAGTTAGATTTAACCGTTCCACCGTCGTGAAAAACTACTATTTTCACTTTTTTCTGTTTCAGGTTGACTCTACATATATATTGATCTCCTAGTTTATATGATTTATCAAAATTGGCATTGCGCTGCCAAGATTTTAGCAGAGCGTGAGGCTTTGGGGTATGCAGAGAGAAATGAAGTCAACGTTGTAACAATTTGTCCATCCCTCATATTAGGACCAATGCTGCAATCTACATTAAATGCTAGTAGCTTAGCTCTCCTCAAATACTTGAAAGGTATGCATTTCTAAATTAAAACTTATTCATGAGGTAACAGTTTAAGACATTTTTTTTAAAACATGTATAGACGTGCGTGACGTGGCTGAGGCTATTCTTCTGGCTTATGAAAGACCCAAGGCCAAGGGTAGATACTTATGTACAGCATATGCAATTCGTGCGAGGATTTTGGCGGAAAAGCTGAAGAGCATATTTCCCGGCTACAACTACCCCAAAAGGTAACTAATTACTAACTCTAGTGTTAGCCATGATTGAACATTTGAACTCTTATCATGCATGACACAGATAATTATTTATTTATTTTTAACTAGTGATGAGATCATCAATCAGATGTTATCTTGTAAATATGAGTGAATTAACAATCATTTGACCTCGGGTCAATGCTGTGTATACAAGTTTCAGTAGCTCTGGTAGTATAACTGGGATTATGTATACCATGGCTTCATCGAGGTACAAGACAGTAAAAAGTTTAGTTCCCAAAATTTACAGAATTTGGGATGGAAGTACAGGCCATTGGCAGAGACCATTGCAGACTCTATTAGAGGTCAAAAATAGTGTCTTAATATATATATATATATACATTTAGATATATAGTTGTGAATATATATATACTTAGAGAGAGGGAATGAAAAGACAATAGTCATAGCTAGATATATATGAGAAGCAAGTTGTTTGTGCCATTTGTTAAGAGCACTCGCGCTTTTCTGCCAATTTCATAATTTAATTATGTTACACCAAAACCAAAAAAAAAAAATTAAAATCCAAAACTAATATAAGCTTAATTCCCAGTTTCTATGTAAATGTCTATATTTATATATATAGTTATTACACACAGAGCAACGGCCCCGCCCTCGATCTAATTGGAAAGCTTAAAACATTACCTTAGAATGCTATTGCTAGCTACTGTTGCTACATGAGTAATAGTTTTAGGTTGGCCCATCAAACTAGACTTAATTTATAATCTTATACTTAATTTCTCAATTAAATTTCTTTTAAATACAAGCTTTAGATAGATTAAAATAGTTCGAGAAGGAATAAAATATGAGGATCGAACCAAATAGAAATACAAACAATTTGAATAAATTATAAAGATTTCAAACAGTTGGTGGAGACATGCCTAGTTTTATGATAGTAATAACCTAGCTCATACCCCCCTTTTTTTTTTCTTTAGCAATTTATATCATGTTTTTTTTTCCATCGAATTCAAATGGAATTGGTTTTGGAAAAATTAAGTAGCGGCGTATAATTTAGTCCTTCATAGATATATGGTTTTAGAATTCAAGTTGAATTCTAAATTCAGGCATTTTGTGCCATCCAAACAGGAGAATTAGAAAACTATGCCCCAATTCCAATTATATCTCATGGAATTGGGGTATCCAAACACACCCTGAATGTCATTATCATATCATTTGTGCAGATGGATCAGTGGGTGTTGCACTACCACTGGTTTGGTGCTAAATTGCTGCTAATGCTGGACTGCTTGTGAGTTATTTTATATCTAATAATCTAATCCAATATTATTATAGATATTAGAATTAGATACATGTAGACAGTAGCTTCTTTGGACAAGCTGATCTTATTCAATTATTTGTATATGTTGGTGAATGGTGGACGTGTAAGAAAAAGGAAAAAGAACGTGGTGGTTAAATTTCTATGCTGCACCTTATATGTTAACTGCGCTGGTAAAAAAGGAAGATGGTTGATCATTATGGTATGATTAGCATTTTTATTTACCATGGATTTTCATGACATTCTCACACAATAATTGTGGTATTAGCTATATATCAAAAGGCAATTTCCTTAATTAGTGTCATGTCTGCCTAATTCGCATTAGTTTTTCACTTATCTCTTCATGCTTGAATCATTTAGGGTACCCTTGATAAGTACATTATAATGCACTTGCAAAGGCTTATACATGTGCATTATAATACACTTATGTGGCAAAACACATTAAATAAACTCCGAATTACACGTTGTTAATATTTTAATAGAAAACAAGGTTACTAACTTGATTATTGCAACCTTAAATGTGTATGAAAGATTACTCATGATTATTTTTAACGAAAACTGTTATCACCTGAAATGTTAGGGGCATTTAAGTCTTTTTACTCTTTTTTGTCTTTTTCCTATTTTCTCTTTTCTTTTCTTTCTTCTTCTTCTTCTTCTTCTTCTTCTTAAGTTCTTCCTTCCACCACTCCTCTCCGCACCCCCACCTTTCTTCTTCTTCTTCTTCTTCTTTTAAGTTTTCTTTTTTTTTTCTTATTCAATTTTCCTTTTCTTTTCTTTTCTTTTCTTTCTTCTTCTACTTGTTCTTCTTCCCCAACCTCTCTCAACTCCCAGCCACCTCCGTTCACCACCAGAACCACATCTCTTTTCCACCACCACCGTATTTGAGATATTCGGTGAGTTCGCTGGCCGAATTGAAGCTCCAGTCAAATTCGTCAAGGATAGCAAGCAGGAAGATACAAGGGAGTGGTTGGAAAAGCGTATCATCGAGGAATATATCGGGGAGTGTGGAAGTGGTGAAGAAATCGGAGGATCCATAGAGGGATTTTTGATGGTTTAAATTTGGTTTAATGGGGGCAAGGTGATAATTTAATTTAATTTAATTTAATTTAATTTAGGGGTGTTTCGCTTCAATTTGATCTTTTGAGCTGATTGGGGGCTTGTAGAGAGGTTTATTAGGTGGTTTTTGGATGGTTTAAATTTGGGTTAATTAGTACTCGGTGAGAATTGAAGATGAATAGCGCCGTCGACGGTGGCGACGATGAGATAGGTGCGTCTATGGCCGCGGCGATGGCGATGAGGTGTGGGGGGTGAGTCGTCGATGGCGGTGGCGATAAGGGTGGGGACGGAAGAAGAAGAAGAAGAATAAGAATGGTGGAAGAAGAAGATGAATGGCGGAAATTAGGGACATAAGAAGAAGAATCAAGAAAGAAAGAAAGAAAGAAAATAAATGAAAAAAGACTAAAATGTCCTTAAGATTTCATGCGATAACGGTTTCGCCAAAAATTAACGATGAGATTTGACAGAGTGACCACTGATAGTACCTTTTAAAAGTTTAATGGTCCAATTGTAAGAAAATGAAGTATAGTGGCCACTGATAAAATTTGTCAATAGTTCAGTGGCCATTGATAGTATTTACTCTTATTTTTATCCTAACTAAAATGATCATATTTTAGACCCCGAGTGCTTTTCGAGTGGTAAAAGATTAGTTTGCAACATTAGGGTCTTGAGTTCAAGTTCTCCTCCTTATTTTTTAGAGCTTGAACAACTGGGTCTATAATCACGTGCATTTATGCATATCACCCCAAAAAGAAAAAAAATTACGTTTATATTGTCCCCGAATCACGCACGGGAATAATCCAAAGCTCAGGATGTGGATATTGGCTCTCGTTAGAGTAGTTAACTCTTGATGGAGCTGTGGTGCTAGTAGGAGAATAGGTGAAGAGATGTGGCTCTTAATAGAGCAGGTGGACGTTCAATTAAACAGTGCCACAACATTCGAGAGGTCGTGGTTCAAGTTGTGTGGACATTGGGCGTAGATTTGATCTTAGGTGGAGATGGATGATAATATATATTTGGGTCAAACACTATTGCCCCACATTAATAATGTAAAGGTTCAACGTTGAGTTAATAATAAGGATATATACGTTAACATGTATCGAGTTTTTTTGGAGAAAAAACTCCACGTATACCAGAACTCATACAAGTGTGGGTGCAGTGGCTCAACAAGCTTAAAAGCCCATTACATTAATCTCTCGAAATTCTTCTTAAGTTGGAGAATATATTGACACAGCCCAACAAGCTTAAAAATACTATTACGTTGCCCATTACATTAATCTCTCAAAATTCTTCTCATCTCTAAAAAACTCTTTAAGTTGGAGAATATATTGATAGAAGTATGGATCTACGTACAGCCCAAAAAGACCATTACATGATCATAACTTACAACTTAAATTGGGTTAGTTATTTTGGGTGGAAACCCGAGTAGTTAGACATTATTACAATTGAATTTGAGAACAATTACCTTACAATGTAGTTGTATAATGATCCAAATATCGCACATCACTAATGTGATCATATAAATAATGATCATAACTTACAAGCTTAAATGCATATTACATTATTCTCTTGAAATTCTTCTTATCTATTAAAGCTCGCACATGGTGATCTGGTCATGTAATGATTATAACTAACAACTTAGACGGACCTAACTATATATTTTGGATGAGAATCCGATGGTTAGATATTATTATAATTGAAATTGAGAACAATTATCTTGCAATAAGTTGTATGAAAATCCAAATATTGCACGTCATTGATGATGTGATCATCAGATCATGTAATGACCATAACTTTAAATATAAACAGGGCTATTTATTTTGAGTGAGAATTCGAGTAATTAAATATTATTACAGTTGAAATTGAATAGCTGCGCATGCAAGACTGAGACATATGACGATTTTAACAAATTTGAGCATGCATGCTTTATATCGTTTATTAATGTTGGAGTTTTGTTGTTATTGTAAGGGAAAATTCTATACTCAGATTTAGTAACATTAATCCGCTAATTTTTTCATTTACATATTTTTTACCAACCTATTTTAATTAGTGTAAAATAAATTAATAACTCTTTTGGACCCTAATAACAGAGTTATTAGGGTGGAACAGTTGGCCCAGAGATTTAAGGCTGCTCCATGCCCAAAGCGGGGATCGAACCCCCGACACTTGGTTAAGGGAGAAGGAGCCCTTACCGCTCCACCACACCCCCTGGGTTTATTGCACTAATTAAAGCTGAGTTGAGTTGATTTTTTACATTTTGATTCTCAAACTTTGAGATAAGTTGTACTTTAATCTAAAGTTGGTTGTCTTGTCCATTTTTTGAATAAAAAATTTATGTCAAATAACTGACCAGTCATTTAATTTTATATGAAAGTGTAACCCGAGTCAAATTTTAATTAAAAACCGTGCAAAAGAAATATTAAGGGCCAAAATGAGAGAACGTGTTAACATTAGACGGGTAAAAAGTTATTCTTCTCTAATTGATTATTTATTGCTATTTTTTTTTCCTTTGATTAGCATTCATAACTTTTTGATGTAATCCATAAGATACATTTGTAATCTCGCACGATATGCAACTATTTTTAATATAATGTAGAAGTTCACAACTATTGTTTGCTAAATAATATACATATACACATATATAATTAATAGTGTAGCCATGAAATTTGACCAGTAGATCGAATCGTTCAATAATATATCATAAAAGTTATGTAAATTAGAATTAGCAATATTTTTCAGTCCAGAAAAGTATAACTTAAGAGCAACTCTAAATAAATCTGTATCATTCAAAATACATTTGAGGCACAATTTTTAAACATTTTTCGGAGAGCTTCTCATGAAAAATATATATGACTGGGCTACATACTCTTTTAATTTTTTAATTTTTTTTTTATAATTTGACTCCACTATTAATTAATATTTTTTTAAAAAATTAAATGGTGTCAATTATGTGCGCTAACTTAAATATATCCATAATATAATCTATTTATATGTATATAAATACTCAGTGGATCGCTGGACCCCTATAATAATAAGGGTAGCTACCCCCCCCCCCCCCTCCCCCTATACATATGTAATTGACTAATTGCTGATAACTCAAACTGGATAATTTTTTATTATTATTAAAAAATAAGAATTTATCTTAACTAGGTAATCTATATTTTATATAGAAATAGTTTACGTCTTTATCGATTATGATTATAGAAAAAAAAACTTTGAATTCTAACGGTGGAAATTATAATTAGTGCAACCCACGTTATCAATTCCACACTATATAATGGTAAAAAAAAAAAAAAATAACCTCTGAATTTTCACAAGAAAAACTATTGAATATAAAATTTCATAGTTTTCACAAGAAAAACTATTGAATATAAGGCCCGTTTAATTGCAAAGATGAAAAAGAAAAATAAATTTAGTTAGTTTGTGTGAAAAGATAGAAAACAAAGTGAGAGATGTTACTCATTTTATGAGTACATATCCTCCATCTTTTAATATTTTTTGTGGAAAATTTTTACTCACCACCAAGCAAAGAAAATTTCTTCATGGAAAAACTTAAAAATTAAGGGAATATCACCTCTATCACTGAACTTATTTTCCATCTTTTCGTCAAAACTAACTCCATTTATTTTCCTTTTCCACTTTGCAATCAAACGGAGCTTAAAATTTCATAGTTTTCACAAGAAAAACTCACCGGACAATTGTGTTATAAGAAAGTGCATGGTGGCTTGAGGTTTAGGAAAATAAGGGAGTTTAATACAATGTTAGCCAAACAAGCGTGGCGTTTGCTTTCTTCTCCTAATTCTCTTTGTGGAAAATTTTTCGAAGCCCGGTATTATTCCAATTCAAATATCTTAAATGCTACTTTGGGGAATAATCCTAGCTATGCTTGGCCTAGTATCTTAGCTAGTCAAGAGGTTATTAGAGTGGGATGTTGTAGAAGGATTGGGAATGGGTTTGATATGTGCATCTGGGGAGAACCGTGGTTAGCGAATTCGGACAATCCTTATGTTGAGACACCGGCTAATAATGAATTGTTGGATGTCACGATTGATGCTTTATGAAGCCTGGATTCTCCAAATGGGATGAAGAGCTAATTCGTGGTATATTCTCTCAAAGGGATTGAGAAAAAATCTTAGCAATTCCGCTGCCTCGATCGCTTATAACAGACTCTTGGTGTTGGGTCCATCGGTTACGGATCGGAGGTTTATATGGACTTTAAAAGTTCCTCCAAAAGTGAGGAATTTTGTATGGCGAGCAATTGATGGGTGTTTGCCGACGAAGACGAACATGTGTCGGAGAAACGTGCTAGTGGACTAGGCGTGCGTACTGTGTGATAACGAAACAGAATCAGAGGCCCATATTTTTATTCAATGTCCAGTTATACAACCAGCTTGGAGAAAGCCCTTTCTGAGTACAGTAGCAAATCTGGGTACTGTAGCAGGACCCAGTGGCATAGCTAGAAATTTTCAGCCGGGGGTGCGCAAATATTTTTTTTATATATATACGAACAAACACAAACTCTAAATTTCTTGTCAACATAAGAATAAGAATAACCTTAAATTGAAACCTTTTTTGTTTCGTGTGCGTGGCCCACGGTGCTCTGGACAAACGGACAGGGTCACCGGTCAAGGAAAGTCGGAGAGGAGATCAGTGGCTCAGTGCAGTGGAGACGTGGAGTGAAACGGAAAAAGTTTGATACTTTGAGCACTTGCAAAAATAAGAGAACATGGGAGAAGATAATGGAAAAAGAAAGGGGGGGGAAACTCGGATCTCTCTCTTTACTTAAGTGTATTTCAATTATCCAAATAGCCCTTCACTTTTATTTCTTCAAATTATATATTCTCAACTATAAATTTATACATATAAATCCTTATGTTGTTTTTTTTTTTAAAAATATTTATTTTATTTTATTTTTTTTAAAAAAAATTATTGAAATCGTCGGAAGTTCACCCGTACTTCCTAGCCACAGTGTGGCTACGCCACTGGCAGGACCATGTAGTTCGTTAGTTCACTGGTGGAATGAGCTTAGACGAAGTAATTCAAAGCAATTAATGGAACGCTATGCATGCTTATTATATATGGAGTTTATGGAGCAGTTGGAACTCAGCAGTTTGGTTGAGCAACTCGAAGCCAGCTTCACACATTATTAATCAAGCATCTATTTGGATTAAGGAATCTAGTTTTTGTTGCAGTTTGGAGGAGTACTTGGCATTCAAGTCGCGAATTTGTTGCAGCAATTCAAGGCTCAATTCCGGGGACATTTTCACCAATTCTTGCAGAGGCAATCGGGTTATGAGAAGTTCTTAGTTGGATTAAGGAATCTAGTTTTTGTTCAATTGTAGTCGAACTAGACTCACAAGTTCTTGCTGATGAGGTTAATAGTGTAGTAAGTAATATGTCTAGCGTTGGTATTGTTTTTGACGATTGTAAAGCCTCACGTTCGGCTATAGATCAGTGCAATATTTCATTTGTTCATAGGTCAGCGAATGTCGTGGCACATAGTATTGCTAGAACCGCGAATTCTTTGTCTGGTCGGAGGGTGTTTGCGTATGTGTGCCCTCTTTTATTAACAATGTAATCACGAATGATTTGATTGAATAAATTTTGATTTCAAAAAAAAAAATTTAAAAAAAAATCTCAACTCGCAATTGTTTATGATTTCGAGAAAATAACCTACAAAAATGAAAAATAAAAAACTCAATAAAAATACAATAAAAATTGAACCTTGAATCATCAAATTAAAATTATAACATATAATTACATTTTAAATTTATTCATGTAGAGATATAAACAAGAGGGCAAATTCAACAATATTATATTAGTAAAAATGTAAATTAGTGTGGATACACATGTATTTACTTTTCAGAAAATTGTATCGAACCAAAGTTCATTCAACATTCTTTTATAATAGAACAAATCACAATTCACGCACGCATGCTTTATATTTAAAGGTATAATGATAAATGGGTAATAATTTTCATTAATTAAATCAATAAGAAGGGGACATGGGTAAATAAAAAGGAAAATTTGTTTACTAAGGTTCCATTTTATAGCAATGTGAAAAATAAAAATAACTAATATGAGTGATAAGATGGTAAATAAGTTGAGAGATGTAATGGAATTAACTCTTATTTTTTTGCCTTTTTTCATGGAATTTTTTTTTTTTATGGTGGAGAATTTTTTTTCACAAAACATGACAAGAGGACGGAGACAATATATTCACAAAAATGAATATAATATGGAGAGCATCTCACCATATGCCTTAACTTATTTTTCATCTTCTCACTCAAAATTAGTAATTTTTTTTTATTTCATGTATTGTTATCAAACAGCCTAAATGTTAGTATGTATGATATTTTTACATAATGTTAACATAAGCCCAAAGCATATGCTAAGGATACAAATAATGAAGGGTTAATTACAAAAATATACAACGTACTTTCACCCATTTTACACTGTAGTCATTGTATAATTTTTTCGACAAAACTGATAGTGTACTTTGTGTTTGTTTTCATTTTGGTCATTCCGTCTATCGGGTTTAGTAACTCCGTTAATGGTGACCACCGGAAAAGAAGTGCAATAGAAGGGGGAGAGAGAAAGAAGAAGAGGAGCAACAGATTGATGGTGGTAATTAATGCCGTAAATGGAGGTGATTATAGTGTTGCCGGCGTGAAGATCACGGACGGGTATAAATTTTTCAGTGACCACCGGAAGAGGAGTAATAAAAAGGGGGAGAGATAGAGAGAAGAAGAAGAAGAAGAAGAAGAAGAAGAAGCAGAAGCAGAAGATCGATGGTGTATATATGTATAGCAATAGAAAGGGGAGGGAGAGGATAAGAAGAAGAAGAAGAGGAGCAACAGATTGATGGTAACGCTTTCTCTCTCTAAATTTTCCGGTGACCACCGGCGTTACCGGCGTTAACGGCGTTACTAACCCAAGTGGACAAAATGACCAAAATGAAAACAAACACAAAGTACGCTATTGGTTTTGTCGAAAAAATTGTACAATGATTGCAGTGTAAAATGGGTGGAAGTACATTGTATATTTTTGTAATTAACCCAATAATGAATGAAAAGACACGTTTTCATTACAATTATGTGTCTTTTCATTACAATTATTTTATTATTTCAATTAGAATATGTTCCTTCTTTAGCATATACTCTTAAAGTATATTTAAAACCTTATTATCTGTTTAATAAAAACACAACAAAAAAAAAAAAAAACCCAACTAATTTTTGTGATAAATTAGAAACTAAGTTGAAACATGCGGTGATATATCTTCTTACTTTGTGGTTTTTTTTATGAAATTTATTTCTTTAAAGGTTGAAGAAAAAAAATGAAAAATTGAGAACATGTACTCATAAAAATGAGTATGAGATTGATAGTATTTTATCACATGATTCAACTTATTATACAAATCAATTGTGTAAGAAGTTATAAGTTGGAGGGCGAAGATTATAAGGTTTTTTTTTAAAAAAAAATATAAAAATTTAAGGGAGGTCTAAGATGATGTTTGGTTGATGTTTTGAGTTGAGTTTTTAAGTTAAGTTTTTAAAATATGGTGTTTGATAGAATTTGGAAGTATGTTAAAAAGTTAATTTGATTTTTGTTTGAGTTTTTTTCAACTAACTAAAAAATCTCAAAAAAAAGTTCAAAAAATACTCACAATGGATCTTATTTTATAGATCTCGACGAGTAGGTTTTAAATATATATTTTTTTATCTAATTTTATTTTTTGGATTTAAAGTTATGGTGTTTTAAAATTTTTTTAGAGAGAGCAAGTAAAGTGAAATAAATTTTGAGAAGTGTAAAAAAAAAGTTGATTTTAAGTTGAGTTTTTAAAATTTGAGAAAATAAACACCCACCAAACATACCCTTAAATCTCTCTCTTAATTCTACAAGTAAAGAAAATCTCCCTCCCACCCCCGTGAGTTGAGCCATTTACCTTAAGGTAAGAGTTAAGATTATAAGTTATAATTAAAATAATAATTATAATCAAATTATGGCTTACCGTTGACATATTGTATATATAGTTTTACGTAAATTCATGTTATTTTGGAAACAAAAATTGATAAGAGTATTTCGAATGGTATAATCAAAATAATAATTATAATTAATTTTAATAAGGTTAGTTAAAAAAACCTTACTCTAATAATATAATTATATAATTTTCAAGTATTTTGAAAAAAATAATCAAATCTACTTTCTTTGTCACAACAATTAAGAACCTTTTTTAATAATTAACCCATTAATTCTATTCGTCAAAATAAAAAAATAAGAAAATATTTTTAAAATTTAAATAATGTTTTACTCGTATTTTCTTTTTTAATTTTAAATGAATTAATTCGTGGTGAATGAATGCAACAAATCCCAAAATTTTAATTATTTTTAAAAAATATCTATCTAGTGCATTAATTCTGTTGTTTCCATTTTGGTGATTAGACAGATTTCAGTACTGCCCTTTCCCTCCTTCCATTTTTGCCATTGGCCGGCTCTCATCTGATTTTAAGTGATGATATAACTTATAATCACCTCGTTTTTGTATTTAAAATATTATCTTAGTTTCAAGTTTTAACATCACATTTTTCGTTTTACTAATTATAGCACCTTAAAATTAATTTCATATTCAGTGTCTCATTGCTAAATTTTGATATTCAATTCGGCCAAAGGTTGTCGAGTATGTTGCGCAGCACAATATCTACAATATGTTGCCTTGCGATTTTTATTACTGTCTCAATTGAATTATACATAGTTTTCGTACTATTCATATGTTGAAGGATACCGAATTTTGGACATACATTCGGTGGCGACTTGCTAGGAGGCAACCAAAATTGATACTTTGTAGCATTAACACCATGAGTTGGAATTTGGTTTTTTTTTTTATATAAAAGTTCGTTTTTTATTTATTTATGATGTTTTGGCTATAAAATTGGGATTCCTACAACATCACTCTCTTAGTTTTCATTTCCACAACTAAGCAACCATCAAAATGATAACTTATTTTCTAAACCCATTTTATATTTTTTTTATAGTGAAAAAATAATTTGAGTAAGACATTCAACAAAGTTGAGATGTAGTTGAGTTTTACATTTTATATGTATTTGGGCTATTTTCTGTCCATCTGGCCTGGTATATATACCAATGTTTTTTAAGGTTGTGAGAGCGATAGTGGGTCTCTGACACTTGGGAACATACTGTTATTGGAAGAAAATTTAAGGCAAACCCGACTATATAAATCTCTCCGATTTATGAAGGGCATTCATATTTAGCATATTACGCGTATATTTTAATTACTTTAACATTATCTTTAGTAATATTTTATATATATTTTTTTGCGATACTTTACATATATTGAAAATAATTTTTGCGGAGTTTTAGTTTTTATGTAAAGTACTAACAACCTTGTCATTTATAAATATAAAATCATTTTATTTGGCTACGGGTAACAATTTTAATTAGAATCGAAATAAAAGTATTTTACGAAACGAGATGAAATTAATGCTCCATAATTTTTAGTACAATGTTTTGTTCGTGTCCTTGATCGTTTTCTTTTTTGTCGTACAGAGTCATGGTGTTATTTGCGTTGTTTTGTCTTCTAGCACCGAGTACTCGAAATCATAGGAATAAATGGGTCTTTGAGAAGATTTCGTAAAGCTCCCGATAGACTGCTAGTTGATTAGCAGGGCTTTGTTGAAGCGTTTGATGAAGTTCATGCATGGTGCGGGCCGGTTCCAGACCTCCCCCTCCTTTTCAAGCCCCGACTAGGATTCCCCCCTCTCCCGGTTGGGTCAAATTAAATTGTGATGCATCGCTGCCATTAGGCGCGCTGTTCTAGTGTTGTCCTTGGATGTATTTTTAGGAATAGCTCAAGTGGCATTATTCATGCTATATCTCTGTACAAAGGTTTATTTATTCGTGTGTTGCTCGTGGATCTTGAGGCAATTTAATTTGTTGGGTCTTGAGCAAGCTGAAGCTCTCGATATCTCTCGGTTGGTGCATGGCGGCTGGAAAGTGACTTTAATGGGGCCATTGATCTTACTCCTTCCGGTGAGCCATGCCTCAGTGATGTTGGCGTGCTCGATGGTCAAGGACATCCAAGAGTTATCTTCACTTGCGAAGGTGGTTTTCAGCTTTGTTTGCTCCTTGTGTTTATAACTCCATTGCAGATGGTTTAGCTCATTTTGCTTTTACTTCTTGTAATTCAGTGAGCTGGAACTCTCAGATTGGATTTTGGATCTTGCATCCAGTGATCTCATTTATGTTTATGTGGTGGTGTCTTTGGCAGCTTCCAAAAAAAAAATGAGGATTTTTTTCCCCTTTAGATTAATACCCTGGCATTAGTATATTAGCTCCAAATAATTAGCCTCTGTTTGACAACAAGATAAAAAATAATAATAATAAAATATTTTTATATATATATATATATATTTTTATAGAAAGTTGAAAAATAAGTTTTTTTTTTTTTTTTTTTTTTTGATAAATAAGCAAGCTTTGCTTCTGCGCCACGAACCCCACTACAAAGGGTGGACAAACCACTTTATTAAGTTCGAATATCATATCCGTGTGTTTCAAACCTGTGACCTCTCTAATACAAGATCATAGAGGATGATATTAGACTATAAGGCTATTGGCAAGTTGAAAAATAAGTTGAAGTATAAGAAATTAACTCTTAAACTACATTTTGGTGATTAGACATATTTCAGTATGTACTGCCCTTTCCTTCCTTCCATTTCTGCCATTAGCCAGCAGTTATCGCATTTTAAGTGATCATATAACTTATAAGTGCGTTATTTTTGTATCTAAAATATTATTGTAGTTTCAAGTTTCAACATCACATTTTTTAGTCTTACCAATCATATTATCCAAATGAAGACACCTCAAATTTAAACACATATATATTAAGTGTTTTATTACTGAGTTTTGATTTTTGATTCAATCAATGGTTGCCGAGTTTATTGCGCAATATCGACAACTCGGCAACATGTTGCCGTACGACTTTTATCATTGTCTCGGTTGAACTATATCAAGTTTTGTATTATTCATCTGTTAAAAGACACTGAATTTTGTACTTACATTTAGCGACGACTTGTCGATAAGCAACCAAAATTGATTCATACTTTATAGCATTAATTCCATGACTTGGTATTTGGTTATTTTTATAAAAGTTTACCTTTTTAAAAATTACGGTTCTTTGGTTACAAAATCGGGGTGCCTATAACACCACCTTCTCATTTTTCACTTCTACAATTAAGCAACCATCACATATACTTTCCTTCTAATTTTAGTTAAAGCGGAGAAAAACATCATACTTTGCATATTAAGAACTATTAAATATTTTTAATTATTGTGCCACATTTTTAATATGGTACATACATGTTATTCTAAAATACATAATATAAAGTTTTTAGTTCTTTAGCACACTAGCTACAAAATTATTTTTAGCGACACTTAAAATTTAAATGTACCTTTTTGGCCTCTTTTCATATATTGAAGACTTATTTTTAGAATACCAATATAGCCACATGTTGCTTGTACTTTGGGCGTTTTGAGTAACCACAACTAAATACTACGAAGAATATATTTTAACTCCCAACTAAATTTGAATGTTTTTATTTCAAAGAATATTCACCGGATGGGTTGTACGTAACTAGTAATAATTATTAATGTCTAATGTGTCTAATATGGACAAGTATTTAGCTTCTGGGTCCAAATTTATTTTTCCAAATTTTTAAGGCCTCACTTAGTACAATTATAAACGGTATTAATTAAAAATTCCGGTCTCTCTAGGGCTCCCTATGAGAGTTTTCTCTCTCTAGCTTCCGTCTAGGGTTTCTTCCCCCCTACTTCGCTGTGCGTTGTTAGGGTGCTTTTCTTTCTTTCTTTTTTCTGTCCAGGTTGTTGTGTGGTTTTTTACGATTGCAGTTTTGTTTGTGGGCCTCTCTTTGTATATGGAAGACATCGATATTGAGAACTTAATGAGGGCAGTATCCCTGACAGAGGAGGAAAAAGATGTGACGGTGGTTGACGATGACTTGCTGAGCAAGAATAAGGGCGTGGAATCGTTGGTGTTGCTGGGGAAAATTCTGTCAACCAAGCAGACGAGTAAAGAAGGTCTTAGGGCTGCGATGCGCAAAGCGTGGGGTAAGGATTTTTCCATTGCGGAGGTGGGGCGGAACACCTTTTCCTTCGCTTTCAACTCGGAACAGGACAGTGAGTGGGTATTGCGGAAAGGCCCATGGAATTTTGAGCACTCTTTAATGATCATTCAACCTATCGATGGCACGATCCAACCGTCGGCCATGCAGTTTTCTGTTGCAAAATTCTGGGTACGCCTATACAATCTCCCTTTTCTATGTCGCTCACGGGAAATTGCCTCGTTGATTGGCAGTAAGCTTGGTAAGGTTGTTGATGTGGATGTGGGTCTGAATGGTGATGGCCTCGGTAAGTTTCTTCGGGTCCGCGTGGACGTCGATATTTTGAAACCCCTTAAACGTGGAGTCACAGTGGGATTGCCGAATAACATCTCTCCTATGTGGATTCCGGTTTCATACGAAAGGTTGCCTGATTTCTGTTTTGAATGTGGTCGGATTGGCCATGGTTTCAAAGACTGTCCTGTTTTTCTGAACTTGTCGCCGGAGGGTCGGGGTGGGAAACGCCCTTATGGTTCTTGGTTACGGGCTAGTAGTTCGGTGTCTCGAGAAAGTTCTGCTAAAAATAGAGAGGATCTAAATGTTTCCTCTAGTAGTTATTCGTCGGCGACTCGACCAGTTCATAATGAGGAAGTGCAGCCCCCCGCACAGCTGCATCCAGTTACTGATATGCATGGCCTGGTAGACGTTCCAATTGCCTCTGATAACCATTGTACTAGTCAGGAACTTTCGGTAATGCTTGTAGGTATAGGCAGTGATGTGCAAGTAGTTGATCCGAATGCAGTGCTGAAGGGCTGGGGTCGAAGAGATGCATTGGGGGACCACAGTTCAGCTGGGTGGGGTTGAGCAGTTTCACGTGGGAAAATTTGTGGGGCCGAAGGATGATGGGGCACGTAAAAAGAAAGTGCCGAAGGTTAGTAAAAGGAAAAAACGGGTTGTCAATGGTGGGGATTCGCCTATGATATTGCACGGTTCAGTGGTTGGTGTAAAAAGGGCGGGTGACCTTGTGGAGACTGGGAATGAGAGTAAGCGTGCAAGGGAGACGGTACAGGGAGACACTAATTCGTTGGCGGTGGTATTATCTCTTCTACGGCGGTGACTGCGGAGCAGTCCCGCCGAGCCCTATGAATCTATTAAGTTGGAATGTTCGGGGGCTTAGGAACCCCCGGGCATTCGCATCACTTCGAAAAGTGGTGTCTTCTAAAGCTCCTGATGTGGTTTTCTTGATGGAAACCAAAATGTTGGTGTCTCAGTTAGATGGGTTTCGTGTTCGTCTTAATTTTCAGAATTGCTTTGGAGTTGATCGGGAGGGATTAGCGGATGGACTGGCGCTATTTTGGAATGAGGATTTGGAGGTGGGAATTCGGTCGTTTTCTTCCTCTCACATAGACGCCTGTATTTCGGATAAGGTAGGGAGTCGTGGAGGTTTACGGGATTCTATGGTCAACCGGCTACGCAACTCCGATTTCGTTCTTGGGACCTGCTTCGTCAGCTGTCAGGCCAGTGCTTACTTCCGTGGTTATGTATAGGGGACTTTAATGAGGTGTTAAGTGGTCATGAGAAACGGGGGGGGGTAATTCTCGACCCTTTCAACAAATGGCGTCATTCTCCGAGGCGTTGACTGATTGCTCTTTAGTGGACTTGGGTTATTTCGGTCCTGAATTCACTTGGAGACGTGGTTGGGGTGATAATGCGATTATGGAAAGATTGGACAGAGGGGTGTGCACGGATAGCTGGAAAGCTCTGTTTCCGCACGCTAGGATTACTCATCTGGGCTTCGGGTTCTCGGATCATCGTATGCTGGCTGTTAATTGGAAGGCGGGGTCTGAGGCTAGGGGGACTGAACTCGAGGCGGCGTAGCCGATTTTTCTTTGAGAAAGCATGGATAAGATATGGAGAGTGTGCTGAGATTGTGTCTTCTTCTTGGATTCGGGGTGATACGCAGGGGTTGCCAGCGCTATCTCGAGTACAGAAGGGTATCCTAGAATGTTCTAAGGAGTTGAGAGTGTGGGACCGGCAGTCATTTCGGGGCTTTTCTACTCGGTTGAAGGAGAAACAGTTGTTACTTGAAAATGCATGGTCTAGCCCAATTGACGAGGAGTCATTCGTTCGAATTAAAGACTTGGAGTGAGAGGTGGCGGATTTGCTTGACCAGGAGGAGATCTATTGGCAACAGCGAGGCAAGGCGGAGTGGTTGAAGGAGGG
This sequence comes from Lonicera japonica, assembly GCA_021464415.1. NCBI lineage: Eukaryota > Viridiplantae > Streptophyta > Magnoliopsida > Dipsacales > Caprifoliaceae > Lonicera > Lonicera japonica. Next base: position 30,089,905 of record CM038468.1, read on the forward strand.
GGACCGTAATACTAAGTACTTTCATCTGCGGGCTTCTCGTAGGAAACGCAAAAATACTATAGATGGTTTGAAGGATTCAGCAGGGCTTTTGCAGTCCTCATTGACCGCGATGACGAGAATTGCAGAGGATTTTTTTGGAAAGTTGTTTTCGTCATCCCACCGCTCTGAGGCATCGATGGAACGGGTTACGAGATGTGTTGAAGCGCGAGTTACGGAGGCGATGAATAGGGAGCTTTGTGCCAATGTGTCTGAGGAGGAGGTTAGAGTTGCTCTCTTTCATATGGGACCGACCAAATCCCCGGGTCCGGACGGTTTTCTTCCGATTTTTTCCAGAAATATTGGCACGTTGTTCGACATGATATTGTGAGCCTTTGCCGTGAGTTTTTTCATTCAGGTATCTCGCTAGCTGCTTTAAATAATACAAATATCGTGTTGATACCTAAAGTAGCTCAGCCCGTGTCTTTATCTGAATTTCGGCCTATTAGTTTATGTAATGTGACGTATAAAATTATATCGAAAGTGATGTCTAATAGATTGAGACAGATTCTGCCGAGTATTATTTCGCCGAATCAGAGTGCTTTTGTTTCGGGCCGCTTGATCATTAATAATGTAATTATGGCTTTCGAATCGTTGAATTTTTTGCATAAGAAGAAAACAGGCGAAGCGGGGTTAATGGCTGCTAAGCTTGATATGAGTAAAGCTTACGACAGAGTTGAATGGAACTTTCTGCGTGCGATTATGTCACACTTGGGTTTTTGTGAGCAATGGATTTCTTGGGTTATGGAGTGCGTGTCTTCAGTTACATACTCCTTCATTTTGAATGGAAACTGTACAGGGTTCCTTAGGCCACATCAAGGTATTCGTCAGGGGGATCCGTTGTCTCCATACCTTTTTTTGTTATGCTCCGAGGGTCTTGATGGTTTGATTAAGGAGGCGGTGAACTCCCGAGCTTTAGAAGGTTTTAATATCGCTAGAGGTGGGCTGAAACTGTCTCACCTGTTTTTTGCTGACGATAGTTTGATATTTTGGAAAGGTAATACTCAGCAGTGTAGGGTTCTTCGGGTTCTGTTGGGGAGGTATGAGGAAGCGTCCGGGCAGCGGGTTAACTTTGATAAGTCAAGTTTAGTGTGTAGTCCGAATTTTAACTCCCGTAAGCAGAGGGCGTGTGCTCGTGCGGCTGGGATGAAGCTGGTTCATCATTTTGATAAGTATTTGGGAATGCCTCTCTGTTTTGGCCGCAGCAAAAGGATGATGTCTAACGATATTAAGGAGCGTGTTCTAAAGAAGATTAGAGGATGACGGAGCTGTGAGTTCTCTAGAGGAGGGAAAGAGATCCTGATTAAAGCTGTTTTACAAGCTATTCCGAATTATTTAATGTCATGTCTCCGGTTTCCCGAATACCTCTGTCGAGAGCTTCACTCTTTATTTGCAAATTTTTGGTGGGGATCGAACGGGAATCAGAAGCGAATTCATTGGGCCTCGTGGGAAAGATTATGTGTTCCTAAGGCTGCAGGCGGAATGGGATTTAAGGAGTTGAGTGCTTTTAACCAAGCCATGTTGGCCAAGGTGGGCTGGAGATTGTTCAAGGAGCCAAATTCTCTTCTTGCTCGATTCCTGAAGGGGAAGTACTTTCCTACATGCAATTTCCTGGATGTCGGTGGGTTCGCAAGAAGGGGTCTCTCTTATGGCGTGGAATTTGGTGGGGTCGGTCGCTTATTTTGCAAGGTATTCGTTGGAGAGTCGGTAACGGTGACAATATCTTGGCATTCCGAGATCGGTGGGTTCCTAGGCCCTGGTCCTTTAAGCCTTGGTCCCCGGGGGGAGCGAACATGGATGCAAAGCTTAGTGAGTTAATCCTCCTTTCGGGTTCATGAAATGAGGTAAAGGTTAGGGAATGGTTCCTTGAGGGCGAGGCGCAAGATATCCTTCGAATTCCGGTGGGGTCGAGAGCCAGGGAAGACATCCTGGTCTGGCATTTCGATTCGTCTGGGGAATACTCCGTCCGTAGTGGTTACCGGGCTGCTCGGCTGGTGGGTAATTTGGTTTCCTCGTCATCTCTCTCCTTGGGTGTATGGTGGAAAACTCTTTGGAATCTTAGACTCCCCAATAAGATCCGTGTGTTTCTATGGCGAGCTTCGTCAAATTTATTGCCTACTCGTATGGCTCTCTTTGAGAAGAGAGTGATTTCGAGTACTCTGTGTCCCCGTTGTAAGTCGAAGCGTGAAACAGTTTACCACGCATTATGGTCGTGCCCGAGCGTGCAAAAAATTTGGAATGCTTCATGCCTTGCCAGTCTCACACATAATTCTCCCAGTTGGGGAGATTTTGGTAACCTTTGTGCCTCTTTAGTTCAGTCGGGTGAGAGCTGGAACTCGGCTATGTTTGCCACGCTTGCTTGGTATATTTGGTTTGACAGAAATGAGCGAGTGCAAGGAAAGGAAGGGCGGTCCGGAACAGCTCTCGTTGTAGCCGCAGAAGCGTATGTGGGTGCGATTTTAGCAGCTTTCAGAGATACAGATCCTCCCCCTATTCTGGTGGCAGCGGTGTGGGGTAAGCCAAAGGAGGGCTAGTTTAAATTAAATGTTGATGCAGCGGTTAACCCTGTGTCGGGGAGAACTGGACTGGGCATTATTTGTAGGAATTCCATGGGAGTTATGGTTGGAGCTCGAGCTATTCCTATCTGTTTAGCGATGGATGTAGAGGCGGCCGAGGCTTTGGCGGTGCTCGAAGGCTTGAGGTTTGCGAATTCGTTGGGTTTGCAAGCGATTGAGATTAACAGTGATGCCCTTCGCGTTGTTAAGATGCTGATCGACAAGTCCCCCCCTAGGGCGGACTCTGATGTCTTTATTTTAGATTCACTAGATCTTGCTAAATCGTTTTCTCAAGTATCGTTTACTCATGTTTTGCGGTCTGCAAATAAGGCGGCCAATTCATTAGCGGCCTTTGCCGTTAGGTCTGAGTCTTTGTGCACTTGGGAGTCTGATGTCCCAAGCTGGCTTCAAACTTTTGTGTTGCGGGATTTAATCTAATTTCTTGCTGTTTGCTTTCAAAAAATAAAAAATAAACGATATTAATTAAGCCTGCCAAATTGAGAGACTAAAAGAAATTGATCAAGAGCATAGCCACATAGAGCGTGGAAGAATCTTCCATGAAAGCTTCTCTCAAAAATACATTTAGCATTTTTTATTTAAAGTCTTATGTGTATATATATAAGTACAAAGCATTATTTTGATAATACCGACAATTAATCTTTAAAGCATTAAGTCGACCTTAAAATTATCACAGTGATAATTTTATATTATTGGACTAAGGCCATCTCCGATGGTCATTTCTATCCAGCCAAATTTCAAATAGAAAAAATATGCTCTAATGGTATTTTCTATAACCATTTCTATGTGATGTGAAAGGTGAGTCACACTGGTAATTTCTATCACCATTTCTACATGTATAAATTGTGATAGAAATTTCCTATATGACATAGCACATTCTCATTGAATATTATAAAACCCACTATTCCTCTCTCTCTTCTTAAATAAATGACAAGTAAGGACAAAATTCAAAAATAGAAATTATCATTGGAGACCATCTTTTCTGCCATTTTTTACCCATATAAACATATTGCCAATTAGATATAAAAATATTATAAAATATCATTAACACATAGGATAGAATTGAAAAAATAGAAATTACCATTAGCCTCTAGCAGCTTCCTGGCCTTTCACTTTCTCACGTTATATCCCTTAATGCTCTTCCATTTGTTGATTAGCCACATTTCGGTACTTTCCCTTCCCTCCTTCCATTTTGTCCATTTGCCAGTTTTCATCTCATTTTTCACTTCCACGGTCAAACCTTCATACTTTTCCTATAATTATAAATATTTTAATGGGACCAAAAATCATTCTTCTGTCCGAACACATCTTCGGTTCAGACATCAACCAAGAAGGAGTCCGAATTTTTAGCAAGTGTTTTTTAAACACGTATCAACACCAGAGAGCCACTTAACCCCAGCGGCTCCCCAAAAATCATTTCTGAGATTACATTCTTATCACTTGGCCCAGTGGATCGACTTGGAGCTCTCAAGGTCGAACTCCGGCGTTGTTAAAATAACACTTGGCCAACGACAGCCACAAACCTCAAGCGGAGATTAGTCGAGGTGCGCGAAACCTGGCCCAGAAACTCCTTAGAGAACCAAAAACATTCTTATCATGTAATGACTACATCTTATATATTACAACTAGACGTAACCATCAATGCTGGCCATGAGTTTTAAGAGACCCTAGGCAAATTTTGTTTTGGGGCCCTTTATATTTTTGTATGTTTATATAGTATAAGTATATCAATAAACTCGCAACAAAATATATATATATACATGTACCATAATACAATGACATTTGAAAAATTATATAAAAAAAAGGTAATTAATTTTTTTCAGTAATATAAAATTTAATCAAAACAACAACTAAAAGATAGAGTTATATGTATATAAAACCAACTTCAATTCAACTAATTATAGAGAGAAATCACTTCGAACCAAATGAATATAAAAAAGTGTTGTGTATTGTGAATACAGAATGATGTATTAAAAAATATGAAGAGTTTATTAAAAAAAAAAGGAATTAACTGAAAACTTCATTTAAGAAAGCTAATAAATAATTTTATTTTGGGGCTTTCGTATTTTTGTATATTCATGTAATACATAGAATTTTTGGATAGTGATCTCAGACAATTAACTAGGAAAATTTCTCCTGTGTTGGATGGATTTTCTCTACTGAAAAAGTGTTAAGATCAATTCAAATCAAGAGGAGGAAGATATGTATATATATAACATTAAAGAGGGTTCATAATTTTATTTTGTTATGAATTCTTAAAACTAATTTAACTTGAAGAGGTAGAAAGAAAGATGAGGTGTTCAAAGAGAGTTTTGGATTTATTTTTTCTAGATTAATTGTTTTTAAGATGGTTTAACTTAAAGAATGGGGTGAGTTGAATATTTCTATGGGTGTGAACAAGAATACCTTAAATTTTTAGTCAAACAAAAGCTAAAAAATGTAACTTTTGTTCAAGAAAAACAAAAAATAAGCTTAAGTTTACTAAGCATTTAAAAGGAAAAAAGAATAAGAAAAACAAAAACTGAAAGCCATAACTTTTGTTCAAAAAAAACCAACTTAGATTTAATAACCATTTAAAAGGGCAAAAAAGTAGACAAATATTCTCAACTGCCATTTAAAAAAAAAAAAAGTTAGTCAAAACAAAAACATTTAAAAGAAAAAGAAGTACTTTCCGCCGCAGGGCTTGAACAAATGACCCACACCTTAAGAAAGTCTCTACTGCATGGCCATGTTCCCGCTAGGCCAATGAGCACCCTTATTATTTATGTTTAACTTCAAATAATTTGAACATTATGCATACATCAGTCCCCTTCTGGTGCGCATTACTGTTGCGCACCAGTCCGTACGCATTGGGCGTTTTGGCCCGCTTCCCGATGGAATTTTTTGATGAAATTTTGTGGGGATGTTCTTCATCGTGTGTAGAACATCTCCACCAAATTTCATCAAAAAATTCAACCGGGAAGTGGGTTAACTACATGATTGAAAAATATTGGACTTTATATATCTATTTCTGGACCAATATTTTTCAATCATGTAGTTAACCCACTTCCCGGTTGAATTTTTTGATGAAATTTGGTGGAGATGTTCTACACACGATGAAGAACATCCCCACAAAATTTCATCAAAAAATTCTATCGGGAAGCAGGCCAAAACGCCCAATGCGTACGGACTGGTGCGCAACAGTAATGCGCACCAGAAAATCACCCATGCATACATATATATATATAAAAGGCCCAAAAAATTCGGGAGCCTTGGTATGTCTGAGACCCTAGGTGGCGGCCTAGGCCGCCTATGCCCAGGGCCGGCCTTGGTAGCCATCAAACAAGGACATAAAAAATCCCCGAGCAAAATATGTCTAACTAAATCTAATTATATATTGTCTAACACTTTGACAATGTGAAAACAAAAATGCAATACATAATTAAACTCGTCAATTAAGTGTAAAATTATTAACATTTTAAATGAATACTCTAAAATTTAAAAAAATATTTTTAAATATATAAAAAGTGAATAAAAAATACATTTAAAATATGTATAACCATAAATAATAATAATATATTTATTTAAAATTTAAATAACTAATAACGATGAGGTAGTCCATTTTTGATAGTAGTAAAATTGGATGAAATTATGGGGTCTCTAATGATAAAATAACACATATCTACTCTCATTTAAAATTATTTTTTTTTATTTTTTTCATTTAATTTAAATAAATAAAAATAAATATATATTATTTTATTATTAAAACCCCAAAACCCCATCTAATTTTACTCTATCAAAAAATTTTCCAACGATGAGGTACCTAAAAATACACAATGAATATTGCCAAGTGTAAACAATATTTGCTACCCATTTGCCCCCGGCCTTTTTCCAAGCCAATGGCGGTTAGAAAAAGCAGCAGCCCACCTTGTCACATCCCTTATAAAACTGGAAACAGTAGGGCCCACCCTCTGTTGCATCCAAGGTGATTTGTACTATGCGTTTTGCCATTTGTTTATTTGTTCGTTTAAAAAGTAATAACTACATTTTAATATATTATATTTTATCGAAATTTTATTTAATATAATATATTTTATTTAATATAACAATTTATTTTTTTGTCAATTTTAATTTAGTACATAAATTTGTATAAAAATACATTTATACTAAATTAAAACAAAATAAAAAGTAGATAAAATTTAAAAACTAATACTTTACACTAAAATATAGTTAATCGTTTGATTAATTGTCATTTCACAAAAAAATGTGTGCGCCGAACAACAATAAATAACAAAAAAAAAAAACTAATGCCAGCCGTCCGATTATATACATATGCAACACAAGATAAATGGAAAATCAACCCATCCGCCCTATATACATATTTTTCAAAGAGAAGTTTATTTCTTAATAACTCTTCCAAATTTAAGTAAGTATACCTCTTCAATTAAATTAAACACATTTGTACTACTTATTTGTACTATATTAAATTGTGCGACTTTTTATTTTGTGTAATAACATATGTATTGTCTCATGTGTCTAATATGGATAAGCACTTATCTTCTAGTTAAGTCAATTTCAAAATTATAAGGCTTAATTCATTCGGAACAATTATGCATGACCAAATGAGGGTAAAAAAATTGAGCAACGCACACCACAAGGAGCACCATGGGCCGAAGAATACTCCACAAAAATTTCTCTTTAAACCATATTTACCTTTCTTTTTTTAATTTAAATAATTATCCAATTTCTTCTTTATTTGCCCTTGTTCCTTGTATTTGACACAAATTGATCCGGTTATTTGTGTTCATGTTGTGTTTGTGTCTAAGAGCTTTTACATGATGTTGTATTGTTGTTCATGTCCAAATTTTTAGACGAATTGATACAAAGTAAGATCTACATTGTGCAATAATTTTTTTTGTTGGTTTATTATACTAGACGGTGTTTGGGTCAGCTTTAACACACTTTGACTAATCCTCCTTGACAACTTAGAATACATTTGCTATTGGCCATATAATGTTTTTACGGTGGTTAGGGTTCGACCCAAGGGGCTCCCAATCGGCTCCAAGACTGAATTTAGTGCGTTAACCATTGGGCCAAGTCTAATAGTTTTGTGCATTAATCATGTCTTGTAGTGTCAATCTAATCTTTTTATATTTATATTTAAATTAAACAAAAAATTTATTTCTACTCGTATTATAAAATATTTTTTCCATTAGCCATATTTCAGCACTTCCCTTTCCCTTCTTACATTTTTGGCATTAGCCTATTCTCAGTTCATTTATGATTTCCCCAGGCAACCATCATACTTTCCCTTTCCCTCCCATTTTGGCCATTAATTAGTCATTTTCTGCTCATTTTTCACTTTTACAAGCAACCATCATACTTCCCTTATGATTTTCATTTTAAAGTGGAGAAAAACATCATACTTTGTAGATCATGAATTAGAGTTATGTATCTTAATTGTATCTAGTTGTGTCAATTGTTTTTTATCGTGTCTAAATGAGTGAAATTTTTTTATTTATATTTATACTAGGACATGTCTATTAGATAAAAAAAAATTAATATAATCATGTTTCTCAGTGTTGTCAGTTGTGTTGCATTGTACTTACTTCTGCTAAATTCGTGTTAGGTGAAAATAACACAACTTCAAGTTGTGTATGCTAATGTTCTAAAAAACTTCCGTGCGTCAAGTCGTGTCACGGAAAGCGCAACCAAAAAAATACAAATTGCCATTCTTAATTTTGGGAAGAAAAACACCTCTCTTTTTATAACTAAAAGATGAAGAGTACTGTGTGATGATCTTATTTCTTTGATTTCCAACTTTTGGTGGAGTAACAATAAAAGTCAAAAGGGATGAAATGGGTCAATTGGCATAAGTTGTGTATTGCAAAAAAATTGATGGGGGATTTTTTTTTTCGGTCACAAAATTGATGTAAATAATCCATAGGGTTGGGTCATTTATATAATATAAATGTTGTAAGAAAGTTTCCTTCTTTTTTTTTTCAACGTATTGTAAGACAACTTAAGTAATTACATTAAATTAGCAAAATTTGTTTTTAAAAGATTTGATTTTTTCGGTCCAATTCGGAGACCCCGAATCCCCAACCCATATCGACCCAAATCAATCGGTTTCGGTTTTTTATTTTGGTTTCGATTTTTTTTCGGTTCGGAAAATTTCGGATCGCAACGGATCGGTTCGGTTCATTCATTCGGTTTTCGGATTTTTGACAACACCCCTAATTCTCAGTCCGCCTTTGTCTCCAAGAGTTACATTGAGCAAGAGTATTAATTCTCATTTAATTTAATCTTCAACCACTATTCATTTAGCAATACTATACTTTAGCAATTCTAAATATAATTTTAAATATAATTATAAAAACGGTTAAAATGTAAATGTATTATTAATTAATGGTGACCTAAATCTAAAACTCCTTATAATTTTTGAGATTTTCTAGGCCAATTCTAATTACAATGATGAGATGTTAGGAATTATAAGGAGGAGATCACGTGAATCATTAACCATCGAGGCCAAATAATTGTAACAAATACAAGGAAATATTCTCTATATCACTTCCCCCTTTTTCTGTTGATTGAGTCGTGCTAAGTATACTAATAATTTTTATAAATAATCGTAACACGAATTAAATAAAACGAAGGCTACTCATATTGTTAAAGACTAAAATAACTATTTTTTTGCCAAAATATATAATTGCTTTGAGAAGTTGTACTGTATAATTTTAAAGTTGTACATTACTCTGACAAACAATATAATTAGATTCGGCAATAGTTCATTCAAAAAGAAAGGATAATAACACATTAAATGTATGACTCTACTAGCTTATTGAAGTGACGTCACCTTATTTTGTATAAAAATTGGATAAACCTAACAGTGATTTTTTCATTTCTATTTCCATGCTCGTTGTCTTTGTTTCTGTCTTAGTCTTGCGCGCCCTCTCTTACCCACATGCACGCTCTCTCTTCTTGCCTTTACCTATCTAACTCATTGATAGGAAATTTTTCATGGAATATTTTAACTTTGATAATTAAAAAAGTATTCAATTAGTCATTTAATAGTTTGTTAAATTTAACAATGCAATAGTTCCCGATGGCTTTTTTTTTATCAATAACCAAAATTATGAGGGCCTTTATTTGGGTTAGCCACAAAATAACTAATTTCTATATAAAAAAAATTACCTTTATCTTTTCTCTTGATCAATAGAAAACAATTTTTGTTTTAATTGTGGTGGGGAATTTAATTATTAAATAATTGCTAAAAGCTGATTATGTCATTAGGTTGAGAGTTTGAAAGAGGCATTGAAAAATTAAACTATATATTCTTGGATATTTTGATTTCGTTATTGGTTCATGTAAACAAAAGCTTTAAAGGCACATGCTAGTAAGAATAAAGTACGAAAATGCATCAAATAAGATAAATGTCATTACACAACCAAATTTTATTCCGGTGATAATAAAAGCAATATAAATTGTATCATTACTAGTAAATACATATTGGGGTAGTTGTATATCATAGTTTAATTATAATACATGTGGTAGTGGATTATTGATTTAAAAATATTTTTTTCATTGCCGAATCTTTTTATTCGTGAGGATCGTGTTAACATTTGTCATTTTGTTGTGATAAATTTTAATAATTGCAAGCGTACGAATCGATTGATAATATAGCGCGTAAGAAAGGTCAATCCCACATAAACTCAATTAGTATGTTTTATAATTATCTTGTTAATCTTTCACTAGATTCCTAATCTAGTTAGAAAAGTTTATAGGAATCAAACAAATAAAATAAAGCAAATAAAATATAACAAAGTAAAGCAAAGTAAATTAAAGTAATGGAACTAAATTAAATAATATTAAGTAAGATAACAAAATTAATGAATTAATTGATGTCAAAGGATAAAATTGGAGCCCTATTTGAGCTGGGTATTCGAGAGCAGGCCTAAGATTCATCGAACGTTCTTAAAGTAAGTTCGAGAAAGGAACAAGGACTCGCAATAGTCAGATGAAGTCGTAAGTCTCTAGTCGAATATAAATACACAAGCCGAATATGTTTGCGGAATGAGGGATGACGAGAGTGTCGATATGGTCGTCCCAACCAGTGGGAAAAGGATACCTATACTCGTGGTAATGATTAGTGCCTATTGCCAATATGGGCGCTAAAGCGAATGATAGGTGGACACCTGTAAAGTGCAAGGTTAGTTATGGATAAAGACACACCCCTCATGTGAAAAGGAAAAGTTTGGTGCACAAGTTATACCTTTTATGATTTTTTTATTATTAATCTAATGAGTATTGTGACACTAAACTTATACGTATAAATAAAAAGGGAAAGCTCACTTAGAAATGAATCCAACTTTTATTAACCTTCATACACTCTAGTACTCTCTTTAAGAGAACAACCGCTTTCATTGTAATTACTCTCAATTAAGCCATTTGAGCTAAGTGAAGAATACCATCACACACTAGGAAAGACTTATTGCTAGATTGGGTATAATAATCACTAGAAGAACCTATCCCACAAACTAAATCTCATCTCCATTAATGCAAATTTATTATTCATACTTGTCACTTTTGATACATCTTGTTAATGGTTCTACCGATTTGAGCCGATTTTATATCTGTTGGACTTAGTCAGATTTCTACCACCAATAATTGATTAGGATTTCGGATTCATATATTTAATATTATCTTCCTAAATATTTATATGCGTAAACTTTACTCTTATCTTGCAATTATTTGGTCTCCTGACTCTATTATTTACGAAAAATAAATTCATTAAAGTTTACTTAATTTATAAAATTCAATTGTAATTATTCCACAACCAAATTTATATATAAATTCAAAATACTTACTATATCTATTAATACACACCTTATGTTCGCTTTCAACAAATCATAAGGTGAATCCAATAAAAGATAATGAGAATTTAATTTATTTTTTATCAATTAAAATAAGCATCTAATAGAAAGAATTATTTTTAACATTAAAGTATTAAATTAGTAGAGTCAATTGGTATAAATATGTGTAACGAAATTAATTAAATATACTCATCCTAACTCTAGTACAAATTTATGATAACATGAATAAAATTAAATAAACAAAAAGTAATAAAGTTAAAGTAAATTTATTTAATTTTAATTTAATTTAATAAAATGAACTTCAAATCTTGAAATTGTTCAAAGTAAAAGAAAATGAGAAAATAAAAAAAAAATGAAAAGAAGAAGCGGGGTGCGCGACTAGAGGTGCTATTGGCTGCAGTGTACGGCTTAACATATATACTCTCCTTATATAATTAGGACTGGGTTTGGTTAATGAGTTTTTGATTTAGTGAGACAAGGCCCACCAATTAAATAATTTTATTGAGCTTTTTTTTTTTTAACAAATGGGCTTGGACATGGCTAGCTTCACATACTTGCAAATGGGCTTGGCTGGCTATATCTAGATTGGGCTCACTTAAGTGCACTTTGTTGAATTTGTGCCTTAGTAAACTGCATAATTTTGCGTTACAATTTCAAACTCCGAGATGGTTAAATTTAAAAAAGTTCTAAACTGCAAAGTTGTAACTCTTTAAATTCTCTTTAAAATGGAATCAAGAATCACATAATTTGGATTTCTCTATTTTTCTCAATCTTATCAAATTATTTTCTAATACCTGAGAAATATTTAAAATAGAAAAATAGTATTAATATGTGCTCTTTAAAATATAAATTAGCATAATAAATCATAATAATTTCTTGGTACATCACATTTACTAAAAATCACGCCCCTCTAATATTAAAGAAATAAATATATGTCTCATATCTAGTTAATGGAAATTATTATTCATGTATTATCATACCTTTAAATAGAAGGCATACGCATATAAAAAAATAGAAATCATACGTGCTCAACTCTAAAAATTTGTTGAACAATGCATTGGTCTATTATCACAGGTTCGTTCTTATTCTCAAAATCGTCTATATACATGACTAATTTGCATTCCTACTTATGTATCAATGGATCAACTACATGTACAGACAATGTGTGTGCTAGTTACATATATAAAATTTTATAACAAAGTTTTAACAAAAGTGAATAATAGTTTAGAGCATCTCTAATCGTCTTGTATAAATTTTGTGTAAATCCTACCTTTCAAAGTGAGATTTACACAAAAATAATAATGAATTCGTTTTGTACTCCAACAATCTATTTTAGATTTTTGTATAAATATTAAACTACTAATTAGATACGCACAAGTGAAATTTATCCTATATTTATTCCCTTACTTTTCAAATTCGCGAGATTATCTGACGTGGTTATGTAAATTAGGTTTGTATTTTAGAGCATCTCCAATGGGCATGTGTAAAGTATGACACATAGGATTTGTGTAAAATTTACACCATGTGTATAATTTTTGGTGCTCCAATGATTTTGTGTAAAACATGCCACATCATCACTTATGTAAAAATATGCCACATCATCACTTGTGTAAAAATATGCCACATCATCACTTGTGTAAAAACATGCCATATCATCACTTGTGTAAAATGGGTGTGTATTTTACGCATCCACGTCATCATTTTCTCTTTCCAACTTTTTACAAAATATTAAATGTAATATAAGTAAAAATCAAAATATGATTTTATTATGATATTTTTATATTTGAATTATACTTATCAAAAGTTTTAAAATAATACCCATATTGACTATTAAATTATAAATAAAAAAATATTCATAAAAAATATTGAATATTACATGTGAATATATATATTCCATGTGATACAATATCATTGGTTCATTCAAATTTTACACAACAATCTTAAAGTTAACCATTGGAGCACAAATGAGAATGTGTAAAATATTTCTGTAAAATTAATTTTTATCCTCCAAATGTTTATTTTTTATTGGTCCATATATTTTTACACAATCAATTTACACATTTACCATTGGAGATGCTCTTACACAACCGTTTTATACAAATCCTAGATGTCAAAGTTTCTTAAAAGATTGCTGGGGACTTTTTTTTTTACAAAACGGGTGAATTTTACCCAAACCAAAATTATACACTACGGTTGGAGATATTCTTAATGGTAAACTTTGATCTAAAAAATTCAGAATGCTTAAGTGCAAACGTTTGATTCTGTAGCTAACAATTTTTTTATCAAAATAATAATAGTTATAGGGGTAAAATAGGTATTTTAAAAGTTTGACACAGTTTCACGGGTGGTTAAAATCTGTCTTACCTTTATAATATAGTGCATATTTACCTGAATTTGTCCACTAGGCACTAGTTCAATTTTTTATTTTTTTAGGTCAAACTCTTAATTACCAAATTTACAAGGTAATGTTGTGTTAAATTTTTTTATTAATTTGTTGATTCAATGTTTTTCTTTTTATATGGTTATTATTGGTTTTTGGAGTTATCATCGTTTTAGGTAAGCTTTTTGTGAATTTCAATTTTAAATGCAATAGTTTCGATTCATGATACATATATACTTTTAAAAATAATGCTTTTCTAACCCATGTTTTAAGATCTGAAGATATAATAGAGAAATATATATGGGTTTTAATATTAAAAAATTAAGAGAGAGTAATAATTTTGTAAATTATGAATGTATGGAATTTGGTACAATGTTAATGTTAACAAAACTTGAAAAAAAAAATGAAAAATTGATTTTCAAACCATAGAAAATAATGTGATGGAATGAAAATAATAATATTAAAAAAAATTAAAAAATCCATATAGATGTTATAAAAAACCAAAAAAAAATTGAAAACAAAAAAAGAATGTAAATTTTTTTTAGAAGTGCAAATTTTATTCAGCTTAAAACCACCAGATGAGGTATCGATTCTTCACTAAAAACCACAATCTTGAGTAGCGATTTTTTAACAAAAACCGCTACTTTGACTAGCGATTTTTCACCAAAAACCGCTACCTTAACTAGTGATTCTTCACAAAGTTATATATTACAAATTTTATTCAGTTTAAAACAATTATATGAAGTATCGATTTTTATCCAAAAACTTTCTTCACCAATAAACGCTACATTGATTTTAAAACGATCCCATTTTTACAAATAAATTCAAAAGTCCCTACTTTGCTAAATAAATTTTAAGAAAAACATAGTTATAAAAGAAACTCCTCTTTTCTTTTGCAAATTAATTTAGTTGAGGAATCTCGGCAAGTCTCCAATTGAGCCTTCATCTCCTCCTAAATCTCCCCCTATGCTTACTGTAAGTCCTCTTTAATTTCCTCTTCATTTCCCTTCTCTTCCATTTTGTTTGTGTTCAGCTCCATGTATTCTATGTTTTGCTTATCTTACCAATAATCAATAATTTTAGAGTGACTTGTAAAAAAACGTATGAAATGTGCGAAATATGTATTGGTTGTGATGTAGGGTTTTTATCTAATTATCTTTATCAAAATCTATTCTAACCTATGAGTAATAGCCAAATTTGAATGTTACTTTTTTGTGCCTGATAAAGATGTCCGCGTGTCTGCATCTATAATACTCCCTGCATCTTCAAAAGATAGTCCCAATGTTCTATCGGGGTGTTTCAAATTGATAGTCCCCACTTCTTTGTTGAAACGAGTGTTCCATTAAAAAGTACGGAAGTCAGAATGTGACTATTGTTTTGGGAGGGAAAGAGTATATATGTACAAATCAGTGAACATCATGCCAAAGGCGCTAAGGATCTAATCATCCCTTTATAGATCCTTTATCTCACTTAAAAAGTTATCGTTCATCTAAGCACTAGGGGTTGCCACAACGGTAAGGACGAACTTGGGAATAGGTGGGTAGGTGCACGGTCTCATGTTCAATTTCCATACCCATGGTTGTCAAAAAAAAAAAAAAAAAAAAAACTTTCTTCCTAATTGTTTAGATATACTAGGTATTGATCGTGCATTCGTGCCGTAAGTAGATTTCAAACATAGAAACTTTATAAAGTTCGATTCTTGAACCTAAGATTATGGTGTTTTAAAGTTTTTTTTAAGTCCTTGACAGAGATCCGGGTGCGATGTGACATTTCAAAATTGAATCTAATGGTTTAAATACATGTAGTCTTATAAGGTGATATCTTGACCTTAAGAGAGTTTGAGTGTTGAAACAATGCTTCCTAATTTGTTCTTTGTTCATTTTTTCTCTCAATTCTTGAAAAGGCATGTTTCATCTTACTTTAGAATCTATTATCTATGGCACATTGTTTTACATTCAAAACAATTCTTGATTCTCCACACATATTTACGTGTGTGTGTAACTGTATTGGCTCAGAATGTATTTTGCAAAGGATAGAATGATGGATAGTAATATTTATCTACGCAGAGCACATTTGCGTACAATTTGTCTGGTATTTTAGTTTTTTATGTATGATGTTTTGTTTATGGATAATGAATGCCTCTGAAGATTCACAGATCACCCCCTTGTAACATTTTATAGAACACTTTAGGTTGTAAATCTATTATAAAATTGATATATAGGATTGTATTGCCATGGTCTTGATGGAAAAGTCAATTTACTATAGCCTGCAGGTCGCCCCCTATTTTTGCCTGAACGATAATCACATGAACAAGGTTTTTACATCACTCTAACTAAGACAGTGCTAAGTGCATATGTGGATTAACTTTTGGTGAATTTTTTTGTGTGCTTTAGCATTTCTCTTCTTGAATTCATGATAATTTGTGTTGGTTCATGCAATTTCCGTCTATCATTGGGAAATTAGTTGAGAATCTGCAAATTTATTAGTGGTTTTCATGTTTTCCATCTTTAATTTTGCAAAATCTTTTTGGTGTTATAGAGAAATTTGTGAAATGCAGTACCATTGTTGATTTTTTTTTAAATGCTTATATAATAATAATAATTTTTCCATAGTTAAATTTGCAATTTTTTTGTACAGAATTGTTTATTTTTATTTTCTCCTTTTTAGTGATTTTGTTCAGGAGCATTGTAAAATGACATCGAAGCACCCTGAATCAAATGTAAGTTAGCTTCTTATTTTTTTTTTTCCTAAATTCTGAGCTTGGTAGTCTTTTTAATCGTCTAAAGTGGAAATGAATGATTTCAAAGTTAACATGTTAATTTATATCCATTAATATGTATATTATCACGGGCACATGTTATATCTAGTTAGAATTTAAGTAAAGATGCACATATGAGTATTTAATACAAAGGGCGGTTTTGGCCTGACACTAAATTAGCAATGGTAGTTAATACGCTACTTATTCAATAGACAGACAACAACAACAAGCCTTTATCCTACTAGGTGGGGTCGGCTACATGGATCAAACGACGCCATGGCCTATCATGAATCAATCTAGTGAAACATTTGCCTCTATCCTTCTTATGTTTCACCTATAATTTTTCTAGGTCTTCCTCTGCCTCTAACAACTAGGCTTCCCTCCATATGATCAACTCTTCTTACCACGGCATCTACAGGTCTCTTCCATACATGCCCAAACCATCTAAGTCGAGATTTAACCATCTTTTTGTAATAGGTGCCACCCCTACTCCCTCTCTGATGGTAACATTCCTGATCTTATCTTTCCTATTCTTGCCACTCATCCATCTCAACATTCTCATCTCAGCTACATTTAGTTTATTCCTGTATCCCATACAACATCGTGGTCTAACCGCAGTACGATAGAATTTTCCTTTTAACTTGAGTGGTACATTTTTATCACATAACACCAAGCTTTCCTCCATTTCAACCATCCTGCTTGAATCCAGTGGTTTACATCTCCTCTATCTCCCATCTTCTTGTATAATGGATCCAGATACTTAAACGAGTGACTTGTGGTATGACATTGTCCCCAACTTTTACCTCTAAGTTAGTAGTGCTCCGCCTTTTACTGAACTTGCAATCTATATATTCTGTCTTACTTCTGCTTAAACGAAAGCCATGCGTTTCTAAAGTTTGTCTCCAAGTTTCCACCTTCCCATTTAGCTCTTCTCTGGACTCACCCACTAGGACAATATCATCTGCAAAAAGCATACATCGCGGTGCTGGCTCTTGAATGTGTTCCGTGAGTACATCCAAGACCAAGGTAAACAGATAAGGGCTCAAAGCTGACCCTTGGTGTAGTCCTGTAGTTATAGGAAAATCTTCTGTGGACCCACTATGTGTTCTCACACTAATCATAGCTCCTTCATACATGTCCTTGATAATACAAATATAGGCAATCCTAACCCCTTTCTTCTCTAGGGTTTTCCACAAAATCTCTCTGTGTACCCTATCGTACGCCTTCTCCAAGTCAATGAAAACCATGTGTAGGTCCTTTTGATCCCTTCGATATTGCTCCATCAAACGCCGCAACAAGTAAATTGCTTCCGTGGTCGACCTTCCGGGCATAAAACCAAATTGATTATCTAAAATGCTGGTTTCCTTTCTTCGTCTCCGCTCAATCACTATTTCCCATAACTTCATAGTATGACTCATGAGTTTAATCCCCCTGTAATTGGCGCAATTTTGTATATCCCCCTTATTCTTATAAATCGGGATTAGGGTGCTTCTCCTCCATTCTTCTGGCATCTTCTTTGACCTCAATATCTCGTTGAAAAACCTTGTGAGCCAACCAATGGCCCCCAAGTCATATTATGCTAAGCTTTGGGTGGCAATTTCAAATTACGAATAACTAACCACATCAAAGTAAAAGCACCCTGTATCCCAAATGAAGAGTCTATATTGACCATCACATGATTTTGAAGGATACACTAATTTCATGATCAACGGTCAAAAAAGAATTTTTTTTGGTTATGTCCCAGAAATGGTAAAATAAATGTTCTATTAAATTCGGATGTCCCAAAAGGGAATAGTGAACTTTTTATTTGTAATCGAGTACTTGTTGAATATTAAGTTTTCAAAGACAAAATTGTACTCCCTCTATCCCCAGTTCCTGTTTGAATTTGACATTTTGAAGAATGCATAAATTTTAGAACAAAACTTGTTTCTTGTGGTGAGATTTGGTACGATGTTAGCTTTTAATTAAGGGACTGTTATGGGACTGAGGGCATACTTTGTTTTCCAAAAAGCATCAGTTTTCTTTCTCTTTCTCTTCTCTCTATTTTCTAAAACTCATGTGTCTAGTCTATATGATAAAGAAGCTTGCTCTCAACAACCAAATCTATTTTCGTGATACATAAGGAGAGATAAACCGCTAGATGTGTTTGTAGTCAACTTTAAAGGTACATGTGCACTAACATCATATAACATTAGACCAAATCTCTTTCTCTTATGTTTACAATCTGCATATCCACTATCTATATCTATATTATAAGGGAGCTTGGTTTCAACACCAATTCCCCAATTTTGTTTGCACATTTGAGGTTTTGATTATAGTGTTTAACAATTTGGACCGTACGATGTTGTTATACAAATACAAGCTAAGTCTTTTTCATTTCTTTGCAGAAAGGACGTTTTATTCAAAGCTGGTTATGAGACCTCTTACTCAAGGGACTGAAACAAACCTGTTGCGCCAAACCGCTCACAACCGAGCACGACGCAATGCGGAGGGATCTCACAAGCTCACTTGGTATACCCGAAAGAAGAACCGACACAAAAAAGTACACCCACAATAGAGAAATAGGAAATAAAGAAATAATTGCGCAAGACAAGGTTTTACCGTGGTGTCGGCGTAAAAGCCACTAATCCACTCAGACGATAGCTTCTATTGATAGTTGGAACAAAGAGTGATTACAAGCACACAAGAAAAATTTTCTCACTTTTTAGCTCTCAAGTCTTACTTACAAGATATATACCCAAATGAGCCAAAAACTAACTAAATAGGCAAAGTGCTGGGACCATGATCGATCATGGTATACCCCATGATCGATCATGAAAACCCACTGGAGTTCCCTGCCCGCACCATGATCGATCATGGTTATACCCATGATCGATCATGGGCAAAAAATATGGAGAGCCAATTTCACAACCATGGCATTACTTTACATGCATATGACAACTATTTACTTCATTGTGGTGTCACCATCTTTGATTTGTGCCTTATGAAGAAAAAAGATCAAGTAATCATGTCAAATGACCCAGAACTAATTTTGCCTGCTAATTAATTGTGTTGACTAAAATCTAGGATTGAAACCTTGCTATATATTTCGAGCTAAATCCCTGACCATAATACGTCCTTCAAAATTAAACTAACAGGTCACCAACTCCAAGGAATAGCCAAATTAAAGTATTAAGGCCTTCTCATTATACCGTACAATAATTTATGAAACGATAAAAATCATCCACTTAATTCGTTTAAACCCATCAGAACAAGTTTAAATGTGTTATGCACCTTGGGTTATTTGTGTTTGACATTAAAATCATTGACCCAGCAACCCATTTACAATTCGTGTTGATGGATCTTGTTAATTTTGGGTACCTGTGCAATAAATAAACAACCTAAGCAGCTAACAGCGTGCGGGTTTCAGACTTGTGTTTCTATATCTTGAATTTTTATTTCAACTTTCATGATTTTTTTTGATATAACATAAAAAATCTAGTAATAAAAGTCAGGTTTTTGTTGGCTGCTTATCCAGAAATGTGTTTGAATTGGCCAGAGAAAATTGTTGAAGTGCGATTTTATATATATTATCATAAATTAAGAATTCAAAATCTCACATGCAGTATTTCATAATATTGTATTTTCTGGAAACAACAATGTGAACTGTTAGATTATGAGGTTCTTTGAATTTCACGTCTGAAAAAGTGTGGAAGAAATACATCGTATGTTGATTTGATCCTTTCTTGGTAAAATGAGTAAAGTTATTCCTAATTTAATTTGCCTTTTCAATATAGCTTTCTGACATTATTGATTGATACTGGCCCTTTTCAAATTAGATCTTAACATTTGAGTTGATGGTGATGAGGATATACATGAAAAGGATGCAATATGTAAGTCATGTCGCTCAGCATTCAGATTCGTTAAAAATGTCGTCAAGATAGAATGCGGATGTAAAAGGATTTTCGTTGCACATGAAGCATGTGCATCTAACACATGTATGAACAATTGCAATAATGTGGACGGCGCTACAATCATGCACCTGTAAAGTTGGTCCAAGTGTGTTCAAGCTGAAGTGTGGTCTTGAGAGGGAGCATCGGTAGATGATGTAAGTTGCTAGGTCAATAGCTTTCATGATGTAAATTGCTAGATCAATAGCTTTCATGATCAATACAGGGAGAAAAAGCCTCTTTCAATGACACATTGAAAGAATGATTTCTAGACCTTCCTACCATTAATGGAAGCAACATGGATCCGGCTCCTACAGAGTATTAAATCTAGGTTGTTTGTTTAAAATTAGATGGCTTAGATTTTAACAGAATATTATGTCTCTGGCAAGGTAGACTTATTTAGACAGAAACTACCTGAACCATATGATTCTAAACTAACTATCCATATTTTCTTCAACTCTGCTCTAGTGTAATGATTCATTACTTCAAAATTGGAAATTGACATAATGCTACTTTCAAAAAGCGTCATGAAAGAGGGTTTTTTTTTGTCCCTTTTTCCATAGGAGATTTTGAGTCTAGTTTTTTGTTTGGATATTTGTCCAATTAGAATCTTTCAAGAGCTATTCTAATTGCACTTTTCTTTTGTCATTATGAAGAAATCCAATAATTAGTATACTTGTTGCAGCTGAAAATTAATGCTTTAGTATAATATAGTATGGACTTAAACATGAATTACTATACTAGATTTTTGCCTTTTCAAATACTGATGGCTAGCCAAGAGTAATACTCAGTTTTTGCTCTCTCAAATCGTGATAGCTTAGCCAAGAGAAATACTTAGTTTTGCTTTCTCAAATAGTGATAGTTAGCCAATAGTGGTATTGACTTGATTTGGGAATTGCTGTGTGAACTTATTTCTTGTCTATTGGGAACCGTAGTAGAATTTTTTTCTAAAAGACTTGATGGATTGTTGAGGGGTTACATTTCTAGAAGGGAGACTTACTCTGATTCACTTGGTCCATGGTCGTATTCTCATATACTGAATGTCATCTATTTTTAAGACTTCCTCAATAGGAAAGAGATGAGAAACTTAGAAATTTCCTTGGGGAAGGAAATGACGAAGGGAAAAAAGGAGGATCATCTTGTTGTTAGTTGGGAATTTGTTTCCAATAAGTAGACCTCTTATCTTCCTTTTGTTCTTTGCCATGAGATGGCACAGACCGCATTAGGATGGGAGTAATCCCGTGCAGAAAACTAGCTGTCCCTGGCCACAAGTGTTTCCGTTGGTAATCAAACTCCTGCAATGCATTCTAGTAATGTTGTAACACAAGCAAGTTCTATATAAGTCAAATTGTTTGTTTAGTAGCCTCCTATTGGAGAGATGGGAGTATCATAATATCATAATTTCACAAAATTAATGGTTATTGAACATAAAGATCGAAGTAGATGGTTTGTTTTTTGTGCGGGGTTGCTCATTTGCTCCTGGTGCATTAGAGCAGGGACGTGGACGATATTTAGGATCAACGGATAAAGAAATTAAAAATCAGGATTAAGCATTTTTTATGTTTTGAGTATCTTTTCAATAAATATTGCATTAACATGTGTTCCACATCTTTTACAATAAAAATATATATAATATACACCCTTATATCTCTTCGATTTCGGGTGTGCAATTTCTCTCCCTACATCATAAATGTATATAGTATACACCTTTACCCTCTTTTCAATTTCCAATCTCCAAGCTTTCTCTCTGAAATTTCTTTGCCCCAATTCTAGATCTGATTTGATTGGATTGTATTTAGGTTTAGATTATAATTTTCAATTTAGGTTTACATGTGTTTTGAATATTCGAAAATGACAAACTAGAAAGGTAAAAGTTGGACAAAAAAAATTGAAAAAATAAAATAAAAAATTTGCCAAATGCTTGCGCGCAGCCTGGGCAGGTACTAACAGGTTGTTGTAACTCTACTATAAACTACTACAAATCTGGTTAGTTAGAGAATTATCCATTAGAAACTCATATCTGTAATAGGGGCAATCGGACTTGAGAATTACTCAACTGCAGAGACTATTCCATTCTTATATATATATTTTTTTACTCCCTAGCAGTAATTTCTCGAATTCATGATGATTTGTGTTAATTGGTTCTTGCATTTTCCTTCTATCGTTAGGAATCTGCAAAATTTGTTGGTGGTTTTCAT
The DNA here is from genome assembly GCA_021464415.1 of Lonicera japonica. Lineage (NCBI taxonomy): Eukaryota > Viridiplantae > Streptophyta > Magnoliopsida > Dipsacales > Caprifoliaceae > Lonicera > Lonicera japonica. Next base: position 30,112,631 of record CM038468.1, read on the forward strand.
GCTTTCCATCGTTAAATTTGCAAAGGGGGTGCTATTGGCAAAGCAATTTTGGCTATTGTCAGCAACGTACAACTTTAGAAACATAATGCAAAATCTTTTTGATGTTATAGTGAAATTTGTGAAGTGCGGTACTATTGCTCATTTATATTTAAATGCTTATATAATAATGATGTTTTTCATAGTTGAATTTGCGAATTTGTTGTACATATGTATATATATATTTAACTTTCTCCTTTTTGCTGATTTTATTCAGGGGTTTATACTGAAGAATCTTGCATCAAACTTAAGTTATCTTCTTATTTTCCCCTAAATTTTTAGCTTAGGGTAGTCTTGTGATCGTTTTTGCGGTGCCACAAAAGACAAGAAAAGAAAAAAAATCTGATCTAGAAAATGAATGATTTCAAAGTTAACATGTTAATATATTTCCTAACAAATCTGTATTGTATAGTACCAGAGGCATATGTTATCTAGTTAGACTTTATTAATAATTTAATATATAGCACTATGCACTTTCTGTATCCCAAATAAAGAGTCTATTTTGACCTTCACACTTTTTGGACACACTAATTTGAACATGGTTAACGGTCAACAAAGAAACTTGTTAACTATCATGAGCTTTGGTCCATTGGTCAAGTCCCCCCAAAAAAAAAAAGATAGACTATTAATTTGGGATGACCTAAAAAGAAATATATGTAATTATTTAAAAAAAAAAAAACGAAAAGGGATTTATCAAATAAGTAAATCAATTAAATCTGAAGGTATTACAATCATCGATCAATCCGAGATACACGAAACACTCATCCATATCACTAGCATGGTGTGCCAACAATTGCTCAGCAACATTAGACTATCTAGGAACATAAGCAAAAGACACAGATATTCAATTTTTTTCTCTTTTCTCTTCTCTCTGTTTCCTGAAATTCACATGTCGATCTACTTCAATTTTTGCCATACATCTAGTCACTCAAATCTTGTTTCATAATGCTTAAGGGGAGATATACCTCTTCATATGTTTATAGTCACCTCAAAGTTTCAAATCATGCTTACAATCTGCATATGCACTACTATATCTATAGTATATCAAAGCTCGCACGTTTGAGGTTTGATTATGGTGTTTAAAAGTTTGAGCTTAGGATGTGTAGGTTTGATTATATATGGTGATTAACAATTTCAACCCTATATATGCACAAGCTAAGTGTACGTTTTTTTCATTTCTTTGCAGAATCGGAAATTTTATTCAAAACTGGTTATGAGACCTCTTCCTCAAGGGACTGAAACAAACCATGACGGTATGTTACATGCATATGACAACCATTTACCTCATTTTAGTTCACCATCTTTGATTTACGCCTTGGGAGAAAATAAAAGCTCAGGTAATCATGTCAAATGACCTGAAATTACTGTTGTTTGCTTATTAAATGTGTTGAGTTTTTTAGTTTGACACACATTACTTGTTAACCAAAGTCTAGGATTGAATCCTTGCTATACATATGTAACTGAATCCCCTACTATAATAGGTCCTTAATAAACTGGCAATCGCCAACACAAAGGACTGCCAAAATGAAACTATTAAGGCCTTCTTGTTAAACATGTAATTTATCCATATCAATACCATGAGTATATATATATAAGGAGATCAATGGAAAAGAAGTACCCAAATCCATGGTTGAAGATTGAGTGACGCAGTGAGTGATTATTATCCGGTGATGGTCTTCCAACCCTTTCCCTCTTTTGTTCTTAAGTTTTTCTCTCCTTTGAGAGGATGTGAGAGGATAATATATATATGGAGGGTTGGGGACCATTGCACAAATAAGTTTCTTTGAAACTTTCACAAATTCTATTTCTGCCCCTCATAGTAATAAAATTTGCATAATAGCATCTACACGTTAGTTTCATGACAAACATACCCTTTTAAGCCTACTTAAGCTTTAATTAGATCACTTGAATTTGGGCTTACAACATGATAACACACATTAATAATGTACACGTGTGGTTTCAAATTGTATTAATATAAAATTAATCCAACACTTCTCATTATACTAGGGCTAGCATTTTAAACTGAAGTGCCGACAAACAGACTAGAACTGACTGATTGGTTTGGTCGGTTTCAGATAGTCGCCAAAGAGTGAAAATAATCAATCAGAAAACAAGGTGGTCAGAGGTGGAAGCAGAGAAGCCTAGAAGATTCCCTATACTAACTGAACCAAATGCCAGAGTCCAGGAGGACAGGGAATTCAGGATTTTAGGAAAGCTCAAAAGAACGAATCAAACAGGCCCTAAAGTCATTAACCCAACCCGTGGACAATTTTTGTTGAAGGATTATGTTATTTTTGGGTCTTGTGCCACAAATGACCAACACTAACCAGCTAGCGATACGCACTATATATCTTTTATTTTTATTTCTTCTTCCATCATTTTTGTGATTCCATTTTTAAATCATAAAAAAAATCTGGTAATACAAGTAAGATTTGAGTGGACGGCTTATTGAGAACATGTTTAACTTGGCAAGAGAAAATGGTTGAACTTGAATTGAAACTATGCAGCAATTTATCGGATTCCACAGTAATTCTAATAATGTATTTTCTGAAAAAAGAACAACATATATTGCTCTAAATCATGAGGTTCTTCGAATCTCACGCCTGAAAACGTGCGGAAGAAATATGTCCTATGTTGGTTTGATCCTTTGCTTGGAAAAGTGAGGGAAGTCATTTCACTAATATGATAACTAATAATTCTGGGGCTTCTCTGATTAGATCCTAACATTCAAGTTGACAGTGACGAGGAGATAGATGAAGACGATGCAATGTGTAAAATATGTCACTTGTCATTCTTAAAAGTGAAGATCATCACAAAGATAGAATGCAAGTGCAAAAGTCCTGCTGTCGCACACGAAGCATGTGTCTCTAATTTGCCTGTAAACAACAATTGTGATAAATGCGGACGGTGCTGCCATCATGTACCTGTAATGTTGATCCAAGTGCCTGATCGAACTAAAGAGTAGTCATGAAAGGGGCCATTGGTAGATGATGTAAGTTACTTACTAGCTATGGCCAATAGCATGCATGCATGATCATACACAGAGAAAAGAGCCACTTTCAATGACGCCTTGAAAGAATGATTTCTAGACCTTCCTGACTATAATGTACGCAATAAGGACCCGGCTCCTCTGCAGTATTAAATCTGGACCGTTCAATTAAAACTGGGTAGCTTAGATTTTGACAGAATATTATATGTCTCTAGCAAGGTGGACTCGTTTAGACAAAAACCACCTATCAAATTTTGAACCATATAATTCTAAACTAACGGTCCATATTTTCTTCAACTCTCCTCTAGATTAAAATGATTCATCACTTCAAAATTGGAAATCGACATATTGCTTCTTTCAAAAAGCACCATGAATTTATTTTTTTGTTTTTGATATTTTTGCGATTAGAATGATTGAAGAGGTGTTCTAATTGCACTGATGTTGTAATGAAGAAACTCAATAATTAGTTTACATGTTGCAGCCAGCTAAAATGTGTAGTTTGATAGAGTTTGGACAAACATGAATTAACGACTACATGTAGTTGGTTTTTGCTTTCTCAAATAGTGATAGCCAAGAGTGTACAGTAATATTGAATCGATTTGGGAATCATTGTGTAGAGACTTCTTTTCTAGTGGGAACACTGGTAGAAAAAAGTGTCTGAAAGACTTGATGGATGGTTGAAGGGTTGCTTGTCTAGAGAGGAGATTTCCTTTGGTTCAATCGGTCCATAGTCGTATTCTCATATATCGAATTTCATCTATTTTTAAGACTTAGTGTGAATGCGTGTAAAAGGAAGTGAGTATGAGACCTCAATCTTTTACCTAAAGAGCAAAACTTTTTGAAGGAGCGAATTGTTGAATTTTTTGAAGAAATTTACTGAAGATGATTTTCATAATGAATAGATTAATTTCACTAAATTTTTCAGAAAATAAATCAACCAGTAATTGGGTAAACTAAGAGTCTATTGAATAATATGGAAAAGGAAAATGAAAATAATTACTTTATGTGAGAAGTTGAAAAATAAGTTGAGAAGGGCACTGAGATCTGTGAAGCACGGGTACTTCATTTTTTTCTAAGTACCCGTTTGGACATGGCTCGAGTACAGGTACGGGTGGGACACAACTGGGACACGCCATGGCGTGTCCAATAAAAATAATATTAAATTTTGGTGGACACAGTTAAAACAGGCGTGGATACGAGTATGGGTACGGCTGGGATGAAAATTTAAAAATTAAGGGGTCAATTTACAATATGCAATGAACTTTGTAGGTTTTGTTTGATTAATTTTATAAATAGTATATTAAGTTATTAAGAAATGAGATGTCCCAAATATCAATCGACAAAAAATTAGATCATGCTCAAACTTATTCTCACATATCTCCTCTCATCTCAACGGCCCTATCATCGTCACCAAGTTCTCGCAGTCCAGTCCTTCTCACTCACAGCCTAGACTCGTCGTTGACCTTCTCTCTTCTACTCTTCTCACTCATGGCTATTCGACTATGCTTCGTCAATCTTCTAATCTTCTCACTCACGGCCTGGGCTCGTCATGGACCTTCTATTTGATGCAATCCTTTCTCTTGTGAATATGACTTGTTTATTTTAAGTGATGTTAAATTTTATTTGTTTGTAGTGTTCTTTGAATATGAGTTTATATAATGCATATTATTATATAAATATATTTATTTATTTATTAAACATGTCTCTCGCCGTACCCGTGTCCAATTTTTTTAAAATTTACCGTACCCGTACCTCGTACCAATACCGGATACAACACCCGTACCCGTGTCTGTGCTTCATAGGCCGAGATGTCTTTTTTATTTTGTAACTTTTTCTACGGAAAAATCTCTTTGGTAGTTGAAAAAGAAAAAAATTCAACAAAATTTTACGTAGAATAAAAGACATCTATATACTCGTAAAATAAGTATAAAATAGAAAGTACCTTATAATATGCATCAACTTATTTTTCAATTTCTTACTAAATCAAGTGTTTTTATTTTTATTTTTTATGTTGATATCAAACGGAGCCAAAAATTCTAAAATTATAATAGTTAGAAATTCACACACTAGATATGCCCATGTCTACAGCACTATCTACACAAACCTGTGCCAAGTTTTGCTGTGGAATCTATATCTAAAATTACATACCAAACCCGACCTGTGAGGAATTCCAGACCGTTTTACGAGTTAGCAATTCAATATATTTGTTTAACTAGGTAAGGTTCATGAATCTACTTATTCTTTCCAAAAATAAATTATAGATTGTTCAATGAACACTATTTCATTTTATAAACATTTAAGCCAACAAAAATATTTAAATAAAGAAAAGTCATTGTATGATAGTAATACAACACATCACACATACCACATTACCGGGTGACATCAATTCAAGAAGAACCAAATAATGATTGATTGAATTTATACACCCTTAGATGGATAAAAGTGAAGGAATGTAATATTGTTATACTTATCTAATTGATCCATCTTATTAGTGGCAGAGCCATAAATTTTGTTCAGAAGGGGCCAAACTAATTACACAATAAGAATTTAACAATCCAAGAAACAAATCAACATTAAAAACACCTAAATTTTAATAATAGAAAAAAAATAGTATAAGATTATAAGAAAGAAATCTAACCTAAGAGGCTAAGAGCCACAGAAAAAAAAAAAAGAAAAAAGCAAAGTGTAGAACGGGACCGAAGAAAAAAGAAATTTCCAACTCATTCCTACATGGCTCCGCCCCTGCATCCTATTAATCCCATACTTTAAAAAAAATTCATATTTTTTAAAAATTTTCTGGGTCTTTTAAATAGCGAATCGGTGCGTATCGTCAAAATCAATACCAAAACCGAGTTGAAAATTGAGTGGTCAAATTGGCCTCCAAAACCACGACTTTGAGCCATAACGTATAATCATTATAGTGGTGTCACCTATGAAGCATTAATAAAAGTACAGCATCTTACCCAAGACAACATGGACACAGCGAATTTCAAAATATTAGGAGACGACACGGCAAGGGCATTGTGCTAATAAGTATCTTTTATAATTATATACATGATTTCATATATTATGCACTTATAATGTTATGTCATAACTCAAAAATATCATAAATGCATGCGAAACTTGAATGTACTAAGAAATCATCATACATAAGAGCCAAGTAATTTTACGCATATAGCTAGTTCCATGTATTATGCACTTTAAAGCATGTATTTACATCCTAAAAGTATCCAGGTAAGTGTCCTAGGAGTGATGTACCCATATAAGTCTCCACGAAGTGTCCAACACAGCTACTTCACCTACAGCAGAGTATCCGTGCTTTCCAGTGCAACCCAGTAACACCACATGAAAACAGGACACAATACATGGGGAGCAATAATCTTTCATCATTAATAATATGCGTTATTTTTGTTAGCTTAGAACAACTAGTGATGGATCCCATTAGTAGGGTGACACTATTGGAATTTGTGAGATATTTGTTAGATTGCTAAACAACTTCTGTTATAATATATGCTAAGAAAAATCCACTCTGTTGGAGAAACCAAATTTCATAAATTTATGGGACTGTGGGAAGTGAACTCAGAAATTTGCGCAGGTGTGTGGGTTAAGTTTCTCTTCAAATTTTGACATACAGACACCACCTTCTTTTTCAATTTTTGTAATGCTCTGCTACAACTACTCTTCTTATGGAGAAGCCAAATGAAATTTAGGGCTTAATTAGTTGTATTTGTTCTTCAGACTACACTAGACTATTGAGAGCAAATTCAGACTTGCTATTTTTGAAACCAAAGTTGATTGATTAAGACATCAAGCAAACACCTACTCACAACAGTTTGACTCTTGTGTGACTTATTCTCACACAGGTATAGGCCACCAACAACAGTTAAATATATTCTGCATAAGCAATGCTTGACCAACTCGAATGAATATAATATGAAGAAACATGTTTAAAAGGACACCCAAAGCTTCAATAAAATAAGGCAGCAACTCAGGCTCGGTTTGAGTTTTCTACACTAACTGTACTATCCTTTCCACCAAATGTAGGTTTCACTTCTCAGTTCTCACATAGTTGTCAAAATCTTACTTCACATCTCATAACTATAAATCCTGAAACATAATTAAATTGAGCATGATTCCTAGTGAGTCATATATTTATCTTGAGATTCATTATACGATTCACGTAATTCAATATGATTCTTTAAGTAGCAATATAGACTATTGAATCACATCTTAAATAGAAGGCAAAAGATGATTATATTGACATTTAAAACTTTCACCAGATGAATCGAAAACCACAACGAACATAGGCTTCACTTGTGTTTCAACATGACATGGACACGCTGACACAGCAAATCTCAAAATATTAGGAGACGACACGGCAAGGACACGGTGCTAAATAAGTGTTTTTTTTTTTTATAACTATATATGTGATTTCATATATTATGCACTTAAAATGTTGGGTCATAACTCAAAACATATCATAGATATTGCATTCACAGAGAGGGAGAGAGTTCCACTGGCTTTACATGTGAATTTTTCAATGAACCACGAAAACAAAGTTAAAAAAAAAAGAAAGGACAAAAGAAGCAAAGCTGAACATTTAAATTGAGGTGTCAAGTTACTAGACTGAGCTTGTCATGTGATTATTACAAAAACAACATAAGAGGCAAAAGAGAGTGTTCAGATTAAGTGTGAAATTACCAAATAGTCTCTCTCAACAGGACTCTTCAACAATTGTAGCTGATTCTGCAGGCACAACCCTTTTAATATTAGTTAAGTTTATTACATGCCCAATATATCAAGGGTGGGTAGATTTTCGTTATTATTGTAATAAAGGAAAGAGACTTCGATCTTTCCTTTTTTCTTAAACAAAAAAATTATTACAATCCGACAAGTAATATGAAACAACAGACCCATCTGATACAATTATCTCGGACTATAATCATAAGAAAGTAAAAGGACAAACTTGGTATGCTAGCTATTTTATTTTTATTTTGAATAACCGTGGGTATCCGGGCTTTGCCCAACTAATCCCATGGGGTCCTGGCAGTTCGACCAGGAGACCTCCCAATGGCCCAAGAAACTGACGCTAGGGGGAATCGAATTAGGGACGTTTGCCTCACCACATATTCCAGCATTCTCTCTAACCACTAGACCAACGCCTTGGGTTGGTATGCTAGCTATTTTGGTTCTTAGACTATTGAACCTATAAACTAATTTACATGTCCCAAATCATCAATAATCATTTAAATAGGAAATTGCAAGACTTGACGAAGTTGAGATCAGATATTGATGAATTCAAAATAAAAGAACAAGTGAGGAGCCTACTACAGAAAGAGGATTTTTTGTGAATTTCTCAAAATTGGTGATATTTAGAGGGTTAGATTGATCCAACTGGATACCCATTTTGTGAGGTAGAGATGAGGCAGAAAGTAAATCCTAAAGAAGAAGCAAAACTGTCTTCTACAATCTGGGATTATTGACGCTGGGATTGCTTAATTATGGAGCTTTTGGACTGAGATCCTATATAATACAGCATATATTCTAGTATTCTGCTTCAAATGATTACTCTATTTACCCCTATAATTATCGCTCTATCTGAGGCATTGGACGTTATCATCTACAATCTGTATCTTTGTTATAGATAAATTTGACTACCACAGAAAAAGATATGTTGCTTAATGTGTGTGTGTGTTTCACTATCAAATTGAAAACCACAATATATGTATACGTGTGAACTGCTCTAAGATCTAATTTGCCTTAGGTCACAGCTTGCTTGCTTAAACATGGAACAGGACATCTTTTGCTACAATTAAAAAGTTCATTATGTTTATTTTTACTTATCAATAACCAAGTTTGTTACATTTTGCAGTTAAAGAACCTTGGTCTACACTACTGGGAAAACTCATTGCGACGATCCATTGATTTGTTTGAGCATCCAATTGTAAGTATTGCGCGTGGGCCATGAGTCCCACAATAACTTATTACTATACAATAATTGTAACGCATGTGTGGGCCTCAGGTCTCTTCGTAAATGTGCCATACCCCAAGATGTAGGCATAGTGACATACTAACATATATATATATATTATAATAAGCACTAAAAATATCACAAGGGTTAAATAGAAAGTAATATTGCTAACCCCTTTCTAGAATGTGGGCTTATGAATACTAGTACTAGTTGAATATCGACAAAGGCACTAGCATCATTGTCGTATTCATTAATACATTTTTGGTTCTAAAGTACATAAAGAAGTCTTGATGGACTTTCTAGGTCTTTTGAATATCTGTGTGACTTTGACCACACCACTCAAAAAGAAAGTTCTAAAGTACATAAAGAAGTCTTGATGGACTTTCTAGGTCTTTTGAATATCAGTGTGACTTTGACCATACCACTCAAAAAGAAAAAATGAGAAACTTTGGCCACCAATGTTGCAATTATCTAAGGATTATAGATATTTTTGTGTGACCTGATTGTAATTTGAATTCTACTTTCACTTTTAGGAAATGGGAAACAAAATTTTTATATACAATTGTATTTGTGCTTTTATTTGCAAACTTGTTTGTGTGTATTGTCACTTTTTGAAAAATAAGTGTCGTTATTCTTTTGTTATATCCCATAGATTCTAATAATTAGAAAGAAGTTAATTTCAATTTTCATGCAAATCAAGGGCTAATACTACTTTTAGACAAAAATGTCACGTAGTGGGGTTGGGTTATCTACCTGACCATCTAGGCAATGTAGATTTAGGGTAGATGATCAATTTCTTATGATAAATATGAAAGCTTATGTACCAGAAATAGTTGCAATTGGTCCTTATCACCATAATAAAGGAAAACTAGGGAGGATGGACGAGTACAAGAAATATTATGTCGGGTCACTAATTGAACGAGAACATAAGGATATAAAGACTTTTGTAGCTGCCCTTACCACACTAGAACCTGAAATAAGTGTATCTTATGTGAAGCCCCTTAACCTTAATGAAGATGAATTAATTAAAATGATGGTTATAGATGGCTGTTTCATAATTGAATTACTTGAGGTTTAATGACCCAAGTTTGAAAGAAGAAGATGACCGTCTTTTTTAGGATGAATTGGATACTTATCAGTTTACAACGCGATTTGATTTTGTTTGAGAACCAACTTCCTTTCTTTGTTTCGTGTAATTTGTATGATTTGCTTGATGAAAACTACCATTTGCAGTTGGCGGATCTTGCGGTCCTATTTTTTTGTGGGATTTTACTGGGTAAAGGACATGGGGATTCGTCAGTGAAGACTTGAGATATACTTATATTCATTTGCTTAACTTAGTGCATGACCAATGGCTTCCATCATTTGGTTTACGTGAAGATTTAGAAAACACAAAAGGAACAAAAAACTGAGAGTTCATTCTTTGTGTAACTGAACTTCAGGAAGCAGGAATTAGGATAGAGAAGAATGAGGGGACAATATTTGATATAAAGATCGAAAACAAGACATTAGAGATTTCACCTTTGATCATCAAGGATAAGACTGACTCGATCTTGCGGAATCGAATTGCACACGAGCAATACGATGAATACTACCCCCGCATTAGTTTTGTGAGTGATTATGTGAAAGTTTTGGATTGTTTGATTAATTCTCCTAAGGATGATGAAATACTTCGTCAAAGTGGAATTATTGTTAATTGGAAAAGCAATGACGAAGGAGTTTCAACCATGTTTAATGATATTTACGAGTCTGTCGTGGGCCAAGCAAGAGGGCCTTTTACTACATCGACACCTTCAATGAAATAAACGAGCATTGCAGCCAATGAAGAAATCGACGGATAGCATCCTTGAGGACGACCTACTTCAGCCAATGTTTTAAAAAACGCTCGACTTGTACGAGTTGACTCACGAGTCGAGGTGAGGCGGACGATTAGTGCATCAATGTTTACGAGTCAAGCGATATTTTTTAGGCTTACGAGTTGACTGTAAGAGACGGATGTGTAACTATTTGGTTTTCTTCTGGACACACTGTCCTTATTGATTTCCAAATGGTTCTCTAAAAATTTATATCTCGGACAAAGTTCTATATTCTATTAGAATATTTTTCTCATCCCTGTTCATTCCTATTAGTTGTTTTTGTTTTTTGGTGACAATGAGGCACAAGCATAAAAAGAAACAAGCAAGTCAAAAGAGAGACTAACAAGCAAGGAGAGCTAAAAAAAAGTAGTCTCCTCAAACAAAAACCATGACCCATTTTAGCAAGCAAATCTGCACATTTGTTTGCTTCCCTGTTAATACATCTCAAAGTACAATCCCAAGGATTGTGAATGAGTTGAAGACACTCTTGAATGATGACCCTTTGAGGATGATGGAGTTCAATTTCTTCATTCAGAGCAGCCCAAACATGAGGGGAATCAATTCCAGTTCCACTTTTTGAAATCTCCTGTTCCACGCTGTACGGAGTCTGAATATCACAGCTTTAAGTTTCGCAACAAAAACAGAGACAAGACCAATATTGCCCGCAAATCCAATCACCCATTTCCCATTGCTGTCCCTAATAATTCCCCCAACATCAACATTCACAGAATTGTGAGGGACACTTCATTCCTCAAATTCTTCGTTGTAAAAGCACTTCCATGCATAGTCAGCTTATCACAACCTGATCTTGGAGGATTCCAACAAAGATTCACAGCGGTATTCTTGGGACAACGTTCGTATAAAATTCAAATGCATTCTGAATTTCCAATCATTTTCCTGGACAGTTTAAGAATGCTAGCAAATAGCATCAAGCTTCTTAGCCAAAAGAAAAAAATTCCAAGAATTTCTAGCTTTCCACAAGATCCAAAAAAAAAACAAAGATGATGCTCCAGCTGAAGTCTTCCCTTTTCAGAGAGTTCACTTGGTTCTTTCTTGAGTTTAAGCAAATCCATTATTTCCCTTGAGCATGGAAAAAGGATCTTCTCAGCAATGGAGGAACCAACTTTTTCCCATATAACATTACTTTCAGGAGAATCACTTAGAACATGCATCGTGTCTTTCATTTGCATCTCTCACATCAATCTGATTCTGAAATACCTCTGATCTCTCCAGCCAAGTTAATAAGAATATATGCTGTCATGACAAACAGTCCATAAAGAGGAACCAACTTTTTCCCATATAACATTACTTTCAGGAGAATCACTTAGAACATGCATCGTGTCTTTCATTTGCATCTCTCACATCAATCTGATTCTGAAATACCTCTGATCTCTCCAGCCAAGTTAATAAGAATATATGCTGTCATGACAAACAGTCCATAAAAAGCATTTTTTCGCTCATAAGGGAACCCAAGCTTCCATATCCAGCGCCACTTTTCATGGTTCTGCTCTCCTTCACTCCAAACAAAATTATAAGCTTCTTTAGAATTCAGCTCAACTTTATCAGATCCCACCCAAATTAAACGAGCTTCATTCAAACTCGTGTTGTTTAAAATACCCCCTGAACTCCTTGATTTTTTGATTTCCACCGGAATCGTAGTTTTGATTTCCCTAGATTCCAATGGAATTGGATATCAAAAAATGTTGCAACTGTCCAACGAATTTCATCTCAGTTGATATCCTCGTTTATAATTTGACTAGGGGCCGTGGATCCGATGTAACCCAACAATCAAACCAAAGGGCTTCCTTCGTCCCATTACCAAGTTCCAACCCAATACCTTTCTTCACAAGATTCATGCATATAAAAATTCCTTTCCATACGCTAGAATCTGTGGGTTTGATTGAAGTATCAAGAATAGCATTGCCTTTCAAATACTTTGCCTCAAAAATATATTTACTTGTCCATCTAAGATTTGATTCTTGTTGGTGGTGAAAGAGACAAAATTATTTAAATATATATATCGCACCGGCGCGTTTCGTTCCCTACACTACATATCTCAATAACTTTGGCAGATCAAGGTTGACGATGACAGCCATAGAATTTTCAAGATTAAGCTTCACGTGCCAATACTTCTCCAACAATGCTCACCATTATTGCTCACCATTATTATCCTTTTTCTGACTAATACTTCTACTTCTGCAAACTATAAAAGCGTTCATGGCTTGTTAGGGAGAGTCTTTTCATTTTCCCCATTGTGTTGATGTTCAGGCATAGAGAGAGTAGCTTTAGATTTGAGCATAAGCAGTTCCAGTTTAAAATAGAAGATGGAGGTGCCATGATTACCATCAATGAGATAAACTGTGACAACAAATATTCAGTGAGAATAGATTTTGGAGGTGTGCGTTGGTTGATCAGGGGGTTAAACAAGGCAAGCCAAAGTTTTGGTGAAAAGCAGTTCTTCAGTAAATACCATGCATCTTACGTTCTATTCTTGCTGCAAAGCTACAGTAACAAGAATGGATGCTTCATAAGCTTATCAAAGCTTCAGCGAGGTACGGTGAAGTGTGTGGTCATTTTCCCAGCAGGAAGAGAGGGGGTTGGATGGTCTGGAGTTGCAGGTGAACTCAATCTCTTCCTCTGTCTCACCCAAATATCAAATGTATAGTGGGACAGCTTACAAGCAAGATGAAAATGAACAACAGAGTTTGAACAGCGTCACAAAGGTGTGCAGTTTAAAAGACCAAAAGAGGAAAACGTATGCAGAGATTACTACCTCAAACAGCTGAATCAAAACAGAAATGGTATGAAGGAAGGATCATTTGGGGAGTATAGAGATGCGACTGAAGAGTTTGAGAGGAAGAAAAGCTTCGAGCTTAACCAGCAATCGTGTAATAAAAATGGGGTCAAACTAGACAAGGTAATAGATAGAGATACGGCCTATGTGGAGGCTGTTAAGAGCAGTTGTATTCCCAGCAAGCCAAGGAACAAAGTAGTAAGAAGAGAAGAGAAGATACCAGAATTTAATGAAAAAGTGACCTTTGTGTGCATCAGAGAAAAGGTAGAAGACGCATGGAAAACTATTGAAACAACTATTAACGAGTTCTTCAAGTGCAGAATCCAACTTAGACCATTCCAGGCAAACAGGGCCTTCTTTATTTGCAAAAACGACAAGGAGGTGAGTATATTTAGAAAAATTAACTTTGTTTTCATTAGAGGCTCTCGATTGCAGTCAGACTCAGACGAAGGTTGCAGATGTAGAATGATCACTTTCACTGGGGGATGGGTGTCAGTGGCAGGACTGCCAGTAAGCATGTGGATTAAGAGAAATTTTGAAAGAATTGCAGAGTACTATGGGGGATTAATGGAGATACAACAAGATACACTAAGTATGAAAAATTGTTTTGAAGCAAAATTCAAGGCTAGAGGCAATCTCAATGGGTTTATGCCAGTTGGTACATAAATTGAAAGGAAAGGGAGTGTGTTTTCTCTGAAGCTAAAAAATGCTTCGAAGTTGGAATTAGGTTGCAGAAGATTCTTGCAATAAAAACGTATCAAAACTATGGATTTCACTTACAAGGGTGTTTGTGGAGGTTTTAGAGAGACAACAGGGAGATTCTTCAGATAAGAATCTAACCAATGTAACTGGGGCGAGAAGGAAGGTATCGTGTAATGATCAGTCGGCTTTAATAGAAGTGAAAAATATATTTGATAAACTAAAGAGTGATTTGGGTCTGTTTAAGGAAGGTGCGGACAAACAGTTGATAGTTAAAAAGGGTACTGCAGCTTCTACATCTCCAACTTCGGATAATTTAAATGAAGATGGGGCAGGGCAATTGCGTGAATCTATTACAGAACCAAAGGAGGATTACACAGAAGATAGGCTACAATTAAAAGGGTCTATGCTAATGGGCTTGAGTAAGTCAAAGAGAAGTAGATTATCAAGGTTTAACTGGATTCCCAAGAAACTTTTGCAAATTTACAGAAGGCGTAAAGCTCAGCAAAACAGTTCGTTGGATGATGGAACTTCTGATTTTGACAACCGAATTGAGAATTTAGAAACTTATGAAGCTGATGATGATTGCACCGTAGATGAGTATAGCTTGACAGAGGAGAACTCGGATACAAGGCGAAGACGGTGGTTGGTTATCGGGTTTTCGACCAAACCCATTATTTGAATGTGATACACGCAGTGATTGTTATCTTCCCTAAGCAACTCGAACCCATAGTTAAAGCTCTCACACAGTTCATCCTCAAATTTGTAGAACATTTCATTTGTATAAGTATCAACCATTTGCACCAAAAAGTTATGATTTATTCGAATTTTAGGCTTCTTAATTTTATCTTTATGATCGACCATCAATTCCTCGTGATGTTGGCGTACAAGTCCCCTGCCAAATTGTATCATAAAATCTACCAAATAATTGTTCTTCGAAACAAATCTCTTAAAAAATTTCTGCTCGTTGCCTACTTGACATATTAGCTGAGAAAATATGATTAACGTATGCAGGTGTCCATCTTGAACGAATTGCATATATGTCATTCAACCACTTATTTCCTCCTAATCCACTTTTTTTAATAATAATTCCCATTGCAGATCAAACTCTTCACAAGGAATTCAATTCCGACTAACTTGGATTCCGAAAAAAAATACAATACAATCATTGTACAATTTAGTGTTAGTTCAACCAGGTATATTGCATTCATTGAATGGGAAAAATTATACAAATTTACACAAATAAAAATCTAGGAAAAAAAAAAACAAATTCGAGAAAAACGAATTCCGCGGAAAACGAATTTCGAGTGTGAAATACATAGGATCAGAACTATATAAAGCAAGATTATTTGCAAATATGAAGCAACATTTTTTTTTTTGATAACCATGGGTATCGGGGCCCCACCCCCACTAATCACATGAGGCCCTGGTTGCTCGACCGGGAGACGCCCCCAGTGGTCCAAGAAAGGTTTCACGCAGCGGGGAATCGAACCTGAGACCGTGCGCCTACCCACACAGTCCCAAGTTCGCCCTTACCGCTGTGGCAATCCCTTGGGTTGCAAATATGAAGCAACATTGAAGAGTATTTGAAATTATGAACAAACATAACTCAATGATGATTCATGTAGATTTAGAAAAAAATGCCAAAAAAATATACCCATTTCGAAATCTAGAGAGAGAATTTGTGCACTTACATAGATTTTGAGAACGAAGAAGAAAAAGACGAAGACGAAGATGAAGAAGAAGAAGACGACGAAGAAGAGAGAGAGGAAAATAGTAGTCTAGTGGGTGAAGAAGAAGAAGAAGAAAAGAATGGAGAGAGAGAAGAAAAGAACGAAGAGAGAGGAAAATAGTAGTCTAGTGGGTGAAGAGAGAGAATTTAACTTTTTAAATTTTATTTGCTTAAGTTATTTGAGAAAAAAAGAGAGTAGGTGAATGTGAATTGTTGCTTTTTCTTCCGTGGGTCCCGCCACTCACCTCTAATTCGCACGAATCAATAAAACCCAGTTCGCACATGAACTTCACTGTATACATGCATATATATATAACTTGAGCTAACCTAAAAAGAGGGATTCACAAGAAAGGATTTTCATTTGGAGGGGTAAATACATGATTTTTTAATGAAAATTTGTAGATATGATTTATATAGAGGTGAGTGTATTGAAAATTTGATATATTTGTTCATTTTCTACCATTGAAATTTTTGATAATCATCTCACCCACTTGTAGGTTTATTTTTATAAAATTTGGTGGTAGTGATCTAGTTATTACATAGATCATCTTTATAAAATTAATAAAAAATTCATCTATTTACCCTTCTAGATAAAAATCCATTCTTTTTGTTAATGCGAAAGAATCCCTCTTTATAACCTAACTAAATAGAATTTATTTATTTTTATAGGAACTAAATAGAATTTATTTGAAAATTATAGTTTGCTAGTGTAATGTTTGAAAGACGTAGAAAGTCTTCATCGATGCGTTAGAGATCTGGGGACCTTTGAATATGTTAATTGTAGTGAGTTTGGATATTTTGTCGAAACAAAAGGGGAGAGGAAAAATGAGTCTAAATTTTTGTCATTTTTTGGTATTTTTATATAATTAATTTTTTTAAGTTAAAACTTATTTCTAAGGTCAATCGCCTTAAATGATGGAAGTCATTCGTCATGCACCAAGTCAAACAAATGAATATAAGTATATCTAAGGTCTTCACTGATTAATCCCTTACATCCTTTACCTGGAAAAATCCCAAGAAAAAATAGGACAGCAAGATCCACTGATTGCAAATGGCAGTTTTCATCAAGTAAATCATACAACTTACACAAAACAAAGAAAGGAAGTTGTTTCTCAAACAAAATCAAATTGTGTTGTAAACTGATAAGCATCCAATTCATCCTAAAAATATGGTCATCTTCCTCTCTCAAACTTAGGTCATTAAACCCCTCTTAAGTAATTCAATTATGAAATAGCCATCTATAACCATCATTTTAATTAATTCATCTTCAATGAAGGCCAAGGGGCTCCGTATAAGATGCATGTATTTCAGATTCTAGTCTAGTAAGGGCACTACAAAAGTCTTTGTATCCTTATGTTCTCGTTTAATTAGTGACCCGACATACTTTTTCTTGTACCTAAGTTTCCTTTATTGTGGTGATAAAGACCAATCACAACTATTTCTAGTACATAAGCTTCCTTATTTATCAAACAAATTGATCATCTACCCTAGATATACATCGCCTAGATGGTTAGGCAAATAACCCAACAAGTCCTTCAATTAGGCTAGTAGAAACATAAATATACATAGCCTATATGGTTAGGCCAATAACCCAACAAGTCCTTTAATTAGGCTAGTAGAAACATCTTGCCCACTACGTGACATTTTTGTCTAAAAATAGTACCAGTCCCTGATTTGCATGAAAATTGAAATTAGCCTCTTTTTAATAATTGGAATATATGGAATATATGGGATAGAACAAAAGAATGCCTACTCTTATTTTTCTAAAATTGGCAATGCACACATAAACAAGTAGGTAAATAAAAGCACTAACACAAATACAATTACATATAAAAAAATTGTTTTCCATTTCGCAAAAGTAAAAGATAGTAGCAATCAAACTACAATCAAGTCACACAAAAATATCTATAATCTCTTATTGCAAGTTGCAACATTAGTGGCCAAAGTTTCTCTGTTTTTCTTTTTGAGTGGTGTGGCCTAAGTCATACAAAGATATTTAGAAGAGTTAAAAGGAAAGTCCATCAAGATTTCTTTATATACTTTAAGAACCAAAAATGTAGTAAAGAAATACAACAATGATCCTAGTGCCTTCACCAATATTCAACTAGGATTTTTAAGGCCACATTCTAATGGGGGTTAGCAGTATTACTAACTATTTAACCGTTGTGATATTTTCGTGCTTATTATAATACATGGTAGTATATTATCATGTATACTATGCCTAAATCTTGGGGCATCGCGCATTTACGATTTACGAAGGGACCCCAGGCCCACATGCCTTACAACTATTGTACAGTAATTAGTCATAATTAAAAATAATCATGAGACCCGTGGCCAGTGTTTTGAATAGCGCACTACGTTTTTCGGCAGAGAAACGCTACATAGCGTGGATCTACTTGCGTTTTTACCAAATAGCGTGAGCTATTTGATGACGTGGTACGCAATTTTACACTATACGCTCGCAATTTGACGCAATCGGCAAATTTCTCACGCTATTTGAATCAGCCACTTAAAAATAAAAAGAAGAGAAAATCGAGCAAGTTATAATAACAAACCCTAGCCTCGTCAAGATGCTCTTCTCTTCTTCTTCTCGTCTTCTTCTCCTTGCTTCGCCGTTCTTCTCCATTGAGGTAAAACCCTAGCTCAAAAGAGAAGAGGCTCGATCTTGCTCTGCTTTGGGTGGGTGGGTTTGAGCTGATTAGGGTTTTATCTGGGAGAGTAATCGGAGATGGGAGGGTTAGAAAGAATCGTTTTTAAGAGGGGAAATTACGATCGCTGCGGAGAAGAAGGGGAAACATCGTTTTTTAGAGAGCAGTGAAAGCAACGAAGAGGGGGGGTTAAAATTAGCAGCTAGGTTATTAAATTTATTGAAAATGACCCTTTTATTTTTGGGTTCTTAATTTTATACCCCTTTTTTTTCTTAATATATTTATCAACCCTTTTATTTTTGGGTTCTTCTCTTATTATCCTTTTTTTTATGACTTTTTTTAACGGTTTTTAGTTTTTTATTAATATTTTTTAGTATAATATTCTTTTTTATTTTTTTATTATTACGCTATTCATTATTCAAATTACTTACGCTATCACGCAATTTGTAAGCGCTACGTAATTCTGGAACCAAAACGCAACGCGTTACGCTATCGCGATTTAAAACATTGCCTGTGACCCACGCGCAATACTTACAATTGGATGCTCAAGCAAATCAATGGATTGTTACAATGAGTTTTCCCAGCAGTGCAGACCAAAGATCTTCAACTGCAAAATGTAACGAACTTGATTACTGATAAATAAAAATAAACATAATGAACTTTTAATTGTAGTATATTATGGTTTTCAATTTGACAAGGAAGCACATGAAACACACACGTATATTGAGCAACATATCCTTTTCCATGGTAGTCAAATTTATCCATAACAAAGATACTGATTGTAGATGATAACATCCAATGCCTCAACTCAAGTCCATTACTTTATTCATTTCATGGTCAAACCCACCAAACAAGTGGACAGATTTTTAAGAAATCTCTAGTTTTCGGTAACTCAGGTACTAAAAATAGTATAGGGAAAGCACAAGACCAAAAAAGGAAAAAAATTCACTAGGTTGTAAAAATGGATACAAAATGACTCAACCTAACACCATGATCTAGTGTCCAGTGTCCATGGATACAAAATGAACTGCATTCCCTTCTTTGTACAATTGCTTGCCAACTCTATTATCTAAATTGAAACCTAACGATAAATGCTCAGTCGACACTAAAAAATCCCCATACTTTGCCTTCCACTCCATGGCTTGCTACAACAATGCTGCCAATTCCCTCCCTATAACTAAAGCATTTTCTCCACCAATATTCTTTGGTGGACATTAAATAAATTCATTGGTAATTTTCAAGAGAATAGCGATATCTATGCTTACCTCAGTTACAACACTACTAACAAGCCCTTGCTTTTGTTCCAATAGTGCTCTCATTAGATGCCCCGTATCCACCTTTTGTTGCATGCAAGCTACCATTTTCAGTGCATAAGCAATTGCTTCCTAAGCCTCTTTGGTAAACTTCTCACTATCGATTAGAACCAAACCCTCATCTATTACTTTATCAGGTTTGACTTCTTCCTTAGGTTTGCACTCTGAGGCAATTGATCGAATAGTTGGTGTGCCTTATAACTCTAAACCTTTCTTCGCTGCCTCGATAAATGGAGTACGTTGTATTGACTCATCATTCCCCTCCATAATTTGATCATTCAGAAGAATAGAATGGGAAGAGCTCCATAGCTTGAGATTGTTTGAGCAAGTTGTCTGCCATGACCATTGTTGGAATCAGCTGCATTGCATGAGAAGCGACTCCTCTGATGCCAATCGTTGTGAACCCAGCTCTACTGAAGGCTTCACAAGTAATAATAATGGAGTTTTTCTATGGGATTTACACCATAAAGCCTAATTCTCTAATGTATAGAGACAAAACAATATATTTCATTACTTAAAAGAAAATACAAAGAGAATGGGAAGATTATATACCTCATCCGGCAAACACAACTCCCTCTCTCTCTAACAGCTCACCTATTCTAAAACCAACTGAATATATCTAAAATAATAAAAATAAAGAAAAGGAAAAATGAATGAAAAATGACAAAAGACAGATTTATTACTTGGTTTACTACATCATCATCAGTTGATGTTGCAATGGATGCAGCACTAGAAAAAACACTAGGAGTAATAGCCATCTAAATCAATTATCAAGTATTAAACGACTATAATTCAAATCCAAGTGCTCCAACAATTATTTAGGTTAGTTCTATTTCATATGGAAAAGAATTAATGGTGTACGTAGAAATACTATGTAGATAGAGAGAAAGACCGCTGTTGTAAAACATGTATGTGTAGAAATAGACAAACAAACAGCTATGGTAAAACACATACTTGTGTATATGCAGGGAGAAACGGAGTTAAAAATGGATAGACGGAGATAGATAGAGGGATGGATATTGAGAATAGAGAGACAGAGTAACGTACCTTTTATGGGATGCTGGAAAAAAGTTGTCGGTGGCTGAGAGCTAGAGCTGGGGCCAGGGTTTTGTTTCGATGGTGGATGGGGGTTTTACGCAAAAGAGAAAGAGATTTGTTATATACTAGCAGATCAAAGGGAAACCCACTCCAGTTTTGAGCAAATGGTAGAGAGCAGATTTAAAAAGCTTTAAAAATCTATCAATGATCATTTTGGCAAAAGCAAAATGGGAACAAGTGAAATTACTCCACCACCAGTGGAGATTGGCTACAAGCCTACAATAACAATAGAGGAAGCAATCAATATAACAGAGCTGAGGGAACCAGCAACTGGACCACAAACAGCTCTGGTAGTCAAGTTAAAATCCCTAAAATACTCTTTCCTTCTTTTGATGGCAGTAACCCTAGAAATTGGATTAGAAAATGCAAGCAGTATTTCAATATAAACCCCAGACTGATAAGCAAAAGTTAGATATGGTTAGCCTCAATGTTGAAGGAAGAGCAGATACTTGGTTTCACAATTATCAAGAGAGTAATCTCTCCTTAAACTGGGATAAATCCATAACGGATGTGTGCAACCGATTCCAAGATGGGGGACATGATAATGTAATAGGGAATTCAACAAACTGACTTAAAAGGGAACAGTGGAAGAATATCAGCAGAATTTTGAAGAGTTGAAGGCATTTATGGTAGCCAAGAATCGAACCTTAGATGAAGATTACTTCATAAAAAGTTTGTAAGTGGGCTCAAAGAATAAATAGCAAAAATGGTTCAGTTGCTCCACCCATCTTCCCTCGCTCAAGCTGTGTATATGGCTAAGATGCAGGAAAGCATGCTTGATGCTAGTCCCAAAAGAACAAAACCCCCCTCAAAACCATAAAACTATAGTTATCCTTCCCAACCCAAAGACCTATTCTCAACCAAAACTTCCACTCCTATTGGCAGCACATGGTCACCCTCCAAAATATCTAACCATAACCTGAATAAACCTGCCTCTACCCCTATCCAGCCCATCAAACGATTGTCATAGTAGTGCCATGGGGCTGAATTCTCATCCGTCTATTAGAAAATTCAGTTTGTTCTATTTGAAACTAAAGACAAATAATTAGAGAAAGGGCTACAACTCCGCATTAAGCATGTAATATTGATCGCTAAATTGATGAGTACTCGTGACACTCTATAGTGCAAACTATAACTGAAACGAAAAATGGGAATTATGCAGCAACAAATAAATCAATGGAGAATTGCCAAAACTACAACTCCAAATCAATAAACATGATCACATATAAATACAATAAAGAACCATTTTGTATGAAGTTAATTGGAAAGTGCATCTTCCTCAATAATGATACGTGAATAAAAGGAGAATCTTGGATGTCCTAGATTGAGAGTACACTTTTATTTCTAAAATACCAAAGCAACTTGGATCATCATTCTTTGAAGAGAGAAAATTCAGATAGTCGACATTCACATTTTTTTAAGCATATACTAATTTAACCATAACACGCGCCTAAAGAATATAACTATTAATTTGGGGCATCAAAAAAAGAATTAGTGGAACGGATAACATTTGAGACTGTAGGACTATTTGTTAGAACCGCTAATCCTACTTTGACAGAATTATAAGGTGTGGGAGAGGATTTGGTCCCATAGGCTGGCCACGCACTACTATCAGAAAAATGCACAAACTTAGAGCAGGACTTTCTTACATTTTAGTAAGGTGTATAAATGGCCTAGCACGTTTGTTTGTACCTCTGAATGCCAAAAAACACCCCAAGATAATCCTAATTGGATGCAAGCACCAACCTGAAGAAGATCTAATGCTTCGGTATACCTCTCGGCAGCTAAATATTTTCAATAAATCACTTACTTAATATCAATACGATAATACAACTTCTATAAACCTAAATACAGTGTAGCAGCGGGGGTTTTGCTCAATTTCAACAAACTTAGTCAATATCAATACGATAGTACAACTTTTATAAACCTAAATACTAACACCCAGATTTGAGTCAACAGCAAACACATGTTTTAAGTATAATGGACAATTGTATATATATAATGGAATGAAATGGAATGTTGTACGGTACCTTTTACTGATAGACTTTCCCCAATAGATGTTATCGACCACCAGTCACCGGGAATGAAGAGGCGCTGTATATAATGGAACGAAATGGAATGTTGTACGGTACCTCGACTAATATCTGCTTGCAGGAGATCTAGCCGCTAGCCATCATAGGTTTTTGAAACTGGTAGGATTCGACTTGGAGAGTACCTAGTCAAACCCACCGATAATCCCAGTATAAAACTGGTAATTACATACCAATGCAATGACATTATTTCCTGCAAAAATGCCTTATCAATGAAATTGATGATTTTCTGGCATTTTGCACTCAACCTCAATATATCTATTAATGTGCCTACATATGCAGAGTTGACTGAGTCTTATACACAGGGTACTGCTATAATTTGAATTGAATCAGCTTGCTAGTATACATTGTTCAATATATTTATTGTCTTAAGTAATAAAATAATAAACTTAAAAATTGCTCTAATACGTCATTTTCAAATATATTATTTGAAAAATCTAGCCAACTATTATTAATACATATACTAAATTAAATTAAAAATTGTATTTAGATTAGTCTTATCAAAACCAAATGGTAAAATATAATCTTCTTGAATTTCTCTGCCCTTTGCACTCCCCTTTAGGAAAATTACGTCAACCATCCCCACTGTCATATAAACTAAAGGGTAGAGTTGGGTCAAAATGTGAATGCATACAGGGTTACGTAATTGTATATTTATCAAACTGACCCATAGTTCAAATCAACTAAATATAACTAAATCAACAAAATGAAAAGTCCCATTATCCAAAAATACAATACCCTACAAAACTCAAAAACCAAACGAAACACATATAACTTCCTCAGATTAAAGTGATATTTTAATCCATAAGGTCTCACATCAACCAAACATGAATCAAAAGACATAAAAAATTCCCCACATTCGAATCAAGCTATAAACTGTAGAAGAAAAACAGTTTATAATGAAAGAATCGAGATGATTTATATCCACATAAAATCTCACATAAAAATTCATAAATACACTAAAATATCCAGTGATTTCTCAAACCCTTTTGTAGGTCGGAAAATACCCTAGAGGGGGGTGAATAGGATTTTTGAAACTTAATTGTATTTTTAAAAACAATTTAAAAAAAAATATTATGTCTATATATATCAAGCAATCAATAACAAGGATAATTTCAAGCACAATGAGCGAAAGGCACAATATAATAAAGCAAGAGATAGAAAGATAGAACTGATTAAAGTCGAAGAATTTTTGTCCACGCGGTTCGGCTTGTTGCCCCTAGTCCGCGCTTGGTTAGTTCCCCGAAAAGTTCCACTATAACCGATCTCCTTCCGGGTGAAGATCAAACCACTACAAGTGTATTCTTCTCACACACTCTTATAAGTATTGAAAACACCTTCAATACTTTCACAAGAATTCGCTCTTGATAATTCTATGAGATACACCTCTCACAAAAATGATTTGAATAAATTTTGGTGACAAACATCAATGTACAATAGCTCTCGTGTATATCAAATTACAAATGAAGCTCACACTAAGAGATATCAATATTGATCAACAATTTTTAGCTCAAAAGAAGAATGATTGATCAAAAATAATGTTCTTGAATCTTTGAATGAATGAAGATGGATAATGATGTATGTAGATGATTCAAGTGTGTAAAAATGAGTCTTAAACCTCATATATATATAGCTTGAGAAAGCTTATAGCCATTTGTAGTGGATTAATAGATTAATATGGCAAAAATACACAATTAGTAAAAGTCCAACGGCTAGTTTTTGAAGCATCAGTCGACTGAGCAAGCATCAGTCGACTGAGCAACACTGCTTAGTCGACTGATGGCTACTGCCCATCAGTCCAAAAAATGCAATTTTTACACTTTCGTATTTTAACTCCAAAAACAATTCTAATGCTATAGGAACTCTAAAAATAAGTTCCTAAGACACCTATTTTCGGGAAAACACAAAATATGATTATTTAGAATTAATTATGAATTAAATTGAAAAACGGTTTATGAAAGGAGTTTGTTTTTCAAAAGGTTTTAATTCAATTTGATTTTGATCAATCTATTTGGATAAAGAATTTAAGAGCTATAATTGGAAATTAATTATGAATCTTTACAACAAAACTACTCACTCAATTATGATCTTTATGAGTCTTCGAAAGCTTTGTTTGTGTCTTCAATCATTTTCTTTCTTGGCTCTTGTTCTTGAGAGAGATCCTTTTGGTAGAGCATCGATCATGTAGATGTGTGAGGTATGAGGCATAGGAGGAATATACTTGTGTTGGTGAATGATCTATATTCCGGCTTTTCAAATTTGTCCACGTGTGATCAATAAGTGTGGCTATAGCTTTAAACATCAACTCAATTAAATTACACATTATTAATGTTATTGTTATTATCAAAACAATATTAATGACTATAAGGTTAACACCTTTCCTCTAGGATTTTGCTCTAAAAATCACTAAAATACCCGCATAAATTTTATACCTATGATTTCTCAAACCCCAAATGCCAAAAATCCCTAAAACACATAAAAAAAATTAAAAATTGAAGAAAGCCCTAAATGAAACCCTAAATTTGAAGGTGATGGTTGAAAGAAATAGAAGGAAGGGAGAGAGAAAAAATACCTGATTAGAAGGTAGCTGAGGCTCCGGCGTGATCCTGTCGATTCTGTTCCACGACCGCACGGAGAGAGAAGGCTAAAGTTTTTGAGAGAGTAGGCGAGAGGGAGTGACAGAGTGTTTTATGTGGGAAGGAGTGTGTTTCAGTTTTATCAAAGGAGCAGGAGAGAGAAGCGGGAAAAAGAGAGGAATGGATTTTTTGTTCGGAGCACTTAAATTTGATAAAAAAATAAAAATTTGTTTGTTTATTAAAATTAAAATTTAAAAATTTAATTTTTACTACTTAAAATTTAACAATTTTATTAAAAGTTTTAAGTGGTAAATTTGTCAATTAAAATTAAAATTTGAATTTTAAAGTATGTGAATTATTTATTCTATCTTCTTTTAAAACAAAAACACACACACAGATCTCTCACCTCTTCTTCTACGCATACGAGCCATTCTCATAATGCAGAACCTCTCTCTCTTCTTCTCCTTTATTTATGATTCCTTGCATTCACATATATCTATATATATATATATCTTTCTTCTTCTCTTGAACCCTAGGAGCCGCAGCAAACACACACAAATTGAATCCTAATTTTTTCCCCTTTCTTTCTCACATTCGCCTCTCTCTCTTTAGAATTTGTAGCTAAATCTTTGTTGGGGGGGGGGGGTTGAAGTTTTTCAGAAGTATATTCATCATATTTTAGGATTTTTCGATATCAAGATTGAAGGGTGTAGAAATTTGAGCTTGATATGGTTCACTACCATCACCGATACTGTCCCCAACTTAACCACCTATCACTAGGTGCATGGTTTTTAACTCAAAAGGCCTTGGTTATATTAAAGGTGAACCACTTACTATTTAGTTACATGTTTTTCTCGTATATTTTAAGATGTGGGATCTTGCTATTCTTCAACACGCCCCGTCACGTGCGACCCACATATCGGATCGCACAGGTGACCCAATTCCCATATCGGGAACTGGTAAATTCGGGAGCCAACCCCACTTTTTTCGAAGGTCCCTAGAAACTTGGAGCCAACACCATCCTTTTCAAAGGCTCGAGCCAACGCCATCCTTTTCGAAATCCCAGTATTCATAGCCCAACCGGGCCGAGGACGTGAATCGGAATAGAACCTTCCTCTGATACCATGTTGACGATTAGAGAGAGAGATGAGAGAATAAATTATATTGATATCTATGAATGAATACAAAAGTCCCTTAAATAGGGATGGGATGAGCTGTACATGGAAACAAAAATAATATCCCATGATTGTAGGAATTATGGTGGTAGTCAACTATACCATATTTATACATATATTCTAATAAAGGGGTTGTATATGTTAAATATTGAAAGTGCTGTGTATCCATATTCGAATATGCCATGAATTCTTAGCTATGTAGCACACTTGGTAGTGCTGTACTTAGTTGTATTTTTAACACTTGGTTGTGGTTCTTTCACGAATTTGTGCTGTGATAAATTCAGACACTATTATTGATCATAATCTTTCTTGATTTGGTTTGTTGTGTTACACTTGGAATCTATGCTTAATTGTTATTGCTATGTCTTTTGCTACTAATAGTGAGTAGTTTAATTTCCCTTTAATTTGTTGTGTGATTCTTCGCCTTGTCCTAGTGATCAGATATATGTCCACCAGCTATTAATTTAGGATGTTAGTAATTTTCATAAATAAAATGAGTTAGGTTGGTAGAATCATTTGATTAAAATAAACTAATAAATGCAAAATAGTCATATTAAAAAAAAATTGATGTGTTATATTCAAACAAACAACATTTTTTCAGATACAATTTTCAAACCTAAACAAATAGTTTTTTCAGTTTTCAAATGTTTTATTAAACGTCGCCTAAGAGAAGTGATATGGGCTATTTACTTTTTTTGGAGGTTTAATTGTAGCCAAACATTTTTTTATTAGACACATATATTGTTAGATTCAAAAACCTTCCCCTCTTATTATATAGATTATTAAATTGCTCTATTATTATTTGAACCCAAATGATTTTAGTTATTTCTAATTTGACCTCTTTTTACGTTTCCTTAATGTGTTCTTCACATGTCTGCCTAAAAAAATGACAATAAAATATATGACACTCTCCGATATGGCTATGAGCATGTCAGACATGACACGTACCCTTCGAGAGAGTGTTTGTGCATCATAGTATTTATACGACATCCTTTGCTCTTGTTCTAATATGTCTAATTGTAATTTGACATATAATATAGTGCCATATAATTAAAAATGTAGGATAACGACTAAGTTCAGTACTATGTATTAAAAAGTATGATATACATTGTTAATCCAATATTTAATATTTTAAATTTTTTGAACCATTTTAAAAAAATAATAAATTTATTCATTTTACAAGTTTAAATATTAAATATTTAATAATTTATATTTTATAAGTTTTAACTATTTGTCTATTTGTTTTAAGTTTTAACTTATACTTTTTATTTTTTAATATTCTCACTCTGTTCTTTCACTATGTTCAGTGTTCATTCACTCTTATTAATTGTTTGTATGTTAATTGTTATTTATTATTGCCTTATTGGATAATACAATCCGGACTTGGGAGTTCTTGGTATTGCCCGTGGGATCTCTTCCATTTATCTTGAAATATATGAACTTCCGAAGTGTCCTTTGCTTCATATTTTAGTAGGATTATGGTTTAAAAAGGGTGGTTTTATTTTTACTTTTAATAATGTTCGGTTTTAATCTCACCATTCATTCAGTCTTTGAGTACTAAGTAAATGTTTGTTATTTGATTCTTAAAAGCTAAATATAAATTTGATTATATCTTAATCGGTCCCTAAAAATCGAGTAATAAATTTATACTCGACCCTCAGAAACTAAATAACATCCCCTTATTCGGTGCAAAAGGAACAAATGAAAAATATGAGTGAAATTAAATATTATTAAAGGTGAAATTAGAATAACCCTTTAAAAATAGGAAATGTTTGTCTAATTCTCAATTTTTGTACGAACTGTAGCAATATTTATCATAGGGGGTTGATATCTTTTAATAATTGAACCAATTGCATATCAGTAACTAAATCATGGCAGAGCTTGAATATGAAGATTGAAGGAGGATTTTTTTTTACTTTTACTTTTACTTTTACTTTTATCAATGTATTATTTATAATTAGTTAATTAAGGATGTTTTAAATTCACCACAAAATAAGTCTACTTATCACAGTGTGAAAATAATTATTTTTTTCACTCTATTAAATCTTTAAAAAAATTTGCACTTCACCCTAGCAGTGGGGTTAGTTCACTGAAACAATACAAGGATAATAAAATTTTGTCGCTAAAAGTGAAAACAATAAATAATATTAATTTTTTTCATTAATATAAAACATAATAAATAAAATTTGCATAGTTCTTAATAAATTTTATTAAAAATTTCATCTAAATAGTACCTCCAAGGTACAAAATGTTAATTGTCATAAATACAGTTTTAGTAATTATATGATATTTTATATAATCTTTGATTGTTCATTGCTCTTAAATGGTTACTATTCATATTCCAAATTTATTTACAAATTTTATTTTTATCTTTATCAAATAAGGAAATCGTTTTCTTGAGTTTCCAAAAAATTAAATATCATAGAAATCGAAAGTAACAAAATATTAAAATGATAGAGATTTTCTCATCAAATTATTTTATTTTTCAATATTTTGTTATGAATAATTTTAATCAATTAAATATTGAAACAATAAAAGCACAACATACAATATATATATATATATAACACTTCTCCTACGAAGTGGTGCGTACGCACCGGTCGCCGCGCACATTTCCCAAGGCAAATTTAACCTTAACGTGAGAGACTGAAATCAACCATTTTCTCTTTCACCACAGTCAACCCCCATTTCTCTCTTCTCTCTTTCAAATTTAACATCTTAGGCTCCGTTTGATAGCAACATGAAAAATGAAAATAAAAACATCTAATTTGGGTGAGAAGATGGAAAATAAGTTGGGGCATATGGTAAGATAATCTCCATCTCATACTTATTTTTGTGAGTATATGTCCTCCATCATCCTTTAATATTTTGTGGAAAAATTTTCTCCACCATCACTCAAAGAAAATTTTGTCATGAAAAAATGCAAAATCCAAGAGTTAATCTCACCACATTCCTAAACTTATTTTCCATCTTCTCACCTAAATTAGTTATTTTTCTTTTTATTTTCCATGTTGCTATCAAACGGAGCCTTAGTCTCTCTTTCTAAAATCCGACCAATCAAGCCCGGCGACGAGCTCCGATGAAGCGCTCTCTTTCTAAAACTTCCAACAAAGTTCTCTTTCAAAAACTTCCAACGAAGCTCTCTCTCTAGAAATTCCTATGATCGTTATTTCCATGTCTACAATTTCGCCACCGAAAGCCTCCACTCATGTAAGTATAAATTAAAATACCAATTCATTCTTTCATTATAACAATTTTGAACGATTATATAACCATTTGATTATTTGAATATCCATTTACTAGTCTGTTACACCTGAAATTCTTGAAAATGTGTAACTTAAAGCAAGTGCTTCCGATTGGGTGCCCACTTATTTCTTGAATTGGTTTTCCTTGTGTTCTTTCATAGGTAGCTGACCATTGGAGTAATAAGGGGACGTAATACTTCTTGGAGCACAATGTGATATCCTCTTTCCAGTGGTTTGAGAAGCACATACACTCTTCCTATCTCTATCTCTTTCCTTATATATGCATATATGGTTATAATTTTTGACTTAATTGTGAACAGAACAGAAACTTGAGCTTGATGTATCAGTAACGTTGTGCTTGGAGAATGGAGCATATGTATGGCCGATGTCATCTCTTGGTGGTGATTTTTTTAAAGTATAGAAAGCGGGATGAGAAGAAAGGATTTTGCGCTATTTTTTAAGTTAAAATTAATGTAACTGTGACTTTTGGTGAGATGAGAAGAAAGACTATATGAGTGCATTTAACAACACCCTTAATTAAAGTAGATATATTAATTCATTTAGTAGATATTAATCTCATAATATTTATAAAAATTAAGTAACTTTTTTTAAGTCAATCCCAATCCACAGATTAACTTAATAAATAACGTGAATTGATTTAATAATGTAAATTAATTACAAGAAGTTACAGATAAAAGAAAATACCTTTTTTAGGCGTTAAACATTTTTTCTGAAAACACGTTTGACACAAAGGATTGTTTCTCCCATCACCCCTTAAATAAAATGGTTTATTCTGTCTTTTTGTAAGGTAAGAAGCTTCTACGGCATAAATTTTTAATATTCAATTTTAACTAACATTAAATATTAGAAAT
This sequence comes from Lonicera japonica, assembly GCA_021464415.1. Taxonomy (NCBI): domain Eukaryota; kingdom Viridiplantae; phylum Streptophyta; class Magnoliopsida; order Dipsacales; family Caprifoliaceae; genus Lonicera; species Lonicera japonica. Next base: position 30,143,725 of record CM038468.1, read on the forward strand.
AATTATTTTATCATGTTAATTATACTGTTATGTATCCATTATTACATCAAACGCAGACTTAATAACATAAAATAGCATAATGGAAAACTGACGCAATCGGGGCGAGGACAAGTCAGACGAGAGTCAAACTGAGCGAGTAGGAATTAATCAACTTTGGTTTCAAAAATGGCAAGAGTGAATTTTGCTCTCAATAGTTAGTGTAGTCTGAAGAACAAATACAATTAATTAAGCACTAAATTTCGTTTGGCTTCTCCAAAAGAAGAGTAGGTGTAGCAGGGCAATACTAAAATTGAGAAAGAAGGTGGTGTTGTATGTCAAAATTTGAAGAGAAACTTGACCCAAATACTTGCGTAAATTTCTGAATTCACTTCGCACAGTCCCCATAAAATTAAGAAATTTTGGTTTCTCCAACAGAGTAGATTTTTCTTAGCATATATTAGAACAGAAATTGTTTAGCAATCTCACAAATTCCAATAGTGTCACTCTACTAATGGGATCCGTCACTAGTTGTTCTAAGCTAACAAAAATGGCGCATATTATTAATGATGCAAGATTATTGCTCCCCATGTATTGTGTCCTGTTTTCATGTGGTGTAACTGGTTTACACCAGAAAGCACGGACGCTCTCCTGTAGGTGAAGTACCTGTGTTGAACACTTCGTGAACATTTATACGGGTACGTCACTCCTAGGACACTTACCCGGCAATTTGTATGGCGTGTTGAACATGTTTGACCATTATAAGTAGCTTGACACACGAGAAACATGCCATAGATATTTTTAGAATGTAAATTCATGCTTTAAAGTGCATTAGACACCGAACTATATGCGTAAAATTACTTGGCTCTTATGTATAATGATTATATTCCATAGTATTTGATATAGTAAGAATGCAAGTTTTAGTTGGATTTAAGAGACTAGATTTACAGTTTCGCATGCATTTATGATATGTTTTGAGTTATGACATAACATTATTAGTGCATAATATATGAAATCACATATGTAATTAAAAAAAATAAAAAATCCCAACCTTATTAGCACCGTGTCCTTGTCGTATCGTTTGCTAATATTTTGAGATTTGTTGCGTTAGCATATCCATGTTGTCTCGGGCAAGATACCATACTTGTGTCAATGCTTCATAGGTAACACCACTAAAATGCTATATGTCATGGTATAAAGTTGTGGTTTCGGGAGCCACTTGGCCACTCAATTTTCAACTAAGTTTCGACAATACGAACCAATTCATTATTTAAAAGACTCAAAAATTTATATAAAAAAATATAATTTTTTTTTAAAATATAAAATTAATAATATAAATCAATTAGATAAAACATAATATCATTATCTAATACACATTACACAGATTACATTCAAATATTAAGATTGACAAGAGCTCATTATTCCGTCACTTTTACTCGTCTAACTAGGCCGTGTATAAAATCAACCAATCATTATTTCTTACTTCTTGATTTGATGTCACCAAGTATGTATGATGTGTTGTAATGCTATCATACTATGACTTTTCTTTATTTAAATAGATTTTTTTTTGGTTAAATGCTTATAAAATGAAAGAGTGTACAATGAAAAATCTATAATCTATTTTTGGAAAAAATACGTAGATTCATGAACTTTACCTAGTTAAACAAATACATTGAATTGTTGACTCGTAAGTCAAGCCGGTCTGGAATTCCTAACAAGTTGGGTTTGGTACGAATCTTTAGATATGGATTCCACAACAAAATTCGGCACTAGTTTGCGTAGATAGTGTTGTAGGCACGGATATATCTAGTGTATGTATATATGTATATTTGCAAGTGTATAAATTTCTAACAGTTAAAATTTTAGATTTTTAGTTCACCCACCTTCCGGTTGATTTTATTTTGATAAAATTTAGTAAAGTTAATCTAATCCACTCATGTAGCTCACCCACATCCCGATTCATTTTTTCTAATAAAATTTAGTGAAGCATTATGAAAATCAATATCACCAAATTTCGTCAAAAAATTCAACAATTTACTCCTTCAAAGGGTTTTGCTCTTTAGGTAAAAGAAAGATACTTGTTTGTATATTTAATTATCTCTAACCAGCAATCCAACTTTAGGGGGGTGAGGCCGAACGACCACCAAAAGTGAAAACAAAATCAACGGTTTGGTAAGGTTAAAATTGACATTTAGAAAAACGGCTCATATCGATATTATAAATACAAATATTAGAAAACATCTTTGGGTATATAAAACAAGTTGTAACGAAAGCCTTCATTTGCCGGAGGGAAGGAGTCCTTTTAACCCATTTTTTCTTAAAAGAAAAACAAAAGATAAAGAAAAAACCGACTCTTAATTCAAGAAGGATGAAAGAATAAACTTCAAGTGTCCTGCTTTAAATTATTCCTGGGTAAGCTCCAGGGACAAAATTGCATATCAATTCCAAGGCAGAAACAAAACAAGGCAAGCAAAAATTACACAACAAACGTATAAAATGTAGGAATCAACTTATTAGATCATTCTAATAATTATTTCTAATAATTATATTAATTATAAGAAATTTGGCATCCCTATTTAACACTAGATACTGTTTACATCATTAAAAAGTTAAATACTCCACTTGAATTAGTTAGTATGTATTAAAAATCAGCTTTGCAACTATATATTTTATCATGCCTTTGACCTGTCTCCTCCTTCACCATTTCCATCTTTCCATCACACCTAAACAAAAACAGGGAAAGGATTTAATATCTGCAAAATAATTCAGCATATCTACGCAAATGGGGATTTGAAATGGATGAAAAGAAAGAGTAAAAATTGGAGAATGTAACTAACTTAGTTAGTAAAGCACCCACCCGAAAGAGAAAAGATTTTATATCTACCTACTTTGCTTGGGTAAAAAGCATTACTAAGATGCGCCAAGATTGGGGCCAACAACATTACCAAAAATTCGATTTCCACGGCAAGCACTTGTGGTAAGGGACAACTAATTTCTCAAGCAGAGATTAGGGCATGGGATACCTCATAGCAAAGACCCAAAAAAGATTGAGGTCTCATACTCACTTCCTTTTAGACACATCCACGCGAAGTCTTAAAAATAATATGAGAATACAACTGTGGACCGATTGAACCAAAGTAAGTCTCCCCTTTAGACAAGCAACCCCTCAACCATCCATCAAGTCTTCCCCTCAACCATCCATCAAGTCTTTTAGAAACTTTTTTCTACCAGGGTTCCCAACAGACAAGAAATCTCTTCACACGATGATTCCCAAATCGAGTCAATATTACTGCGCGCTTTTGGCTATCACTATTTGAGAAAGAAAAAACAACTACATATAGTTGTTTATTCATGTTTGTCCAGACTATGTCAGACTACACATTTTAGCTGGCTGCAACATGTAAACTAATTATAGAATTTCTTCATCACAGCATAAGTGCAATTAGAACTCCTCTTCAAAGATTCTAATCGCAAAAATATCAAAAACAAAAAGAAGCCAGGATCCAATACAGGGGAGAAAAAGGAAAAAAAAAACTCCATCAAGATGCTTTTTGAAAGAAGCAATATGTCGACTTCCAATTTTGAAGTGATGAATCATTTTATTCTAGAGGAGAGTTGAAGAAAATATGGACCGTTAGTTTAGAATCATATGGTTCAAAATTTGATAGGTGGTTTTTGTCTAAACGAATCCACCTCGCCAGAGACATAACATTCTATCAAAATCTAATCCACCCAGTTTTAAATGAACAGTCCAGATTTAATACTGCAGAGGAGCCGGGTCCTTATTTCTTACATTATAGTTAGGAAGGTCTAGAAATTGTTCTTTCAAGGCATCGTTGAAAGAGGCTTTTTTCTCCCTGTATGATCATGCATGCATGCTATTGGCCATGGCTAGTATGTAACTTACATTAATGGCCCCTTTCATGACCAGTACGCTTTAGCTCAAACAGGCACTTGGATCAACATTACAGGTACATAATGGCAGCGCTGTCCGCATTTATCACAATTGTTGTTTACAGGCAAATTAGAGACACGTGCTTCGTGTGCGACAGGAGGACTTTTGCACCTGCATTCTATCTTCGTGACGATCTTCACGTTTCTGAATGCCAAGTGACATATTTTACACATTGCATCGTTGTCATCTATGTCCTCATCACTGTCAAGTGTCAACTTGAATGCAAGGATCTAATCAGAGAAGGCCCAGAATTGTTAGCTATCATGTCATGAAGCTAAACTGATGGAAGAGGTAAATTAAATTAGTGAAACAACTTCCCTCTTTTCCAAGCAAAGGATCAAACCAACTCACTTGTATTACTAGATTTTTTATGATCTAAAAATGGAATCACAAAAATGATGAAAGAAGAAATAAAAATAAAAGATATACAGTGCACAAGACCCAAAAATAACATGATCCATCAAAAATTGACAATGGGTTAGGTCAATGACTTTAGGGCCTGTTTGGTTCGTTCTTTTGAGCTTTCCTAGAATCCTGAATTCCCTATCCTCCTGGACTCCAGCGTTTGGTTCGGTCAGTACAGGGAATCTTCCAGGCTTCACTGCCTCCACCTCCGACAACCATGTTTTCTAACCGATTATCTTCACTCTTCGGCGACTATCTCAAACCGTTTAAAATGCCAGCCCTAGTATAATGAGAAGGCCTTAATACTTTTATTCTGGCAGTCCTTTGTGTTGGCGACTTGCCGGTTTATTAAGGACCTATTATAGTAGGGGATTCAGTTACAGCTATATAGTGAGGTTTCAATCCTAGAATTTGGTTAACAAGTTATGGGTGTCAAACTAAACACATTTAATAAGCAACCAATAGTAATTTCAGGTCATTTGACATGATTACCTGATCTTTTATTTTCTCCCAAGGCAAAAATCAAAGATGGTGAACTAAAATGAAGTAAATGGTTGTCATAGGCATGTAACATACCGTCATGGTTTGTTTCAGTCCCTTGAGGAAGATGTCTCATAACAAATTTCGAATAAAATTTTCCTTTCTGCAAAGAAATGAAAATTAGGTACACTTAGCTTGTGCATATATAGGGTCCAAATTGTTAATCACCATATATAATCAAACTACACATCCTACACTCAAACTTTTAAACACCATAATCAAACCTCGAACATGCAAGTTTTGATATACTATAGATATAGATGGTGCATATGCGGATTGTAAACATGACTTTGAGGAGACTATAAACACATTTAGAGGTATATCTCTCCTTAAGGATTATGAAAAAAGATTTTAGTGACTAGATGTATGGCAAAAATTGAAGTAGACATGTGAATTTTAGGAAACAGAGAGAAGAAAAAAGAGAAGAAGATTGAATATTTGTGTCTTTTGCTTATGTTCCTGGAGAGTCTAATGTTGCTGAGCAGTGAGCACTTGTTGGCACGCCATGCTAGTGATATAGATGAGTGTTTTGTGTACCTCGGATTGATCGATGATTGTAATACCTTCGGATTTAATTCATTAACTTATTTGATAAATCCCTTTTTGTTTTCAAAAAATATATATTTCGTTTTGGGACATCCCAAATTAATAGTCCATCTTTTTTTCTTTTTTTTGGGACTTGACCAATGGACCAAAGCTCATGATAGTTAACAAGTTTAGTTGTTGACCATTAATCATGTTGAAATAAGTGTGTCCAAAGAGTGTGAAGGTCAACCTGGCGGACTCTTCATTTGGGATACAGAGAGTGCATAGTGCTATATATGAATAAACTCTAACTAGATATAACATATGCCTATGGTACTACACAGATTTGATAGTAAATATATATTACTATGTTAACTTTGAAATCATTCATTTTCTAGATCAGATTTTTTTTCTTTTCTTCTCTTCTGTGGCACCACAAAGACGGTCGCAAGACTACCTAAAGCTAAAAATTTAGGGGAAAAAAAGAAGATAACTTACATTTGATACAAATTCGTCGCTATAAACCCCTGAATAAAATCAGCAAAAAGAAGAAAGTTATATATATACAAATGTGCAACAAATTCAACTATGAAAAACATCATTATTATATTAGCATTTAAATATAAATGAACAATAGTATCGCACTTCACAAATTTCACTATAACACCACAAAGATTTTGCAAAGGCTACCCTATTGCCAAAGCAATTATGGCTTTGTTAGAGCATTATGCTTCTAAAGTTGTACATTGGTGACAATTGCCAAAATTGCTTTGCCAATAGCACCCCCCCTTTCCAAATTTAATGATGGAAAGCATGAAAACCACCAACAAATTTTGCAGATTCCTAACGATAGAAGGAAAATGCAAGAGCCAATTAAAACAAATCATCATGAATTCGAGAAATTACTGCTAGGGAGTAAAAAAAAAATATAAGAATGGAATAGTCTCTGCAGTAGAGTAATTCTCAAGTCTGAATGCCCCTATTACATATATGAGTTTCTAATGGAGAATTCTCTAACCAACCAACTTTGTAGTAGTTTATAGTAGAGTTACAACAACCTGTTAGTACCTGCACGCGATCATTTGGCAAAATGTTATTTTTTTTTCCAAATTTTTTTTGTCCAACTTTTACCTTTCTAGTTTGTCATTTTTGAATATTCAAAACACATGTAAACCTAGAAATTGAAAATTAGAATCCAAACCTAAATACAATCCAATCAAATCGAATCACGCAGATCAGATCTAGAATTGGGGCAAAGAAATTTCAGAGAGAAAGCTTAGAGATTGGAAATTGAAAAGAGGGTAAAAGTGTATACTATATAAATGTATGATGTAGGGAGAGAAATTGCACACTCAAAATCGAGGAGTTATAAGGGTGTACTATTTTATTTTTATTTTTGTAAAAGACGTGCAACACATGTTAACACATTATTTATTGAAATGATAGTCAAAACATAAAAATATTTTCATAATGCTTAATCCTGAAATTTTTCTTTACCCGTTGATCCTAAGTATTATCCACATCCCTGCTCTAATGCACTAGGAGCAAGTGAGCAACTCCACTCAAAAAACGAATCATCTAGTTCGATCTCTACGTTCGGTAACCATTAATTTTGTGAAATTATGAGATTACTATAGCCCGATCTCTCCAAGAGGAGGCTGATAAACAGACAATCTAACTTACATAAAACTTACATCACAAATAAAAGTCACAGTATGCAAGATATAGCTTCATTACGTCAACCAGCAGTAGAATTGCATTCGGTCCGTTGACTAGTATTATAATAAAAGGTTACACTAAACATAAAAGGTGATGGCAATTACGATTTTCAAGTCCCACATGAAAAAAGAATAGAAGATTTGAGAGTAGAATAATAGCCCATGGGCACCTTCCTTACAATTAAGTTAATTTTATGGGACAAGTTCTACCCTTGCTTTCGTAATAGTTGGGTGTCAAGCCCAGGTTCGTTGCTGGTTGTGGGATTGGATGTAGCGCTAACGAGCAAGAGCAAAGGATCAAGTATGGGAACGAGCAGTCGTCTATGGGATAGGACGGTTCGAACTCTCCATTACAGAGGAAGCGACCTTTGCAAGCAAATGGCTTGGCATTATGTCCTTTGCATTCGTGATGAGAAGTCATTAAATGAAGAGATAAATCAAGTTGAAACCACGTACAAGTCAAGGGCCTTCCCACTACACTACCGATAGGGGGTATGCGGATTTTGAAAGGTGCCCATGCTAGCTGGGAAAAATGACTTGGCAGCAAGACAATTTTCAAGAGCAATGTGACTAAGCAAATGGAACTCTCATTTCAACAAAGAAGTCACATTTTGACATTTTTACTGTTCAATGGAACACTCATTTCAACAAATTAGTGGGGAAAGGAAAGTGCGACTATCTTTTCAAGGAAAGTGGGACTATCATATCAAATTCATCTTTACCAAAATGAATATATCAGATTCATATGGCACTCTAAAATTATTGATTATTGTTATAGAGAAGCAAGGATATAAAATATATGGAGTTGAACAGAAAAATAAAGAAATAGAAAAGGAAATGAAGAGCTAAAGAGAACTTACGGTAACATTATAAGGGGCAGATTTTGGAGGAGATACTGGAGGCTCAACCGGAGACTTGCCGCGATTTAGAGGAATAAACATCTATACATATTACTAACAAATGATCAATAATTAATTATTTATTGCTATTTTTTTTTTCCTTTTGGTTAGTATTCACAGCTTTTTGATGCAACCCATAAGAAATATTTGTAATCTTGCGAGATATGCAATTATCTAGAGTAAATACCATCAATAATTATTGAAATATTGCCAAATTTTATCGATGACCACCAAATTTTATATTGCTACAATCAAAATTTTAAATTTTTTCAAAGCACGATCAGTTATCACTCCGTCAAATCCTAATGTTAGGGACATTTTAGTCTTCTTCCTTTTTTTTTCTTCCTCTCTTTACCCATTTCCCTCTTCTTTTCTTTCTTCTTCTTCTCTTCTCTTCAGCGTATGGCAGCTTAGTGCCGCCGCCGCCGCCGCCATTTTCACCACAGGAGTTAGGACTGATAAAACTAAAGAAGAGATAATAAAACTAGAGAATGAATTTTGTATATTCAATTGAGTGATTGAATCGTCTATATCTTACAAGAGCTAACATCTATATATATACAAAACTAAGAAGAAAAGAAGGACCTAGATCTAGGGGAGAAGAGAACATTACAATAATTACATAAATAAAGAAAGCAACATCATAATAGAATTACATAAATAAAAGGGATAAAGAACATAGAAGTAGCATAAGAGGAGACAATAGCATAGAGATGGAATATGGAATAATAATCCTTTAACACCCCCCCTCAAGCTCATGATGACTTGGAAAGCATGTTGAGCTTGGACACCAGAAATCGAAAACGAGCAGTTACATGTGATTTGGTGAAGAGATCTGCTGGTTGAAGAGCGGAAGAGATGTGGGGTAGCTTAATGTGTCCTTGGGATAGGTGATGGCGAGTAAAGTGACAGTCCACTTCAATATGTTTGGTGCGCTCATGAAACACATCATTATGAGCTATTTGGATAGCACTTTGATTATCACAGAAGATAGGCGTAGGATCCGGAATAGAGATGCCCATATCTTGGAGGAGCCAGCGAAGCCAAACAATTTCTGCGGTAGTATGAGCGAGAGCACGATATTCAGCTTCAGCACTGGATCGAGCAACAACCGTTTGCTTCTTGCTTTTCCACGAAATAAGAGAGTTGCCCAGAAAAATACAGAAGCCGGTGGTGGAGCGCCGATCAGTAGGATCACCAGCCCAGTCAGAATCAGAGTACCCTTGTAGGGTAAGACTAGATGCTGACGAGAAGTGTAAGCCTTGGTATATGGTCCCTTTTATGTAGCGTATAATACGAAGAACAGCAGCAAAGTGGATAGAGCGAGGTGCAGACATGAACTGACTCACAATGTGGACAGCATGGCTAATATCAGGTCTGGTGATAGTGAGATAGTTGAGACTACCCACAAGTTGTCGATATAAGGTAGGATTAGCCAGTGGAGTACCATCGGAAGGCAAAAACTTGACATTCATTTCAAGGGGAGTGTCTGCAACCTTGTTATCTGTCAGGCCAGCGCGGTCAACAATATCAGAAGCATATTTCACCTGAGAAAGAAAGTATCCAGTAGAAGAATGATCAACCTCAATTCCCAAGAAGTAGCGAAGAGTACCCAGATCTTTCATTTCAAAACACGAACACAGATATTTTTGGAGTCGAGATATACCGTCCAAATCATCCCCAGTGATAATCATATCATCAACATATATCAGAAGAACAACAATACCCTTGGAGGATGAAGAGGTGAACATTGCCGAATCATGTGTACTCTGAGAAAACCCATGTTTGAGAATAGCAGTGGAGAACTTTTCAAACCAAGCTCGTGGTGCCTGTTTGAGACCATAGAGAGCACGTCGTAGTTTGCATACTTGACCGGGAGAGTGAGGAAGACCCGGGGGAGGTTGCATATAAACCACTTCGGAGAGGTCACCATGAAGAAAGGCGTTCTTGACATCCATTTGGTGAACCGTCCATTGTCTGATAGAGGCAACGGAAATCAGAGTGCGAACAGTAGTCATACGAGCGACCGGAGCAAAAGTTTCCTCATAATCAATGCCATATTCTTCAGTAAAGCCCTTTGCAACTAGACGGGCCTTATATCGATCAATAGAGCCATCAGCCTTAGTTTTAATTTTGTAAACCCATTTACAACCAACAACAGAGTGACCGGCAGGTAAGGTGGTAAGATCCCACGTATTGGTTTGTTGTAGAGCAGTAAGTTCTTCAGTCATAGCCTGTTGCCAAAGAGGATCTAAAGAGGCAGTGCGGTAGGAAGTGGGTTCATGTAGAGACAACATGGCAGATAAAAAACAATGATAATCTGACAGCTTGGCAGGTGGGCGACGATCACGAGTTGGTCGTAGCACAGAACCATCGACAGGATAGACAGAGTCAGGACAGGACGTAGAGTCATCAGCAGGCGGAGATCCAGATACAGAATCAGTGGCAGGAGCAGGAGCATGTAAGGCTATAGGATCAGGATGAGGTTAAGGAGTGGAGATAGAAAGAGAGGAATCCATGGTAGAGGAGTCAGAAAAAGGGTCAATCGGTAAGGATGGCTCAGTAGAAGGTACTAAAGCCTTAGACAGGGTGTAGTACGGGGTATTTTCCCAGAAGGTGACATGTCGGGAAATACGGAGTCTGTTGGTGACAGAATCATAACAACGATAGCCCTTTTGTTGAACGCCATACCCTAAGAAGACGCACATGGCTGTTTTTGGTGTGAGTTTTGTGCGTTCTCGTTTTGGAAGAAGTACAAAACATGTGGCACCAAAAACACGAAGATATGAGTAATCAGGTCTGGTATCAAAAAAACGTTCAAAGGGAGAGATACTGCCAGTAACTATGGAGGGAATGCGGTTAATGAGGAAGGCAGATGTATGATGGTTATGGAAGAGAAGATGTAGATGCTTCTCCCCAAAAAAAGATGAGGGTTGACGGAAGACGAGAGAAGTAAAGTTTTGGCTGGCGGTTTCGACAAGGTCTTTGACGATGTTTGCGTTCGGCAACCCCATTTTGTTGAGGGGTGTCTGGGCAAGAAAGTTGAGGAAGTGTCCCTCGTGAGATTTAAGAAAATCAAGAAAGGATTTCGACAGATATTCACCACCAGAGTCTGGCACAGCGAAAGGTTTCGTAACGAGGTGGTTTTGTTGAAAATTGAGTTTTAATCATAGTGGCAAATTCAATATAAATTTTCAGAAATTCCGAACGAGAATGAAGTAAATAGGTCCAGGGCGTATAACGGGAGTAATCATCAATGAATACAACATAATATAAGGCCCCACCATAGAAGTAACTGGGGCTTTACCCAGACATCAGAATGCACAAGATCAAAAGGCATCAAAGGGAAACAGTTGTACTATTATTAAAAGGAAGAGCTGGTTGTTTAGCCAGTTTACAAGCAACACAAGATGGATTTTTGTCTAATGTAGCTGGTCCTAACAACCCTTTTGTAACCATAAATTGAAGACGGGAAAAGGAAACATGACCTAATCTAAAGTGCCAAGAGAGAAAAGTGGAGGGATTTGAGGTAACTGTCACGAAGGAGGAACCATTGGGAGAAGGAATTTGTAAGTTGTCTGTCGCATATAGACGTCCCACTCTATGGCCTGTCCCAACTGATGTCCCCGTCGAATGGTCCTGAACAACAAAACCAGAAGAATCAAAAGAAATGATTAGCCCAAGGTCACATAATTGACCAACAGATAAGAGTTGCATAGATAGTTGAGGGACAAGAAGAACATCAGGAACAGACAAACCGTTAGTTGTATTGATAGAACCAATGCGACTAGCAGAGATGGTTGACCCATTAGCTGTATGAATAGGGGGAGATGAGTGTACTGGACTATAGGTGACAAAATGTGTAGAGTCAAATGTCATGTGGTTTGAAGCGCCAGAATCAAGGAACCATGGAGGGGTAGGTGTGCCAGTAGAGGCAGAGGCAACAGTGTGACTAGACTGGAAAGGATTAGGGGGGTTTTCAAGAGTGGAAGGGGGAGAGAAAGTAGGCGGTGGTGTATAGTGAATGCTGGATGGGTCATAGGATGTGAAGGCAGCAGCAGATGAGGGAGATTTTTGTAGACCTCGCATGTAACGAGAAGTAGGCGAGGGGCAGTACTTGACTGTGTGGCCAAATTCTTTACAGTAGTTACATTGGACTTGTGATAAGCTCCGTGGTGGCCTAGAGGAGGGTTGGTGGGGATAGGGTGATGTGTGGGGAGGACGTGGAGTGGAATGGTTTGCGGGAGGTCGGTAAGTGTATTGCTGAGGACGAGGGGTTGCAATGAATACTGAAGATAGAGTGGATGTGATACCACGGCGGGTTTCTTCAGTAATTAATTCAGTTAAAGCGACTTTAACAGTAGGCAGAGGCTTGCGGTGGAGCATGGCAGCCCTGAGTGATTCAAACTCTTCTCTGAGGGCCATAAGAAATTGAACAAGACGAGTCTCCTCACGAAAGGTTTCCCATAATTGCATATCAGTGGTCCATTGTGGTTCCATGAGTTCCAACTGATCCCAGATAACCGACATACTGGAGTGAAAATCGGAAACAGATTGTCCCGCTTGTTGCTGGAGGGCCCGTATGTCCTGTTCAAGCTTATATTTCTTGGCAAAATTTGTTTGAATATACTGGTTTGCCAAAAAATTCCAGGCTTTCTGTGCAGTATCGCATTTGCCGAGCTGGATGCTGATGGATGGTATTACAGTATTGGCAAGCCAGGTCAAGATTTTGTTGTTATTAATATCCCATTCAGAAAATTTGGGATCAGCATCATCCGGACATTTTGTGTGACCAGAAACATAATTCCAGAGGCCCTTTCCTTTTAGAAAATTTCGAAATAACATAGACCAATGACTGTAATTGGTACCATCAAGTTTTACGGTAATAGGTATTTCAGAGTTGGAAGACATGATAAGAGAGGAACAAACAAAAAAAAAAAAAAAAAAGAGTTTTTTTTGTTTGTTTTGTTTTGTTTTGTTTGTTTTAACGGTGTTACTGGAATTCCGTTAAAAAACTGACGGCAGTGACAGCGAGTGAAGCGCGTTGGCGCGCGTGGGGAGCGTGCAAAAGACGCGCGTCTGGACGCGTAAGCGCGTGAAATGTAAAGGACGTGCGCTGGCGCGTGAACGGTAGTCGCGCGTGAGCGCGTGTGGCGAGTGGATGTATGCGCGTGGGTGCTGCGCGTGAATTTGCGAGACGCTGATGAATCTCACTCTCCAGTGCGTGAGGGCGCGTGAGACGGTATTTTCGAAAAATTCTTTCGGGGTTATTTTCGTCTTGCTGAGATGATCGGAATGGTGCCGGGCTACGGAGTTTTGGCAGTGATTTATATAGATTTCGAGAGTATTGAGTATTAAAAAAAAATTGTGGGTAATGGGTTTGTGATAATGAGGGGTCTGGAGTTTGAGCTGGTAATGAGGGTTTGAGTTTGTAATGAGGGATTTGAAGTTTGAGCAGAGGAAATTGCTCAGAGTGATGAGAGTGATGCAGGAGGTGTCTGTGAAAAAAAGACAATTAAGAACCTTTGCTCTGATACCATGATAAAACTAAAGAAGAGATAATAAAACTAGAGAATGAATTTTGTATATTCAATTGAGTGATTGAATCGTCTATATCTTACAAGAGCTAACATCTATATATATACAAAACTAAGAAGAAAAGAAGGACCTAGATCTAGGGGAGAAAAGAACATTACAATAATTACATAAATAAAGAAAGCAACATCATAATAGAATTACATAAATAAAAGGGATAAAGAACATAGAAGTAGCATAAGAGGAGACAATAGCATAGAGATGGAATATGGAATAATAATCCTTTAACAAGGACTAGGGCTACTGCCACCAAAGCCCATACCACCCACTTGACCCACATTTGCAAATAACCCACCGAGGTAAAAGTTACTATCTTAAGAGACTCCATTGGAACCCCAATTGAGAATCCGAGAACAACCAATGTTTGTTACCTTCCAAAGCTTGAAACCTTTTTTACCCATCAATCAAAACAATCCAAAAACTTCCCAATTCATCGATTTATGTATCCAAGCAACCGAGGAGGGCAAAACAGGCAAAGGATTCCATTTTGGCCAAATGGGTATTCAAGAAATTCGTTTTGGGCAGTTGGGTATTTGAGAAAATTGAAGAAAGGATTCCAAATTGAAGGGACGGAAGAAGGGAAAGGGGGTGCATCGTCGGTGGTGGCGGCTATGAGAGGTGGGGGTGAGTCGTCGGTGGCGGCAGCGGCGATGAGAGGTGGGTGGTGCGAATGGCGGAAAAAGAAGAAGGCGGAGGAAGAAAAAGATAAACGGCGTAAAAAGTAGTCCGGAGGAGGAGGAATAAGGAAAAAGAAAAAAATAAATAAAAAGACTAAAATATCCTTAATACTTCGTCAAAAATTAACGGTCGAATTTAATATAGTGACTACCGGCAATATTTTTTAAAAATTTAATAATTTAATTGTAATTAAATAAAATTTAATAATTATTGATAAAATTTGATAATAATTTAGTGACGGTTGATAATATTTACTTAACTAACTATAATAATATGTTTATCTTTCAAATTAAATGTCATTAAAAAAATTGAATTGTGAACAAAGTATAGGAGAACTACCTATGTCGTTTTCAGTGCTACATTCTATATATTCTTTTTCTAAGTGGACAATCTCAGTGAAGTAATTCTTTTACTGTCAATTTTGTTTTGTTTTGGTGAAATTTTTTATTGTCTTTGTTCCTTGATTTTGGTAGAATAATTGTAGCCCTTGTTAATTGTTTTTTTTTGGCCTTTCTAAACTCTACCTCTTATTCTTGACATAAAAAAAATAATAAGGGATGAAAATTAGATCCAAATTTAAACAAAAAAAAAGGAAGCAATAATTACATCGTAAAGGTGATGAATATTTTGTAGAATCATTAGGATATATCATGGATGTCACGTTTGTTTGAAAAATATATTCATAGTACATCTTTGAAAAATTTAACACCACTCCCTAAATTCGAACATATTTAGGATGTAATTTTTCTCCACAATTTTTGAGAGATATTATATGTCAAATTATATCTCTCAATTTCAACCAACACCTCTCGGTTTTACATCAAGCTCCCAATTTATATTGTCCTTTTCAATTTATGTTTCAATATTGAATAATTATACGAGTTAGGCCTTAGTGCCATCGGCATAGATTACCCCTGCTTTTAAATATAATTTAGACATTGTTTGCTAAATAATATATATGTGCACATATATAATTAATGGCATAGCCATAAAATTTGATTAATAGAATCATCATTCAATAATGTATCATAAAAGCTATGTAAATTAGGAATTAGCAATGTTATTTGGCTTAAAAAAATATAATTCAGTAGTAACTCTAAATAAATTTGTATCATTCAAAATAAATTTGAGACACATTTTTTAAATATTTTTGGGAGAGCTTCTCATGAAAAATATGATTGGGTTACATACTCTACTTCTTTTTTTTCTTCATAATTTAACTACATTATTAATTATATTTTTTAAAAATTAAATAGTATTAATTATATGTACCGATTCAAATTCATCTAAAATATAGTTTATTTATATATATATTTTAAATATTGTGTGAGATCAGTAGACCCCACAATAATTAGGATGGTGGTGCTCATGTACACATGTAATAGACCTCACAATAATTAGGGTGGTCACATATGTAATGGACCCACAATAATTAGAGTGGCCACACTCCAGTATATAAGTAGCGGACCCCACAATTATTAGAGTGGCACGCCCCTATACTATATACTATTTTCGTCTCAATTTAATTAGCACATTTTAAAAAATTAAAATTTAAGGAGATATAATAATTATTTTAAGAAAAAATATTTATTTTCAAAAATAACCTTTACTTTTCTTCTAATAAATAAAGATGGTGAGACCCATAATAAACAAAATGGTGAGAGCTTAAAGGGTAATATTGAAAATAATAAAAAGTGTTCTAATTAATGACTTATTAAATATAGAAAGTGGACAATTATTTTGAGACATTCAAAAATAAAATAGTGTACAATTAAATTGAGATGGAGGGAGTAATTCACTAATTGCTGGTAACTCAAGCTGTATATTTTTTTTTTAGTTTTTAAAAAAATGAATTTATCTTAAGAGGGTAATCTATGTTTTATATAGAAATAGTCTAACTTATAGAAAAACTTTGAATTTTAACAACAGAAATTATAATTAGTGTAACACACATTATCAATTCCACAGCATATAATGTAATAAGAAATAATAAATAAAAAGAATAGAAAATGAATCAAGAAATTATAAGTTATGAAATAATGAATCGTAAAATTGAAACTATCGAATAGAAAATTTCCGAGTTTTCACAAGAAAAACTCACCTCCTCCGATTGTTTACGATTTTGAGAAAATAGCCTACAAAAATGATAAATCTAAAAACTCAATAATAATACAATAAAAATTAAACCTTGAATCGTCAAATTAAAATTCTAACATATAATTACCTTTTAAATTTATTCATTTAGAGATATATCTACAAAAATAAACAAGAGGGAAAATTCAACAATATTATATTAATAAAAATGTAAATTAGTGTGGATACACATGTATTACTTTTCCGAAAATTGTGACGAACCAAGTAGGGTTTTTTTTTGTGTGTGTGTGTGTGTGTGTACAAGGACGAACCAAAGTCATTCAACAATCTTTTATAATAGAACAAATTTAGAATTGACGCACGCATGCTTTATATTTAAAGGTATATATGATGATAAATGAGAAATGATTTTCATTAATTCAATTAATCATTAAGAAGGACATGGGCAAATAATTAAAGAGGAGATTTTGTTTACTTAATGTTTAAAGGGTAAATTTCACATTGCCAATTTAAACTATTGTGATTTTGTTTACTTAATGTTTAAAGGGTAAATTTCACATTGCCCATTTAAACTATTGTTCAAGTACTATTTTGCCTATCAAACTATTAATTTTTAAAATTTTTACTATAAACTAATGATTTTATTATAATTTACTTCAAATTACTAATGGGGTTAAAAAATAGACGGAATTTGAGAGCAAATTTGAAAATTTACAAAGGCTAAATTGCATTTTACCCCGTGAACTATTGTCCAAATAACATTTTTCCTACTAAACTATTGATTTTAGTAATTTTTATTACAAACACCTAAATTTGTTATAACTTATCTTAAATGCTAACAGGGTTAAAAACATATAGTTCAATGGGCAAAATGTCATTTACTTTTTATAAATTTTCAATTTTGCCTTCAAATTATGTTTGTTTTATAATACCGTTAGTAATTTGAGGTAAAATGCAACAAAATCAATAGTTTATAGTGAAAATTTCTAAAATTAATAGTTTGGGTTAGCAAAATGCAATTTACCCATGCTTAAAAAATTGTAACTTTTAGACCTCGTTTAATTCAGGTATTAAGGTCAGTGGGATTAATAATACCAGTATTAATAGTACTGGACTATTAATCCTAATATTAATTTAATACTAATACCCTGTTTGATTCATACAATATTAATACTATGATATCCCATGCTGATGTTAATACCATATTTGATTCCATAACTCGTATACGAGATTATATTTTAGAATAACAAAAAAAATGATTAATAATAATAGTAATAGTAATAATAATAGTAGTAGTAGTAGAAGAAGTAGTAGTAGTAGTAGTAGTATTTTTGAAAATATTATAGTTGGCATTTTTTGAAAATATTATAGTAGTAATGTCATTTTTGAAAATATATGGTTCATTTTCTTAATTCCAAATAAACAATACTACCTTCCCTTGGTATTAAATTATACCACAAAGAGTGGTATTAAGTTAGTTTCGGTATTAATAATCACAGTACATTTGTGCGAACCAAACAAAGTATTATAAAAAAAGTGATATTAATAATCTTAAAAAAAGTGATATTAATAATATCATCCCACTTTTTAATATCCGAATCAAACTAAGCTTTAAAATGTTGGCCCCTAACTCGATCCGGTGTTGCTTGTTAAATTCTAGTTAACTTGGCTTCGAGTCTTTAGACATATTTATTTATCCATTCCTATTTAAAAGATCATATTTGACTTATCTTTATATATTTTTTGAATTTACTAATTTCATTACCTTCAATGATTTAAAATAAATTAAGTTTCTGATGATGAATTTTAATACGTTATTACCCTATGAAAAGAATGGTGGATATGCTCTTAATTTCAGACATCACATAAAAAATTATATGCTCTTAATTTAAAAATGAAAAAGACTGTAACAGTTAAAATGTCACTGGCTGATAATTAATCCTATACATACCAACATATATGTACTTTTTTATATATACCAACATAAAATAGTAGAAATTCTTACTTTTTGTCGTGTCCGGCCTTGAAGTTGTGTGTGGAGGACAATCGCACTGGATCGAAAGTTTAAATAATGATCAACTTTTATAAAATTAAGGACCCAAGTTCCGGCTTTTGCCTTTAGTGGTTAACAATAAAAGAGCTCAAACTTGAAGATATAATAGTAAGGATCCAACTAATGAAAAATATGAACACACAAGCCAAGCATTCATTTCTATATCTATTTTTTTTTAAGATAACTATTAACTTTTCTGCTAGTTCGCTACTGTTGGACTTCCTTTCTCTAACGATTGTTGAATACCAATTAATTTTTTCGGGTGTTCTTAAATACACTAAAATAATCCGTCTTCTCACTTTATCAAAAGTTAATATTACATCAATCTTAACCTAAAAAATAGCTTAAGATCCTTTATTCCCACCCCAGTTTCTGTACTTGAAAAAATTGCCACTAATTTATCTTCTCACCCATTTAAATTTTTTAAAATTAAAAAGGTTCATTCTTTTCAACAAATAATTCTACAACTCTAGTTCCAAAATATTTTAATAAATGATTTATTTTTATAAAAACTTTTCAATTCATTAGATACAGCTGTATAGGAGACAATAATATTACGAAGATTGCAATTTTATTATTAGCTAGTAGAAACGGCCGGGGTGACTATCTTGTGTTAACTAATTAATTTTTACTTTGATCAGGTGTTTCATTTTAAACAATTGGTCGCTTAAAAGTCTAAAACTATTGTTGTTGCTATTTTTATTTTCAAATTTACACTTTACTGTCTTTGAAATTGTCACTTATGGGGTTTGACCCTATCTCTAATTTGGAATTTTGTGAGGTCAATAATAAATTTTGTAGATGTGCAATAAAAAAATAAATTTATTATTTGACTTATAAAAAAGACGTGATATGTCATTAGCTTGTATAAAAAAGATGGGGTAGGTTAAATGTTTTCAATAAAAACATATTTTTATGAATTTATATAAGATTTTTTCATGTTTTAGTTTTAGCGATAACGAAATTAACGTCCTAATAGTGCATTCAGTAAACTGACCCCACTATTAGGATGAATTGAAAGTTTTTTTTAAAAATAAGCATGGTGAGAAGAAAGTATTCTTTGCTGGATTGAGAAGACGGATTATGTGGGCTTATTTAAAAACTCTTTTTTTTTTCAGAAGAAAAAATAATTCTTCCCTCTCTTTTTTCGTTTGAGTTTATTATATTTTATGTTTTCTTTTTGTGTTCTATTTTTTTAATCTTAAAAAGAAGGTGATATAAATTTTTTTAATATACATATTTATATGATTGAATAAAAAACATAAATTATTTTAATGCACAGAGTCTTCCGGATCATAAAACCAACCTTCCTTTTTGTTATACCAACATATGTAAACCTTTCATTTCTTGTACATACGCCCAACATAATTACACGTATCTGTTCTTGCTTCTTTTTTCACAACGATATACGGATTTTTTTTTTCAACTAGGCTACTTTTTAAACTTATTTTGGAGAATGGGGTTGTTTTCATCTTATTTGGGTAAAAGGGGTACTTTTTAAAAACGTCAATAATGATGGCGATTTTACATTAAAAAACGTCATTTGTAATGGCGTTTTTTGCATTTTACTAAATTCATAAAATCGCCAGAAGGGATGCCGCTTTTGACGTGAAAAACGCCATCTAATGTGGCGATTTTATGCTTCTAATTTTGCCCAAAAATCGCCATTAGAAGTGGCGGTTTTAACCCAAAAAACGCCACCTTTTGTGCCGTTTTTAAGCTTCACCGCCTACTCTCTCTCCCTTCCATTCAAAAATTTGAAACACAAAAAAAAGGGGGGGAAGAATCAGTGGCTTAGCAACGTGCACCATCCCCACCGACATCTCTCTTCTTTCCACATTCAAACACTTGAAACCAAAAAAAAAATAAAAAAATACAAGAAGAACCGGTGGCTCACCATCCCCACCGACTTCTCTTCCCCGTTCACATTCAAAAAAAAAAAAACGAAGAACCAGTGCTCCCAAATCAGCTCCCAACAAGGTGGAGCTCCGCCGTGCAGCTCCGACGCAGCTCCGACCGTGCTCCCAAATCCCAAATCAACTCTGAATGAGGTGGAGCTCAGCCGTTAAGGTCCGAATTTCAGCTCCAACCGTGCTCCCAAATCAGCTCGGAACGAGGTACGTAATATGAGCCCGAATCAATGTTTTACCAAGTAGTTATGATGGTATATATATGGATTTTGAATGATGTTTGTGGGGTTAACAGTTTGCTCGATTTGAAGGGTGTTTGTGGGGTTTGTGTGGGTTTTTTTTATGGGTTTTGTGTTGGTTGTGATGAATCATCGAGGTGGGGTATCGGCGGATTTGTTGGGTTGGATTTGTTTTACGTATAATTTTTTTTATAGATTGACAATTCCACTTTTGTAATTTAACGATCTTGATGTTGAAATTGTACATGTTTGAAGCTAAAGTGCAGCCATATATGGTTTTCCCCTCCTTATCAGTTGATTTTGATTGTTTATTCTTCCTATATATAGTCTTGTTTCAAATAATGGACCTTTTATCCTTGTTCTTATTCTTATCTTATCTTTCAAAGGTTTGCTTGTATTTGAAATTATCTTAATAAGAGAAAATTTGCATAATTTAATCATAGAATGAAGATAATCAAAATTATTCTATGAAGTAACAATTAAAATTTGTAGCAAAATTAATGAATGACTTTGCAGCAAGATGAATGACTTTGCAACAAAATTAAAGTAAAAATGAATATAACTACTTAAAATTTAGGATATGTTTTCATTTGTCCCAGGTAAAGGTATTTTAAATTTGGCATGGGTTTTCAAATTAAATGAATATGACTTGCACCTTTTTTTTTAAATAAAATAAAATAAAAATGATGTACACGAAATCTTGTAGAGTTTAGTATTTTTTATTTTTTTTTTGGTTTAGATATTTTTTAGTAATACATATATTCAAATCAATTTTTACGTACTTTAATTAATTTTTTATTTGCAAAACAGTTGCTAGTTGTGGGCTACTAAATTGAAATTCAATCAAACCCACCAGATGTTTAGTATTAGTATGTTGGTTATCCCTGTAATTATTAATTTGAAATAAACATAGCATCCACAAGAATGAAGATAATCACAATTATTCTATGAAGTAACACAAGGTTGGGCATGGGTAGAAGATTTTATTTTTACTCAAGTATATTTATCTAACATAAAAATTAAACATTCATCTAGCAATTATTTTTTAGTTAGAACAAATCTGATAAACATTAATGTGATATAGACCTATTATTCTAACTAATACATGCCTAGTAGTCACAATATATGTATATATAAACATTAATGTCAATACACGATTCGATTATAGGCAATTAGCCTTATTAGTATATTTAAATATTAAATTTTTATTAATTTCTTGATTAGTAAGTTTAAATATTAAATTTTTATTAAATTTCTTGATTAGTAAAGTTTAAATATTAAATTTTGTGTATATTAAGTTATGGCATTTTTAATGCAAAAAAAAATATTACTGTATCAGAGTTTACGTTGTATATATTATTGGTGTTAAATGTTAGTCAATAATTTTATTTTATTTATTTTTACATAATTCTATAATCATGATAGATCTTATTTAATTGATCTTGATTAGTATAAATACATTATATATATATATATATAAGTATAAGTACATTATATATTATTAATATATATTTAGAGAACATTATACATTATTTGCTACTAATCTTTTCGTCAAAACTTGTTTTTATAAAAATTGTGACTTTAGCACCATAAAATAATTATGATAATTCAATGATACATTGTTATGCATTTGTATTACTTAATGAATAGATGTATTTAAATTTTCACATATGTTATTGGTTTGTTTGTTATGTACAATTCATAAATATGCATGCTTCTTAATTCGTATTTAATAAAAACGTACATGAAACTTTCCTTTTGTAGATGGATCCTAGTCCACAGGATCGTCGTGTTTTATATTTACAGGAGCAACATAGGTCATTTGCTATATGGGCAGGCAATGACCCTGGCTTGTTGGATCCACGTAGGAGTGATACCGAGTTCAATCGAGCTGATGGACAACATATTATCTTGCTTACAAGAGTGCAACAAATATTATTACGGGCGGGCTTCTATGGAGTGTACCACGTAGGTCACATTCAGTACGACCACGCGTTGATTTCAGCTATGGTTGAGCGGTGGCGGCAGGAAACGCACACATTTCATCTTCTAGTTGGGGAGTGCAGTATCACACTACAGGATGTAGCTGTCTTACAAGTTGTTACTGCCCCTCCGACCGATGTGTGTGAGCGTGTATTGGGCATCTGACCACCGGTCCACGCTCTGAGGAATTCAAAATTGAAGTTGTCTTGGATTGCTGCTACTTTTCGGGAGATACCTGCCGACAATGCTGACGACGTTGTTATCGAGCGATATGCACAGGCATGGATTATTCAGTCACTCGGCGGTTCTATTTTGGCTGACAAGTCGTTAGCATTTGTGAAGGTTTCGTTATTTCCACTGCTTCACAATTTAAATGCGGTGGCGCATTATAGTTGGGGGGCCGCTGCACTAGCAGT
Organism: Lonicera japonica; assembly: GCA_021464415.1. NCBI lineage: Eukaryota > Viridiplantae > Streptophyta > Magnoliopsida > Dipsacales > Caprifoliaceae > Lonicera > Lonicera japonica. The sequence goes on from CM038468.1 coordinate 30,166,711, forward strand.
GTTATATAGGGAGATGTGCTGGGGTTGTCGTATAAGAGTAAAGCAGATTGCAGGTCCTCTGCTATTGTTGCAGGTAAACATTAATCTCGACAGAGTTATGATTTTCAATCTTATATTTTAAATTTATTTCGTTTACAAATAGGTCTTTGTCTTTTTTTATAGTTATGGTGTTGGGAGAGGTTCTCGTACATTCGACCCCGACGGATCGGTATTATTATTGACGAAGAGGAGGCAGTTTATATTGATAGACCACCACAAGGAGCTAGGTATGATGCTATATAGATATTTTGTTGTCAATATATGATATGGTTAATTTTGACACCCTATATGACCTTAATACAGGTGGCGGGCGAGATTTTTATTGGATCGAACTCCAATACATGTTCTGAATTATTACAGGGACCAGCTAGATTGTATGCGAGCAGAGCAGGTTATTCAAATGAATTTGATTTATGATTAATATCAATTAATTAGTGTGGGAGCGAGTTGATACATTTTTTAGTCAATGTATTTGTTTTTATGGTTCTGTTTGCGATAATTACATATAAATTCTTGAATATTGATTGAGAGATGAACTTGTTTGGTATCTTGAAATAAACTTGTTAAACAGGTTGATATATAAATTTTGGATTGCTGTAGAAACAAACGAAACTCTGCCGAATTTTTTTAAAATTACTAATTTACTTTGGCTATTTGATTATTGTTTTGATGTCAATTTTAATATTCATATATTCTATTTAATAATTTACATATTATTATATTCATAAGTTGTTTTTAATTTTTTACAGATGATCTGGCAGCCTTACACTGCCCATGTTATGGCAACCTTGCCTCCCTACTGTCTTGCTGGGCATGCTATATGGCAGACGCGGTCACCGCTTATATGCTTTGAGATAGTGGAGTGGCACCTCCCCGACAAAGTGATGCGTCAATTTGGTTTGCAACAAAACATCCCTGTCGATTTTGACACAAGTGAGGGATTGCACGATACAGATCTTAGGAGGAGGGGGCGAGGAGATCCCGTTGATTGGATGCATCATCACCACGAGTTTATTGATTTTTGGGACCGCCGACTGGATCATGTAGTTACTGCGGATATGTTGGAAGGCCCGATTCAGTACGACCACCCATATATGGTTTGGCTTCGTACTGTTACTCGATGTTTTATACTTGCAGCGCCAGAGCTGCCTCCTGAGTTCGGTCCTGAGCCCGTATGAGTCACTTTGGAGATACTGGTAATTTTTTATTTGCATAAATATGTAATTTTAAGTTTTTTTTTGTTTTTTAATTACGTATTTATATTATACTTTCATGTTACAGGGTAATGCGCTTGCTAAGATATATGCATTAGCAATGAACCATCCAATGCGAGCGATCACAGGAGATACCACATCGGAGGAGATATCTGATTTAGCACATACTGCTCTTATTAGGGTGCATCAGGAGTTTCGGCTATCTGTTGATCCATTACAAGTCCCCAACCCTATACCCGAGTCGGTCCCTCGACCTTCGCGCCGTCGGCAAAGGCATTCGACTAAGGGTTTGCCATCTTCACAGCATACCATGTCTTCATCGGATGCTGGTACATCTACCTTATCACATCCTACTACTGCCGCTCCTGATGCGAGTATTACTACTGCTGCAGCTCCTGCTGCTCCTGATGATGCTGCTCCTACTGTTACTGCTAGTACTACTACTACTATTATTGATGCTCCTACTGCTACTACCACCACGTTACCCACCACTATTGCTGCTCTTGATGTTACTACGATTGCTGATACTGATGCTGCTATTGATGCTGCTATTACTACCACCACTATCTTACCCATCGCTACTGATGCTACTACTATTGCTGCTAGTGGTGGTACTGGTAGTAGTAGTACTACTACTACTGCTATTGATGATGTTACTACTATTACTACTGTTACTTCTACCATGTTGTCTTCCCCACCGCCCTCCAGCTTTTCACCGCCTAATACATTATTTTCTCCATCAGACCCCATCTTATCACATCCAGTTACGCTATCTTCACCACCGAAGTCCAGCGTAGCCTAACCCAGTGTGACAGACTTTTCAACCCTCCCAACCATATTCAAGGATAATGACCTACGACATTATATGACTATATTGACTACAGATTCGTCACTTACTTCACCTGGCGTGTCGCAGCAGGTTCCGCCTATGGCTTCACAGTCACCTGCACTTATACCCGCGCAACCTTCTGCGGGTTTGACACAGTTGGTCATCCCAGAGATTGTAGATGTACCTCTACAGTCTACTGGTATAGTTCGAGGGAGAGGTAGACTTGAGGGTAGGGGGAGGGGCAGAGGTGATGGTGTAGAAGTAAACACCCATGCAACTTTGGAGAAGGGTGAGAGGCCGAAGAGGAAAAGAAAAAAACGTAGTTGTGGTACGTAGTAGGTTGATTGATAGTTTTTACTTGGTTTGTACATGGATATTTGTATTGCTTAGTTGTATAAATTAGCCATGAATTTTTATAAATTTTTTTTGTTGTATATTAACTATATTACAAGTTTTGCCAACAACTGTTTTTATGCATTACGCAGATAATGTGATAAATTGTGTACGGAGAAAACAATACATGGATCGAAAACCAAATTTGTAAATAAGTTGTAGATAAAATTAAAATATAACATTTTTTAACGTTGGACAGTACGCTATCAACCAATTACAACTTGATACATGAAGAAATTAAAACATTTAAAGACATAAACGCGAACATTATATACTATCTCAAATTTTAATTGAGACAGTCTTTAAGGAACTCCCAGTAAATTATATAGGGAAAGTTTACGCCTTCTTCCACCAAGTACATGAGATAGGCGTGATCCTTCTGCAGGAATTCAAAGATAAACACATATAATAAATATCTTAAAATTAACATCAGTTAATCTTTTTTAAAATATGCTTACTAAAAGAAGTTCTTACCATTTTCCTCTCAATATCGCCGTAGAATTTTACGAGATAATGGCCCATACGGGCAGGGTCGGCAGTTTGCCATCTTGGATGAGGAGTAGGCATTTCCTTCTCATTATAAAAGCGGTTAAATTTTTTCACCGCTGGTTCAACATTTGCTCATAAGTGATAAAGTTGATCAGGCGTCACAACTCTGTCTTTCCATAAAGAGTTTTCCTTTTTAGGTGCTGTATTAAAAATTTATGCCATTTTCTCCCACGTTTGCGGGTTATCCCGCTCACACCAGTTACCATCATGCGTCACTAGTTTCCAAGCATCACATAGCAAAATTTCGTCAGGCATTGAAAATCCATCGATGTCTTCAGATTTATTATCGTTTGAACTAGAAGACGCCATTGTTTGCTAACACTGAGATAAATAAAATTCAGAATTTTTTTATAATGCTGTGCATAGCATAGGCGTGCATTGGAATAATAAACTCAACATCCGCATACTTAACAAATAAATTCAACATCAGCATACTTAACAAATACAATAATAAATTAATATAATATAAAGATTCTAATAAGTTACATGATAAGATAAACATAAATATATGAACAACATATTAATTCAAATTCACCATAAGTTAACATAATGATCCTAATAACTGAAAGTTTGAAATTAGAAAGATATAAATAATAAATTTAGAGTACACATCTAATTATGAGGTGGTAACAACTGTTTCTTCTTATTTTGAGGACAAGTACGACGATCATGTCCCGCCTCTCCACAAATCCCACATTGATTTTTCCTTCGACGATCGCTTACATCCATCTCGTTATGAATACGTTTAGATGGACGACCTTTTTGACGCAACAAATTTAGATTAGGGATTAGAGCACCGCCAATAAGGGATTGTAAATTGTCTTCCCAATAATCTTCTAGCAAAGCAGGATACAGAGTACGAGAATAGGTCCCCACGTACGCCTCAAGCAACAAGTATTGATCAATTAAATACTTCGGATCTACCCTTAGTTCCGCACACACCGCAATGACATGTGCACAAGGATATTTATAAATTTTCCACCTCCCGCAGTTGCTCATGCCTTCCAAGATGTTTACATTCTTCACATTTCCTTTGGCTGATGTGACGGATGCCACTCCCTCCGAATTATTATGCCTAAAAGTAGTATATTTGGCGATATCCTTCATATGTTCTAATAATTTCGTGGCCATGAATGGTGTGTGTTCCAACTCTGGATTATTAAGCCTCTTTTTTTCTTGCTCACCTCTTTCGCAAAAATACATAACAAGGTGATGAAAAATGAGGTTCACCGACGCAGTAACAGGCAAAGACCTCGCTCCAATTAAAACACCGTTGAAAACCTCTGAAATATTTGTCGTCGTTATTCCATAGTGATACCCTCCATCATAAACAAGAGTCCACTTTTCTCAGGGAATTTCGTTTAGCCACCTCCATGGTTTTTTTCCTTCGTTCTCCTGCAGTTCATCGTACTCTTTTATCTTGGCCATGTACTTATTAAATTTTGACAGACAATAAGCAGTGGCAGCCTTCCACATTAGTAACCTTAAAGTCTTATCTGCTTTACATTTGCTTGTGAAGTTATTACGAACATGTCGCATACAGAACCGATGGTACGACATCGGCTCTTGAAATTGTGGATGGGAATTTATTACAGACAGTATGCCCTTGTGCCGATCAGATATCAAGCAGATGTCATCTCATCCCTTCAAGACATAATGCCAAAGCCGTGTGAGAAAATAATACCATGTATCATGGCATTCCTCATCGCCATATCCAAACGCAAGTGGAAATATTCCTTCGCTCGCATCTATGGCCATTGCAATGAATAATTTCCCATTATACTTACCACACAGATGTGTTGCGTCTATACTAATAACAGGCCGACAATGCCCAAAGCCTTCAATAGACGCACTAAAGGCCCAAAAGTTCTTATCAAAAATTCGATAATGGCCATCATACTGCTTCGATTTACACTCGTAGATCGTGCGTGGGTTATTGTACTTAATGGTGGCCAAATATGTCGGCATAATAGCATAAGAGTCTTTCCAATTTTCAAATAATTTTTCAATAGCCTTTTGCTTCGCATTCCATGCCTTCCAATACGAAATCTTATAACCATATTGATCATTGACAAAAGCGACGATAACACAAATCTTAAGACCAGGATCAACCTGAATCAAGTGTTTTACTTTGCTATCAATAAATTTGCAGTCCAAATATTTGTGAGTTAGTTTCAGTCGGTCAAATGTGCATGTGTGAGGACCATCATACTTGGTTATCTCAAATTGCTCGTGTTTCTTCTTCCTTTTATAAGCACGAAGTCGCCATTTGCACCATCTTTCATGCAATTTACACCTGATTGCCCATGTATCTGCCTTTGATTCATTGACAATAAATTCATTTGAATTCTTAATTGCAAATTGTTTCACGGCAATCTTCAACTTTTCTTTAGTCTCATAAATCAGCCCCTTTCGCAAATCATTTTCACCCACTAATTGCTCATTTATCGCCACATCTTGATCCACGTACGTAACATTAAAATGTTTGTAAAATGGCGGTACATCTTCCGCAACCTGTTCAATCTGGTTCGATTCTTCGCATTCATCGCTGTCAGTGTCGCCGAATTCAGTGAAACTGTCATATTTCGATTCCCAGTCCATGTCATCTCCACTGGTACCATTATATTGTATGCCATCTCCGAACTCATACATGGGTTCGGGAATAGGTTGAGATGAATTAGAAATATTTTTGTTACTCCCACCAAATTTGGCCTTTCGTGACCGTTGCGAACTGGAAGGCAAATCACAAACATGAATGCATTCTGTCGATGGTGGAGTGCTGTACAACCCAGACAATGGAATGTTGTCCCCAATTGGGAGGGCATCATAATTCATGTAAATTTGTTCTATATACAACTCAATTACGTTCACACTAGGAGCATTCAAAACAGTACCCATTGCAAACTGTAAACTTTTGTCATCGTTAATTTCGTAAAGGAAGTAACTGCATGTATTTGTTGTTACAACAAACATTGGACATCTACATAAAATCTTTAATGTAGATGGTGAGCTGTCAACATCCATAACTGAATAAATCATTCCAACTAATTCCAAGTAAGTAGAATCTTCTTTAAACATAATGCCTGTTTTATGCTTCATATCATACTCCAACCATACTCCCCGTTAATAATATTACCGCCCAATATAGAAGCATAAAAACTTGCCTGGTTGGCATTATTCACCTTCAACACAATTAATCAATTTTATCACCAATTAATTATAAATAATTTCTTTAAAATTGCCAAGGCATACAATATTATACATGGATATCAAATTCTTAAGTTAGGCTGCCACTAAAACAAATAATTATCGGATCATCAACTAGATATACATATCATAAAATAAGGCTGCGATCTCCAACTAAATGAGTTAGTAATTACTAATAATAAATAAGCACCAATATATACATTATTCAAAATGACTTACATAAACCCACATATATATGTTCTTTACAAAAAAGAAAAGAAAAGAGTAAACCATAAATATTAAATTTTTCAAAAGAGTAAACATAAAAAACACCAGAAAAGTACTACTATTTTGATGGGTGTTTAGCTATGAAAATCTTAAGAAAGAGAAAATATATATATACTAGGTATTTCCCGTGCCGGATGGCACGTGAAATACGAAAAAAATTATTTAACAATTTAAATTAAATCTTTTTGTCATTTACTAATAATAATTAAATTTTTGTATGCGGCGATCTATAATAGGGTTAAATATACTAAGTATATACTCTAGAAACTATTAATTTATTATTTTGTAATATGATCTTTCATATACGTGTTTTTATAATATATATATATATAATTTTGCTAAAAAGATATTGAGAATTAAAAATATTAATATCAAATACAAGAAAACATATTTGATCTTATTTTGTAAATCTAGATGAGTAAGCTTTAAATTTACAAATTTTATTAAATCCCAAATTTTCATTCTTTCTCTCTCTCTCTCCCACTTTTCTCTCTCATTAACATATTTTTAAAATTTGATATACATTAACTTTAAATACAAAAGTTAGAAATTATTATAATTTGCATTATTTTACTTTACATGAATACACATACAAACATTTTTACAGTTTGCGTTTTTAAAATTAAATAAAAATTATTGTTATGTAACTGATTTTTCTATTTTAAAAAATATGATAATAAATGCAAGAACACACATACAAACATTCTACATATTATAAATCTATATCACACAATCACATATATACATTTTTCATAAATTTAACATATACCCATAAATACATACATTCTGCATATATAGATCTTCATATATACAATTGATCTAACAATAGAAATAATCAAACCTCATTTATTCTTCTTATAGGTTAATAATATATGAAATATAACAATATATTATAAATAAAATACTACAAATAGATATACATACCTTCTTTTGTTATGATGATGAAAAATAAGCTAAGATGAGAAAGCAGCAAGAAAATGAAGAACAAGCAACAGGAAAATGAAGAACAAGCAGCTCTCGAGAAATGAAGAAATCTTTTTGCTCAAAATATGAAGAAACAGTCTAAACTTGTGAATGAGAAAATGTTACGACGGCTGTAAATTTGTTAAAATTTATATCTTTGTCTTTTAGGGTTTACTCGACTTTGTATAGAATTGAGAGCCATTTTAAAAACGTTGAATTAGGTGGCGCTTTTTTTGTTAAAAACGCCATTAGAGGTGGCGTTTTTTTTTTTTTTTTTTGGTTTCAAGTGTTTGAATGTGGAAAGGAGAAAGAAGTCGGTGGGGATGTTGCACGCTGCTGAGCCACTGGTTTTTCCCTCTTTTTTTTTGTTTCAAGTGTTTGAATGGAAGGGAGAGAGAGTAGGCAGTGAAGCTTAAAAACGGCACAAGAGGTGGCATTTTTTGGGTTAAAACCGCCACTTATAATGGCGATTTTTGGGCAAAATTAGAAGCATAAAATCGCCACATTAGATGGCGTTTTTTACGTCAAAAGCGGCATCCCTTCTAGTGATTTTATGAATTTAGTAAAATGCAAAAAACGTCATTACAAATGGCGTTTTTTAATGTAAAATCGCCATCATTTTTGGCATTTTTAAAAAGTACCCCTTTTACTCAAATAAGATGAAAACAACCCCATTCTCCAAAATAAGTTTAAAAAGTAGCCTAGTTGAAAAACAAATTCCAATATACGCGTTTCACTTTCTAATTATTACACCTATGAACCCTATATACCTTTTAGGTCATTATGGGCGGATCTTAGAGAACCGAAAAAATTATAGACATTTTTCTTTTTTATTTTAAATATTAAGAGTGGTGATATTGGCACTCTCACAATTATTTGATAACACTCCTACTAAAAAAAGAACTTCAATTGTTATTTTCACCCCATTTGTTTTAATTTAACTCAAAAGTTAATTAACCCAGTAATTATATAATTATCTTTTATCTATCTAATAACAAATTTTGGTTGCACCAAAACAACAAAAAAAACATCCATTAATGAAAAACTCTAAATTTGAGGAGAATGGTATAAACAAAAGCTCCATTGATGCAAAACTCAAAATTTAAGAATAATAGTAGAAAAAAGAAAAACTTTAAAATAAAGAAAAGAAACCAAGTAAGAAAAAGTTAATGAAAAAAAGATATACATGTTTTTATTTTGTTTCATTATTTATATTATTTTATAACATACACATCAAATATATAAACAAAAAACACAATATTCTGTTTGAAGCACGAAGAAGGTTTACTCGGTTCTCCGTAACCGAGTTGCAGGGTTGCACACTCGGTTGCTCTCAATCGAGTATGAAATCCCATAAAATGTATGCTCTCGAGATCTTCATTCGATTGAGAGCGGCTGAGTGTTGCCATATTATGTTCGGCTGTGAGCAGCTGAGTGACATTAATCACACTCGGTTGCTCTGAATCGAATGATGGTCCCGAGAGCATGACATTTTATGAGATTTCATACTCGGTTGAGAGCAGCCGAGTGTAAAAGCCTGTAACTCGATTATGGAGAACCGAGTAAACCTTCTTCATGCTTCAAACAAAAAATTGTGTTTTTTATTTATATATTTGATGTGTTTGTTATGAAAATAATATAAATAATGAAATAAAATAAAAATATGTATATCTCTTTTTCATTAACTCTTTCTTACTTGTTTTATTTTCCTTATTTTAAAATTAAGTGATTATGTAGTTTTGCTTGTTTGAGAAGATGGTGGAGAAATTTTGGGGTTAGTTTAGGGTCATTTGTTTTATGTTATTATGTAGTTAATTACTTAATGATATTGTTAATTAATTAAGTAGGAGATTAATTCCCAAAAATAAATGGGAGTGGTGGAAGTGGTAGGTATAACATGGGAGTGTTTTTAAGATAAAAGTGTAAAAGTGAGAGTGTTAGTAAGAGTGGGAGTGTTAATAAGAGTGAAGTGTTAGCAAGAGTTTTGTGGGGTGCTAATATCACCACCCAATATTAAACTTTAAAAGATTCTAACACAAAATTTTACTTTAAATAAATTGTCCTTTACAAAGATTTAGTAAATTATTAGACTAATTTAACGATTCATTTGCAAATTTATATTATAAAACATTAAGTTTTATCAAATTTATTTTCAAAAAATATGAGAATTTAATAGTTAAAAATATAAATGTTATGTTGTGCAATAACTCACACCATTGGATAAGTTTTATAAACACATCAAAATATCACATCAAAGTTAAAACACTCATACCAATAATATACACACAATAAATTCTTACACACTAATAATTTTTTATATATTAAAAATGCTATAACTTAAAAGAGATCCATCATGACTATAAAATTATGTAAAAATAAAATAAAAATTATTGAGTAACTTTTAACACCAATAATATACACAAAGTAAACTCTCACACACTAATAATTTTTTTTACATTAAAAATACCATAACTTAAAATAAAAAATTCAAAATTTAATATTTAAACTCTACTAATCAAGAAATTTAATAAAAAATTAATCTTTAAATATACTAATCATGATCAATTACACAAAATTCATCTTAAATAAAAAAATTTAATATTTAAAATATTCTAATTTTAATTTTAAATCTACTAATCAAGATCAATTAAATAAGATCTATTATGACTACAGAATTATGAATTTAATATTTAAATCTACTAATTAAGATTAATTAAAAAAGATCCATCATAACTATAGAATTATGTAAAAAAAAATAAGAAAAATTATTGAGTAACATTTAACACCAATAATATACACACAATAAACTCTAACACAAAAATCATTTTTTCTACATTAAAACTGTCATAACTTAAAATAAAAAATAAAATATTTAATATTTAAAATCTACTAATCAAAATCAATTAAACGAGATCTATCATGACTATAGAATTATGTAAAAATATTAATAAAAAGTATTGAGTAATATTTAATAAAGTACTTTATGTGTTCATACATTATTGGTCATTTCAGTACGTCATACCAACAGACGTGATTGAATTATTTTCACATATGGCCTTGAATTTAATTTATTAGAAACTTATTTTGCTAATATCAAAATAAGATAAAAAAAATATGATCAAAAGATTATTTAAAAATTAAAAACAAGTAGGTCCAATTCGGTTTACTTTTACCTTTTCTTGTATGAAGATATATTGAATCTAAGTTTGCCAATTTAGATTCATCACACGTTACTTCTTTTTATCTTATTATCTGTTCTTATTTAATATACTGTGCAGGATGTCACAAATATACCCTAATTTTTAATAACACAAAAGTAGTTTTTTCTTCCAATTATTACAAAAGTAGTGGTCAATTTAACTATGGACATTTTTACCCTTTTTATTTTATTAATAATGTTTTCAAATTATTTAATTGCCCTTTATTAAAGTCTGAAAGTTGAAATGTCTTCATAGACTATGTAGCGCGCTCTCTCTCTCTCTCTCTCTCTCTCTCAAACCCGTATGAATTTTCTCATGACCTCATACGATTTTTATCTTTTCTTTTCTTCTCTATTTTATCTAGTTTTTATTGTTATTAAAATATTTTTTAATTTTTTTCTTTTGATTTTTCACAAAATATCTCTACACCAAATTAAATATGGGACTAATCTCTACTCAAGAATTTGTGCCGTTAGGTCATGGGGAATTCCTTTACTTTTTAAAGTCCTCATTTTATTTTATTAAATTTATTCTGAGTCATAAATTTCAATAAGTAGAAGCACATAATATTTTTAAAAAAAATTCATTGCACATTTCTCAATAGTAAAACAAAACTAAATCATAAAAAATATTTGCAATATTAATTATATTTAAAACTAAAGCATTTTTTCAAATATTTGTAATAATAATTGAAAAAAATAATTTTAAAATTTCGTTATACATTTTATATTAAAAGTATTTTTTATAAATACCTTTTTATGATTCAGTTTGGTTTTATTACTGAAAAATTTGTAGTCATTTTTTTTTTAAAAAATAGGTGCTACATATTGAAAATTTAAATTCTAAACAAATTTAATAGTATTGAAAAAAAATGAATTGCATTTAAATGAATCGAAAATATTTAATATAAAGTCATAAAAATTCTGTATTTCTACATATGGAACCACAATTTTAAAAATAAAAAATAATAACAAGGGAAGATATAACATAGGAAATCAAAGATTAAAAAAAATTCAAAAAATATGTAAGGAAATTAAAAATAATATATATACATATATCAATAACAATGGAAGAAATAAATTAAACTAAAAAAAATAAAGAAGAATTTTTTTTATTAACTTTTAAAAGAAAATGCCCAAAAAAAAAGAATTATAAAAGTAAGAAATGTGACTTGGTCTCATGGTTTTAAACTTAAAAACATGAGACATTCTCATAGTTTTAAGCTTATAACCATGAGAGTAAATGGCGTTTTTAAGGCTCCCCCATATATCTAATTAAGATAAGAACTACACTATCCACCTAATAAAGTTTGATAACTAAGCAAGTGGCGGTGTGAGAAATATTCTTATATTAAAAACTATGATTATGTGGTGTTTTAGTTTAGATGTTTAATTTGTTTAAACGACAATGATCTATTGAATGAGAATCTAAGAGTGGAGATGTTTATATTACTTTGGAGTAGTATAAATTATTTGTTAGCAGCTATACATAGTAGGGTTTTTGGTGAGTAGATCCCGACTTACTTGCAGAAAATCAAAATTATCTATTCTTATATAATTGAAATGTTCACAATTGAGGTGGATTTGATAAACCATCGGAATGGTTGCAATTACGATTTAGTGACTTGTCTTGACCATGGAAATCTGTAGGAATATTGAATTCTAATGTATTGATATGGTTGACACTTTGACTTACGCATGGGTAAGAGATATTTATTTCAACAAGCCTTGTAAATTGGGTGTTGACTATATATATATACATTTAATGTTATATTTTGAAGGAGTTCGTGTCCGGGATATTTATATATCAGGATTGTAATATCCCATTGATCGGACTTATAAGGTTTAATCTTACCACTAAATTAACCTAATTGGTGGATTATTGATAATTCAACTAAGACTAATATGCATAAGTCAGGCACAAAAAAATATAAGATATTGAATAAAATTAAATCGTCAGTAATTAAATTATATTAACTGGGTATTTATAACTTAACACGTAGAATCATATTATATGTTAAGTTCAACTCTGCAAATAATGATTTTTTATAAAAGAAGAGATAATTAAATTGGAGTGCAATAGTAATTATTTAGTAGAATTAATCATTGTTGAATAGAATAGTGTAAATTGAATTATGGTGTTAAATTTGTAAATTCTTATTTTTATTGGAAACCAATTTAATTATTTTCCTCGAGGTCCCTAGTGTAGTTTGAAATTGCTTTGGATCTTTTTTTGGTTCCTAGAAGAATAAGCATAGCACTATTCATATTATAAATAAAGGATATAACCTTATTCCTAATAAGGATTGTCATACATTTATCTATCCTAGTTATACTAGGATTAGAGATTCCTTATGGCCTCGTTTGATTCAGGTATTAGGGTCAGTGGGATTAATAATACCAATATTAATAGTACTGGACTATTAATCCTGGTATTAATTTAATACTAATACCATGTTTGATTCATGCAGTATTAATACTGGGATATTCCATACTGATGTTAATACCATGTTTGATTTTGTAACTCGTATATGGGATTATATTTTGGAATAACAAAAAAAAAATTAACAATAATAATATAGTAGTAGTTGTAGTGGCATTTTTTAAAATATTATAGTAGTAATGGCATTTTTGAAAATATATAGTTCATTTTTCTTAATCCTGTATAAATAATACCATATCCCTCATAGTATTAAATTATACCATAAAGAGTAGTGTTAAGTTAGTACCGGTATTAGTAATCGCAGCACATTTGTGCGAACCAAACAAAGTATTATAAAAAAAGTGATATAAAAAATCTCATTCCACTTCTTAATATCCGAATCAAATGAGGCCTATATGTATATATAATTATGTGATGGAGTTATTTAATAATAATACTATAGAGGCTCCTAAAAAACCCTAAGAGATATAAAGGCTATCTATATGCCATAGCATTTCTGGTAAGGTCCAGACCTTACGGATTGGGGCTTTTTACGACACTTTTGTATCGTAAAAACACTTGGGAGTGTGTTTTTATGACGCAAAAGCGTTGTAAAAAGGACCAATCCGTAAGGTCTGGTCCTTACTTGAAATTTTCCCATCTATATGCAAATTGAGAGGTTGGAGAAGATAAAGAGAGGAGGATAGAGAATGAGGCATTTTTCTTCTTCCTTGATCCATTGTGCCCACAGCCCACCCACAAGATTCTCTTCAAGGCTTTTTGGTTTTTGATAGTTCAGTCATACATCAATCGTAACTTTTGATCGCACCATTAGATTGGGCTAATTTTCAGATATGTTGTTTGAAACGCAAAATTAGTTATACTTCGCGTAAGTTCAGGATGATTAGAGGCTGTTTCAATGGTGAAAAGTATCGATTTTCGTAGCCCAGCAAGATTTGGACAAATTTGACAGAATAACAATTTGTTACTGTCAAACCTTAATGTCCTCATATGGATCCTCTACATGATCCGCAAAGGTTTGAATATTAAATTTATCTTCTATAACCCATGCAATCATGTATGATTGAATAAGTAACAATTTTGATGCATATTCCTACAAATAAAGATCCCGGCATGTTTAATTTTACAAAATCCCTATCAAATGGTATCAGAGCCATAGTTAAAAAAATAATTAGGTTTAGGTGTCATAATACTACTAAAAATTTATGGGAAAATCTTATTGCCTATACTATGTACTAACATGGTTTTGTAGGGTTCTTATCCCTCCATTGTTGTTCAAATGTATGGTTTTAATATCACGTTTGAATTTAATTTTGTGCATATCTTATGAGTTGTAATCATTATTTTAAATTCTTAAATCTTAATTTGTACACTCCATGAGTAAGAATATATGATCTTGTAAAGTTTTATTATAATGGTTTTTTGATTGTGCAAAAGGTTGGAAGGATGATATATGTAATAGATTTGTTTATATTAATTGATATATGTTTTGTGCTAGGAAATCACTATGATATACGGTACATGTATATGGTGAGTAGAATTTTGATTTGGCATAAGAAGTAATCGATTATTGAAGATTTACAGCATAAAAACGCTGAAAAAGTTGTGAATGTAAAGCTTCAGCAGAAGAGGCAATTTTTAAAGAAAATTTTCATCTACAAGCTCGTGGATGGCCATAATGGAGAGGAACATTATTTATTTATTCATTCATTATTATTTATTCTTGTTAGTGTTAGATTATCGTGAATTGCTGCTCATTAATATGTTGAATAATTGTGATTTTGTTTTTTTTCAAAAGATTAGGATTCACAAATTTTACATGCAAATAATGAGATCCGCCTAGATTGCGATTTTCATGGAAACACGAAAATTGTAGGTTCTTTTTCAAATTAATCAAAATGAAATTTTGTGTTATTCAAACTTAAGTAGTTTTTGGTTTTATTTAATTTAAATAGCTTGGTTTATTTTGCCAATTAAATAAGAAAACTTGGGGTTTAATTTTGAGTATGCAAAAATTCGAATTTTGATCAGCTATTTGAAGTTGAACGTCAATTTTTTTAGACAATTCCTCAAGTTAAATAAGTAAATAGGAGAATAAAATTATCTCTAGTAAATCCCACAGTTTGCACCAATGATTTGTAGGCTTACAATACTGAGTAAATCCTCCCAAAGAAGAGTGCTAGTTATTGAGGTAGCCAGTACAAATTATGTCAAGGGTAATCTTGAAATCATAAAATTGCATGGGCAACCTCTCTGACGGAGGAGTCCATTGTAAAGATGAGATACTTCAAGATTTGTTGGTGGCATACACTTAGATGTAAAGTGATGGTAGGTTTCTCCTAACAAGGAATGAATGCAATTATTTTATGGGGCCAAACACACCGGTTATTTAATTTTATTTCACAAAAGCTTCTTGAACTATCTAAATAATAAAATTAATAGAGTGACTATATCTAATGTGAAGGAAAATTAAATAAGCTCCCAACTAGAAATTTTATTTTCTTATAATTAGGCTATTGGCAAAATTTTTAATTTTATGCTAGTTGAGGAAAGCTATACAATTTCAATTCAAAACAATATTTCCATTTAAATGAATACGTTGTGTTTTTTTATTTTGTTGATTGTCATGGTTTAATGGCCATTACTCTTTTTTCCGGTTATTGTCAAAACATGATTATTTTTTTGAATACTTTTGTTTAATAATTAATTGGACAATGTGTTGATTACAAGTGGGTTCTCATGGTATTGTTTGAGTCATGTGATAGTTGGATTGATACTAAAGTATTAGATTAGTGGATGATTAATGATTGGTTGTATAACAGTTTTTCTACAACATTATTATATATTAACTGAATGGAATATAATGATCAATCTTATGATTGAAATTATATTACAAGGCATGTAATTAAAAGTTTCTTAGACTTTATTAGGCCATCTTTAGTGGGTAAGGTAAAATGGTAGGCTAAAAATGTATATTTATACTATTCGATAATGGAGAGGTGCAGCGGGAGAATAGGTAAATATACCTCGCACGATTAATTAATTGTCGGGGAGGACACCAATGTTACGCCCCAAATCCCACACCCCGGGGTAGCGGGAACGCTACGGTATCCACCTATATGGCGGATATAAATTTAGATAATGGACGCACATAAGACCAACTAAAATTCCTTAAATATAAATCTGAAAATTATGACGCACTTATATGATACAAACTGTAAGCCAAATCACAAACCATTATCAAACTCACTAAATATAAATAAAAGTCATATATACATAAAACCATAAGTTCTCCACAAAATATTCTTCACTAATATTACATAACCACAACATATTATTAATAAAACTCAAAAGAAACAAACCAAAGTCTTCTACATGAAGACTACACAAGGTCTAGTTGGTATCAAGGATCTACTCTATCACATGCAATCTCATCCTTTCCCATTTTTCTTGTCATCTACTACACGATCAGATTTTGTACCTGTGGAGGAAAGACGTGCGCTAAAAAGCCCAATGGAAACAAGAGTGCAAAATGAAACTAGTAATTGAACTATTAAAATTGTAAATAAGCCTAATAAATGAGGCTCCAAAGTATAATGGAATTCAACAAAGAAAATAATCATACCTCATTAAACTCATATAAGAATCATAAACAATGTTGGCACTTTGTTAAGGAATATATAAATTATAAAATCGACACATTTAATTTTATTGTGTTGAGGATAAGTAATCGAACATAAATTTCGGATAAACTAGTAACACATATATAATGAATGGTTACTCGATAAATGTTAATGTGGTGGTCCCCATTCCGGGGGCTCCTCACCCCATGGCGGTGGCACCTCTTCCTTGCTTCCGTACACGGTTTTCAGTCTTTTCATCCGAGGGGCTCTTCGTCCCAACTTACAAACTAACCACAAATACAAGCACAAGTACAATATCCATACAATACACAATTTACATTAAATGTGTCTTTAAACCAAGTTTAAGTACCAACACTAAAGTAAATTCCATAAATAATTTTTAAAGTAAACTTATTCAATTATACCAATAATTTATGGGCAAGGTGTACTATGACGAATTCACTGTTCATCATCAAAACTTGACTTTAAAACCCATATAACAATCAAACTTGCAAATTCATATATCAAATACCATCATCACAACTGCATAGTTCAATTAATAGGAATTTAGAAAATCATCGCTTCTCTAAAATAGCAAATTTAAGGTTCATATGGATGCAGCTCAAAATTAACAATCTAAGGTATAAAACATGGAAATTAGAGTAGAGAAGAGAAGTTTACTCATGTTCCCACCTCAGATAAAGGATTGATGAAGAATTGAAGTAGTTGAGTATGAAGAGCTTGAAGGATCCTTGGATGAATTGAATGATTCAAAGGAGGAGGATGATGAAATCTTGTTGATGATGTTGCTAGCTTGTGATTTCTAGTAGTAGAATGGATTTAGTGGTTTAATTTGTGATGAATCAAGGTTTTAAGATGACGGAAATAGAGAGAAGGGCTCTGTTTTTCGTGGGTTTGGAGAAGGGAAAAATGAGAAGTGTGTAGAAGAGAAGAGCATAAGTGGAGTAAAAAGAAAAATCACCAAAATGCCCCTGTTTTCGCGTCACTGTGCGTTACCAGCAGCTTCAGAGCTAATTTTAGGCTATTAAATGTCCAAACTGGAAAATTTTCAGTAGGAATAAGTTTTATCTCTTCGAGTCTTCTTTCTAATGATATAAAGAACGCAAAAATCGGAGTTCTGAGCGAAAAGATATGATCGGAATGGTAACACTGCACAATTGTCTAAAATATTTTTATATCTCTATAATTTATAGGCTAAACATGTAGGTATCTAGAATAGATTAAATGTATCCGAATAAGGACCAAGATGAATAAAATAAAGTGAATTACAACAAATAGTGTAAAAAGTGGGAACACGATAATCAAACCCGAACGTAATTATCAATAAATATAATCTCAAATCATATCCAACTAATGAAATTTGTATGACAAATATCAAAATAAAAAAAAAATTAAACTCATATAAAGGTATAAAACAAGGATGCTCATGCTCAAATGCAAATGCAAATGCAAATGCCACGGGTATTACAACCAAGCCGTCCCACGATGCATCATCCGTCGGCCAAATGCAGCAAACTTACCACGACACATCATGTGTCGTGGCAGCCATTTTCACTTTTTTTTCCTCCTTCTTCCATTTCCGAGAATGTACATGCTTTGTCCTCACTCCATTATTTGCATGCATGATTTATCTCATTTGCATGCTTTTTCTTCTTTTCAAACTTAAAGTATGCACCTTCACGGGTGCTTTGAAAATGCTTTTTGTCTTCTAATAAATTTCCATCCATATATACTTTATCATTCTATATATATTCATCATCCTTTTTTCTCATCAAGGTTACCACAATTGCAATCATCTCATTTATATCACTCTCCGTGTTATAAATTTCAATTTCATCCGTAAACTTTCTCTTTGAAAGTATAAATTATTTTACAAATTTTATTTTATTTGTCATTGATCTTCATCTCTCAATAATTATATCTTTAGATATTTTATGCATTTCAAATATATTTTTTGTAGAATGAAATCAATCAAGAAAATGTTTGCCAAACAATCAACAAGGAAGCCAGATGAAAGTGGGTCTAGTAATGATCCACCAAGACCTAGCAGCGCAAGACGTAGGTCGACACAACGACAAAATGAACCCGAATCACGTTCAATTTTATTAGGTAATTACAAACGCGTTGTTGATAACGAATACCACGTTTCAAACCCTGAAGCTGAAAAATTAAAATCTGGAAATTACTTCGCAATACGATCGACGTGGCACACAACCAATGAATTATATGTTACCTTATCACATAATGATGAGGTAAAACGTTTAATTGATAATGCCGGGTGGTCAACAATTTTCTCGCTTCACATGCCAAAATCAGACCGTGGTGTTGTCGAAGCTTGTATTCGACGTTGGCGGGATACTACACATACATTCCACCTACCTACATGTGAGATTGGCCTTACACTGTTTGATTTCACAATGACAAAAGTTTCGATTTTTATTATTAGAATTATTTACGTGTTACTTTTTTAAACGCAAAATTTTACTATCTAATACATTTTTACTGCTTTCTCAATTTAATATAGGAATTTCAATTAGAGGAAAATTAGATCTTCCGCCGTATATTGATGGAGAACTATTAGTTGACACAAAAAATATATTGGAGATATTTTTTCCAATGATTAATGCCACTATTGATTTAGGTTGCATTAAAGGTTCAGATTTAGCCTATTATCTATTAGCTGATGGAACGTGCACAAGAAAGTGGAACGTGCTTTTGGCATTCTACAAGTAAGGTTTGCCATAGTCCGTCAGCCTGGCAGGTTATGAAATCAGGACGCGCTAACCATTGTGATTCAAGCATGTATAATATTACACAACATGATTGTTGAAGATGAACGTCGTACAAATTGGGATTGTGTGTACGATCAAATTGAAGAGCTGCCTGAAATGCAACGAGATCCAACATTAGTATTCAACGCTTATATTAATCGTCGGGCCGAAATGACAAATGCTGACATTCATAACCGTTTACGCGCAGATTTAGTTGAACACATTTGGTAACTACATGCACAATCTGATGCATAAATCATCTATGTTATTTATTATATTAATATATTTAAATGTTATGTTATGCCAATATATTTAAATGTTAAGTTGTATTAATATATTTAAATGTTAATGCATGTCCTTTTTTCTCATCGATTTTTTGAATTCATATGTTACTTTATGTTGATCATAAAAGTCATAATTTCAATGTTATATATATTACAAATATTTACTATATTAATAAATGTGAAATAATAAAGCAAAAAAATATTTCCTTAATAGAAAACAATTAAACATTACAAATACAGTAAAAAAAATACAATACTTAAAATAAAATAGTTCAATAAAAAGACATTACTTAAAATAAAATAGTCCAACAAGAAGCAACTAATTTACAAAATAAAACATTGCATTATAAGATAATTGTTTTCCCTAATAATTTGAAAAATGGCGAGAAAAGTTTTGCGATGCTTGACTTTGTTGACGTATTCAGTTTAGCAACTCTTGAATCCGATAATCATAAAGCTCACGTTGTTGATCAGTCATGCGACTTAAATCCATTCCCATTAATGTTGCTTCCTCAGCGGCATCTCGTTCAAGTCTTTGCTCTTCTCGTTCAAGTCTTTGGTCTTCTCGAATCCGCCTTTCTTCTTCTTGAATGCGTCTTTGTTCTTCGCGATTCTTCCTATCTTCTTCATGATTATTCCTTTCTCGTTCTTCTTCCCTGCAAAATACTAGACGTTCCATTTTTTCATGCATACTTTTTTGCTTAGCATTTTGTAAAGCCAAATTACTTTCGTATAGCTCCGAAAATTTTTGAGCTCTTTCAAGTGAAGCATTTTGAATAGTTAGACTTTTCTCTTTTTCCTTCCTTTTTTTTTGTAATTTTGCTTCATTTCTTCCCGTAGGCCGATTCTCATCTGGACTTTCGATATCAATGGGGGAGGAAGTATTGCCTAGATTAACCGAAGAAGATCCACCAGCGCTATCCGTTGGGTTAAAACGAGACCGTTGTGTATTTAATGATGTTGTCTTTAAGTCATACTTTCTGTGTGCTTTTAAAATTTCATAACATCTATCAAAAACGAAAGGTTTTTGCATTTCTATTTGGTAACTCTCTCGAGCTTCTCTAACCTGCATTAAAAAATAAAAAAGGATATTATAAAATAATTACAAAGAAAATACAATTACCGAAAATAATAGCTTTGATAGAATGCAACTTTACCAAGTCCATTTCATTTGTACCGCTTCCTTGATTACTCATTACATGTGATAACTTTGCTAAATACTTGATTAGACATTTATGAATTGTAGAATATCGCGATTGGAGAGAGCATGGAGTTCTTTTAGATATGATACATGGCTGCTCATGGTAAATTAACGCAATCGATTCCCATAATTTTTCAATAGTTTGATTAGAACCAATTACCGAATCAAGACTGACGTGAATATAGGCTCGACAAAGAGCTTCATTTTCAATTGGTGTCATATTTGTTCCACGAGATCTAGACATTATAAAAATTATAGAGATAAAATATTTGAAAATAAAAATCTTACGATACCTAGAATGAAAGATGAAAGTTTTTTTTTCATAAACTACACAATAGAAATAATAATAGGAGAATGCAGTAGAAAATGCTTAATTGGATATTTGAAAGAACACTTGTTCAAAACTTGGTTAAATTTTGAGATAGTATTGAAGAAAGAATACTGAAGAAAGTTTGCTGTTATAAAATTTTCTCGCACCGGAGCTTGTTTATAAATACGGGAAAGAGTACCAATGGGAGGGAATTTGAATGATGTGTCACACGACACATCATCCATCGTGCGAAGCCTTTTATGCATGCCACGGTTCATCATATATCGGCCAAGGAAAATTCATTGATGTGTCGCACGACACATCATTGATCGGCCAAACATTGGACATTTCTCACAGTACATCATGTGTCGTGAGAGTCTTTTACCCTGCCACGGTTCTTCCTTTATTGTCCAAGCTAAAATTTTGTCCCTCGCCATTTTTGGCTTTGCTTTACACTTTTACCTTCTTCTTTACCTATTTGCCTTACCCAATAAGGCAATGAAAAAGCCAATTATGGCCATTTAGCCATCCCAATGGAGATGGTCTTATAAAAGGCAAGTGAAAAGTAAAATGGTAATTTAATTATCGGATCGGATGTTATTATCCAATTTATGGCTAGATCTTATAAAGGAGTAATAATGCCATCCGAGAGGATGTCAAACATTATTATAAGTAATCGGATATACAATAG
The DNA here is from genome assembly GCA_021464415.1 of Lonicera japonica. NCBI lineage: Eukaryota > Viridiplantae > Streptophyta > Magnoliopsida > Dipsacales > Caprifoliaceae > Lonicera > Lonicera japonica. The sequence goes on from CM038468.1 coordinate 30,188,715, forward strand.
AAGTTAAAATATGATTAATCTTCAATTCCTCATACTCCGGTATTTTAACCTTGATCAATGTTGACATATATATTGTGGAAGATCCACTAGTGACTGGAATGTAGATCAGAGGTCCATAAAAGGGTCATAACATATTTATACATGGTTTAATTAATTATGTCCCCAACGAACTAAATTAATTTACACCTTTAAATACAAGTTTTCTTTGGGGTGATTTTGGATAGTTATTGGAATGAAAAATCTCTCCAACAGAGACATCTATTGTGAAATGAAGTTATAAAATTTAATTATGGCATATAATGATAGATTTCAAGATCAGTCAACAAATTGAATGAGATATATAAAATTTGAAGCATCTATTGAAATAGCAATACTTATAACGGGAGACACTTGTCTATGTTATAGTGATAGAAATTGAAAATTATGAACTTCTTATTTGTGCTATTGCATAGAAATAACTCATGTTTAGTTTCTATTAAAGGAAGGATAATTTACTTATAGTAAATGTTATATGCACACTAGTATTTATATTAAAAGTTATTCATAATTCTATTAAATCAAGTTATAAGTAATTGAATATTTTTTGTAGTAAATCATGGAAAATAATGATCTTTTCAGAACAATTACATATATGAAGGTAGTGGATTCTATCCATAGATGATTTATTTACCTAAAGAGCTATTGTGTCTAGAAATTTTGAATGGTCAAAATAGATTTGACATAATAGGTCTTAGTTATTAGAATATAAATTCGGTCATCTCAAGGCAGACATCTTCCTAAAGATATTGGATAGAAAAATAAAGGTATCTCTTAGATATGGTTGGAGTTTTTGAACAAGTTATAATTTATATTAGTTGATTCTTAAAAATGGTACAACTTCGAAAGTGTAAGATATTTGTAAAAACTTGGTAATTTTTCAAGTTATGTTATTTATAAATTCTTATAGATCGAATTGCAAACTTGACGGAACATAGTTCGTAGAAAATTCAGTTAGAAGAATAAATAGTATTCGTACTAGGAAATAACAAATAAATAATTTCAAAATAAAGTACAATCAAGAGTACTTGTTATAAATATCCTTGTAGAATTGAAATGATTATTTTAATAGTATCAAATGATTTTCAAAATCTTTAGATGATAACTATATGAAAATCATTAAATGGAGATATATCTAAATTAACTTCTTGAAAACCATCATAAGTGGCAAATACATACATTCTTAAGAACAATATTCCATTACTTAATCATAATGGGAGGATTGTTTTTTCTTAAGAAGTGCATTGAATCTACAGAAAGGATACCAAAATAAATAGGTTTTAGTAACCTACTTAAATTTATTGGCACTAGTATTCTAGTCTTAAAAAAGTGCACAATTACACTTTAACCAATGTAATTGGAGGAAGTTTGGTTTCACTAATGGACTTGCATTATGTTCTAGAGAATATCCTTATAGATAATATCAGTAGAACAAAACTATCTCTCTAACAACAATAAAATCCCGTAATGGACATATTGTAGCGGGAGCGGTGTTAGTACAAAGTAACACTTATATTTTACTCTAGAGAATGTCCCTCTAGATAATCTTAGTTGAATAAATTTGTCCCTAGAACTATAGTAAGGATTGTCAGTCATAAAATATTTTTGATTTATGCAGTGAATTATGTATGCCTTATATTAAATTCCCAATATCAAATTTTGTCCAATGATTTTGTAGAATTATGATAATAAGAGAATGATTAAATCGAAAGATAAAAATCTTCATGATATCTTTTCACGAATCAGAGAACTCATAAATAAGAATATGAGTTCACTCTTTCATCTTAGGATTTCTTTATTTCGATCAAGATTTTCTTACATATCTCAGTTTTTCAAATCGAGAAGTTTAGGCAAATATAGATAATTCAAAACAAATATTTATGTAGTTTTTTTTTTGTTTTTTTATATTTAGAAATCATAAGTTTATGGGCTCTATTGTTTTGATTTTGATTATCAACTTGTAGATATTGTTGATAAAAGTCACTAATCTTATTTTGATAATAATAATAAAATTAATATTTGCTTTCAAATATTACCACAATCAAATAAACACTTTGCGTGGTACAAAACCTACAAGTGAATTCAATCCTCTACAAATGTACTTCATACACTATTATATGCTTCTCTCTAACAACATGAATATAGCAATTGAAACAATGCCAAATCAATGAGGATCAACAGCTCAAAGCAAATAAGAAATTGAAAACGTATTATAAGCACTCGGAAACTCGTTTTTTTCCAAATTGAGTGAGTATCATAGATTTATGTAAATTTACTTGTTTGATAATCATATATAGCTCAAATACATTATGCATCATGATTTGAATGATTGAAGACAATTTTGAAACCAAATCCCTTGAAAAACTTCATTCTAACAAAAACCGATTTTGTAATTAATTCATAATTAATTCAAATGAATCATTCTATAATCCTATATTTCATATTTCCACCATATTCAAGTTTCCAGGTTCATGCATTGATCATATTCATTATTCACTGAGCTGTATATTTTGATCAATCTTAATAACTCTAGTGTGACCTTTATTTGTAATCTTCAAATATACTTCAGAGTTATTGTTCATTGGTGTTTATCGCCAAAATAATATATTATTCAAAATTGTGAAAGGTGTTTCTCATAAAATTATAAGATAATTTCTTGTTTTGAGTGTGGTGAAAAAAATCAAACTTGTTGAGTGCTGTGAGAAAAATAACACTTGTTGAGTGTAGTGAGAAGAATTGCACTTGTAAATATTTGATTTTCACCCGAAATAGAATTGGTTTTTAGTGAAATTTCTCGGGAGCCTACTCGGGCGCAGACGTATGGTTTAAGCAACCGACCCACGTAAACAAAATGTTATTGTGTCATTCGGTTCAATCTCTCTAAACTCAAGCTTTTTATTAGATTTCATTTATAGTTGTTGATTACTTGTGTGATTGATTTATTATTTAAACTTTATTTGAACCTAATTTTTAAATTCCATTAAGTTTCAAAAACCCTATTCACCCCTCTATGGTATTTTTCGACCTACAATTCGTATCAAATGTTGTACTCTTATTTTGATTTAACAATCTTAAAGTTTTACGATCATATCTATATATCAAGGAACCGATTTTTTCAAAATTCTTTCCACCTCTAGGCCACCATTTTTGATGGTAAAAACTATAGCTATTAAAAAAGTATAATGAGTATATTTTTACAAGCTAGTGATTTTGAACAATGGAGAGTTGTAATAGAGGGACCTTTTAAGATTGTCAAAACCGATGAGAGAGAATGAAACTCTTAAACAAATGTTCGAATATGACAGAAATGATATTAAGAAAATCCAATATAATGCTAGAACTCTAAACTCTTTAAATTTTACATTGAGCATGGATGAATATAGTAAAATCTGTAGTTGCAAAACTGCAAATAGATTTAGGACAAGCTTGAGGTTACTTACGAAGGAACCACTTAGGTTACAGATGATAATATAAACATACTTGTTCATGATTATGAATTATTTAAGATGGAGCCTAATGAATCTCTTGACTCCATGTATAATAGATTTTTTATTATTACTAATGATTTGGATTTTCTTGGAAAGGTTTATTCTAATAAAGATATGATAAAGAAAATTCTTAGGATTCTTCCAAAGAAGTGGCGATCAAAGGTGATGGCGATTCAAAAAGCGAAGAATTTCAAAACACTTAGCATGGATGAGTTATTGGGTTTTCTCAAAACCCATGAGAAAGAACTAAATAAAGAAGAAAAGGCCTACTCGAAGTCAAAGAAAACTTTATCCCTCAAAGTAAATCAAAATGAGGATGAAGAATAGTCAATAGGAGGAGATGAAGACATAGCACTTCTATCTAGGAAATTCATGAAATTTTTAGTTAAGAAGAAAAGCTATCACGGAAAAGGGAACAACAATATCTCTTCATCTAGAAGAAACCATGATAGACCTTCTCAATCGAAGGTTGAAAATAAAGAAGTCAAGAGATGTTTCCATTGCCATGAACCGGGACATTTCAAAATCAAATGTCCGGTTAGAAGAAAGGAAAAGAGAGATAAAATTTTCAAACAAGTAAAACATGCTCTTAAAGGCACATGGAGTGACTCGGAAAGTGAATAATCCGATGGTGACTCTAATGACGAGGAAACGACAAACCTTTGCTTAGTTGCTTAAGAAGATAAGGTACAGTTTAACTATAACTCTTTTAGTGATGATGATTAAAATAATGATAAAGATAAGAATAACTATGATGAGTTATATAAAATGTTTGAAGAATTGCATGTTAAATTCGATACTCTTTCTAAGAGGTATGAAAATCTCAAAAAGGACAACTTCATAATTTCTAGCAAGTGTGAAATTTTTGAAAAGAAAAACATTGCCTTAAAAAATGATATTAAAACTTTGAAAAATGGAAAAGAAAAGAAAATTTCAAACACACTTCTATTAGAAAATGCTAAGTTGAAAGATCAAGAGGAAGACTTAACTAATGGTCTAACTAAGTTCACCAATAGAAGGAATAACTTGGATAAACTATTAGGAGTACAAAGGTGTGTTTTTGATAAAAAAGGGTTTGGGCTATAATCAAATCAATAACCAAAAGGATTATAAAAGCTTTTTTGAAACATACACACGTCATGATCCGACTTATCTTTGTTCATATTGTGGTAGAAATTCTCATCATATGGTCTATTGCTTCTACAAAAACAAAAGCTTTCCAAAGAGAAAGTTTGCTTGGGGTTCCAAAATGAACCATTATGTATGCTAACCCAAAGGGACTCAACATATTTTGGGTAGCAAATGAGAAGTTACTCAAAGTTATGGTGTAGGTGTGCTTGAAGGCAAAAAGTAGCAAAACAGAATGGTTCTTGGATAGCGGTTGCTCAGAGCACATGATGGGAGACAACGTCAAGGGTAAAGTCATCGGTATAGGTAAGGTTGGTAAGGACTCTATTTATATTGATAATGTTTTCCTAGCTGAATAATTAAAACATAATTTACTTAGTATTAGTCAACTTTGTGATAAAAGGCATTAAGTTATATTTGGATCTAATCAATGTGTTGTTAAAAGCATTAGTAATAATTCTACATTGCTTATTGCATATAAAACTAACAATGTATATCTTCTTGAACTTGATGATTTATCTCAACAAGATGTTAAATGTCTATCTGCCATAAATAAATGTTTCTTGGTTATGGCATATAAGATTAGAACATACTAATATGGATTTGATTCACAAATTGTCTAAAAAGGAATTAATTAAAGGATTGCCTAAAACTAAATTTGTCAAAGATAAAATTTGTAATGCATGTCAACTTGGTAAACAACATAAGTTTTCATTTAAATCTAAGAAATATATTACTACTATCAGACTACTTGATATGTTACATCTATATTTATTTGGACTTAATACGGTTGCTAGTTTAAGTGATAAATTGTATGCCTTTGTGCTTGTTGATGATTATTCTAGATTTACTTGGGTATTATTTCTTACTTATAAAAGTGAAACATAATAAGTATTTGCTAAATTTTGTAGAAAAGTTCAAAATAAAAAAAGGTGTTTCTATTGTACAAGTTAGAAGTAATAGAAGTAGAGAATTTGATAATATTGATATTGAAATTTTTTGTGATGAACATGGTATGAATCATAATTTTTTGGCACTTATAACTCCTCAACAAAATGGTGTTGTTGAAAGAAAAAATTGATCACTTCAAGAGATGTCTAGAACTATGTTAAATGAACATTCTTTATGGGAATGTTTTTGGGCGGAAGCAGTTAATACAGCATGCTATGTGACTAATCGTGTTATTATACGTAAAAAATTAGATAAGACACCTTATGAATTATAGAATAACAAGAAACCTAATATTGCATATTTTAAGGTTTTTGGTTAAAATTGTTTTATTTTAAATGATCATGATCATTTAGGAAAATTTGATGCTAAATCTGACGAAGGAATATTTTTTGGGTATGCCACTAATAGTAAAGTTTATCGTGTTTACAATTAAAAAACCTTAGTTGTTCAAAAATCAATGCATGTTGTATTTGATGAATCTAATCATTTTCTACCCATAGTGCATTTCGATGATGGTGTTAAAATTATCCAAAATATTTCGGATATTCAAATTGATGATACGTCTAAGGAAGAGCCATCGAGTGCTCAAGCTTCTTCTAAGAAGTTAGAAAATATAACCGAGCAAAATTCGAATGATCTACCTAGGATTGGAAATTTGTGTCTAATCACCTTATTGATCAAATTTTTGGAGAGCCATCTAGTAAAGTTATGACTAGATCATCCTTAAGAAATGTATGTAATAATGTGGCTTTCGTTTCTCAAATTGAGCCTAAAAATATAAATGAGGCCGAATAAGATGAATCTTGGATGTTGAATATGCAAGAAGAGCTCAACCAATTTAAAAGAAATAAAGTGTAGACACTTGTTCCCAAGTCGAATGATCACACCATAATAGGCATTAAATGGGTATTTCAGAATAAAAAGGATGAAAGTAATGTAATTGTTATAAATAAAGTTAGACTCGTTGCCCAAGATAAAATCAAGAGAAGGGCATTGATTATGAAGAAACATATGCACCCATTACACATTTAGAAGCTATTCGTATGCTATTTGCTTATTATTGCTTTAAAATTTTTAAATTATATCAAATGGATGTGAAAAGTACTTTCTTAAATGGTTTTATTAAAGAGAAAATTCATGTGAAACAATCTCCCGGATTTGAAAATCATATGTATCCGGATTATGTGTTTAAATTGTCAAAAGTATTGTATGGTTTGAAACAAGCTTTTAAAGTATGGCATGATAAATTAAGTTCATTCTTACTTAATAATGGATTTGTTAGAGGAAAAATTGATACTACATTGTTTATTAAAAATCATGCAAATGAGATGCTACTTATGGAAATCTATGTTAATGATATTATTTTCGATTCTACTAACGAAAATCTTTGTAAAGAATTTTCTAAGTGTATGCAGAAGGAATTCAGAATGAGCATAATGGGAGAACTGAACTACTTTCTTGGACTTCAAGTAAAGCAATACAAAGATGAAATCTTTGTTAATCAAGAGAAGTATTTCAAAGAACTTCCGAAAAATTTTGACTTAGAAGGAGTTAAGCCGATGAACACGCCAATGAGTTCAACATTGAAACTCGACAAAGACGAAAGTGGTAAGAATGTCAACATTAAGAAATATCGAGATATGATCGGTAGCTTATTTTATTTGATGGCAAGTAGGCCGGATATTATGTTTAGTGTTTGTCTTTATGCATGATTCCAAGCGAATCCCAAAGAATCACATTTGCTTGTCGTTAAACGTATTTTTCGGTATTTAGCCGGCATTAGCTTTTTAGGATTATGGTATCAAAGAGAAAGCAATTTTGATTTAATTAGTTATTTCGACGCGGACTTTGTCAGATGTAAAATTGATAGAAAAAGCATTAGTAGTACTTGTCATTTTCTAGGACATGCACTAATATCTTGGTCAAACAAGAAACAAAATTCAGTGGCTCTATCCACGGCCGAAGCTGAATACGTGGCGGCCAGTAATTATTGTACACAAATTTTGTATATTAAACAACAATTAAAAAACTTTGGTATAAGTCTAAACTATATTCCAATTAAATGTGATAACACAAGTGCTATTAGTTTGACCAAGAATCACATACAACATTCACGTACTAAGCACATTGAGATAAGACATTATTTCATTAGTGATCATGTGCAAAAAGGTGATGTTGAAATTGAATTCGTTAGCACCGAATCGCAATTTGCGGATATTTTTACAAAACCACTTCCCGATGATCTCATTTGCACTATTCGACGTGAACTTAGTATGACTAGAGGATGTGATATTTAGTTGACCAAAATATTCATGTATATTGATTATTAAACGCTTACTTAAGAGCATACAAATTTTTGAATTTAGTTGATTCATTTTTACACACAAATTATATCTACGTATCTCTTACTTCAATTACATATTATTATGTGTACTGATATTGTTTTTGTAATACTAAAGTGGTCAAATATGCAAATCCTAGCTCCGTATGGCCTAAAGAGCAAAATTTGTGAAAAACAACAGAAAAATATGGATCAGTCGACCAAGCACCTAGCATCAGTCGATTGAGGCCTCATCAGTTGATTAATAGCCTTGCATCAGTCAACTGATGCTTGGCTAAAAGTTGTACTTTTATCCCCTATTTTTTCCCTGTTTTTTCATTCTCCTATCTCTCTCTATTTCGAAACTATTTCTCTTAAACACTTCCTAAACCTCTCCCAAACCACCATATACACCAAAAACTCATCAACATTCATCCCAAATCACCTTTTAAATACCAAATCATCCTTATCCAGCATCAAATTTGCACTAAATCACATCTCTTTCCACTCAAAATCCTCAAACCTGTCTCATTCTCTCTTAAACCCTAACCCTAAATCTCATTTTCGAAATTCTCTATTTTTCTCCAAATTACTTCAAATTTATCTCTTAAATCTTTTTAAAACTCTAAGCTAAACTAATTCCAATCCTTTTCCATCATCAAAAACAACCTTTTCACCCAAAAATCCAAAATTTACCTTAAACCATAATTTTTTAAACTTAGCATTTCTATCCTCAACAACTCAATATGGACTTAAGTTCTCGTTCTCGTCGTTCAAGGAGGAATGTGATTCCCAAAAATGTACTGGAGGAGTTTCCATAACAAGTTCCTCTACCACCATTGATCATATCCAATGAAGTTGGAGAGAACTTTAACAACGAATACTCAACTCGCACTATTGTTGAAGGTAAACAATTTAATGTCGAGTTATTTTCATCAAATAGACTTAATATTGCTGTACTCTTTCGTCATCAAGGCTTGATCAATTTTTTGTCTATTCTTGAGAATGTCTACTCATGTTTGGTTAGACTATTTTATGCCAATTTGCACCATCCTATGTTTGATAATGGTTGTCCAAAAAAAGCTCGTTTAGTTATCCTCTTGAATGGCCAATGGATTAGTTTTAACAAGGCCGAGTTAAGAAAGATTTTTGATTTCCCTATCAACAATATGACGGAGGTTCCGTCCAACTTCGAAAACTTTATTGGCTTTGAGAAAAACACAGCTAAGGGCATCTTACTCAAACGGCGATATCGTGCTACCGGTGTGATATTAAGGTTTCAATGCTCAAACTCCAAAGCTGACTTATTCAATCAATCACTGGTTATTTTATCATTCCAAGACGGGGTAGCCGCGCGTTGGTAAATGCATTAGATTTATTTCTTGTGTGTGCTATAACTTCGGGACACAAGTTGGATTATGCTAGCCTCATGTTCCACCATCTATATGAAATCATTGCCAGCAAGAGACAATGGTTAGTTTATGGTATAGCCCTCACCAAGTTTTTCAAATTCTATGACAATGAAATTGATATTATCGTCCAGACCGACGAGAAAACTTATAGTGCCAAAACCATTTGATTGATGCAATATAACTTATTAAATGGCACGTGGTTAGCCAACGACCCTTTTGATTGAGACGAAGACGATGAAGTTGAGGACGTTAATGAGGATGAGGGTGATGATGAGGATAAAAATATGACTACAATCGAAGAAAAAGTACCTCCACATCAAGCCACCTTTTCTTGACCAACTCGCCGCACATCTCACACCGTACCAGACTCATCACCCAATGAAGCCATACTCCAAGCCATCAACAATCCCTCCGTGAACATAAATGACCGCTTCAACTGTATTGAGGACAGTCAAAGGGCACATGAGGCGGCATTTTTCCAATACCATTCGGAGTATGTGTTACCAGTGTGTACACCATGGCACGGCAACCAAGGATGGCAACCATGGCCCCAAAATCCCGTCGAACTCGACGGGTGATTTATCTCCTTCTTTTTTGTTGATAACAATGAGGGAGAATTTTATGTGTTTCGTTAATAAGTGTTTGGTACACACTCTTGGTTTATTTTATTATGCTTTGGTTTAAAACTTAAGTTGGTTAATAAGTCTTTGGTACACATTCCCGGTTTATTTTATTATGCTTTGCTTTAAAACTTTAGTACTTATAGTTGTTGGTTTTTATCTTGCATAACTCTAAACTACTCCTATTATGATGGTTTATTATTGTAAGGTTTTTCAAACTTATATTATGCATGCTTGTCTAATATTATTTTATGCATAGTTTGAGGAAGAGTATTCCAATTATTCAAAAATTATACTCCACTTTGCTCAAACACGTTAACTTATTGTCATCATTAAAAAGGGGGAGATTGTTGACCTAAAAATTATTAATCTTATTTTGATAATAACAGTAAAATTAATATTTGTTTTCAAATATTACCACAATCAAATAAACACTTTGTGAGGTACAAAACCTACATAACCGATGGTGAATTTAATCCTCTACAAATGTACTTTATACACTATTATCTGCTTCTCTTTAACAACATGATTATAGCAATTGAAACAATGCCAAATCAATGAGGATCAATAGATCAAAGCAAGTGAGAAACCGAAAAAGTCTTCTAAGCATTCGGAGACTCAATAATTTTCCAAATTTAGTAAGTATCTTAGATTTATGTAAATTTACTTGTTTGGTAATCATATATAGCTCATATACATCATGCATCATGATTTGAATGATTGAAAACAAGTTTAAAACAAAATCCCTTGAAAAACTTCACTCTAACAAAAATCAATTTTGTAATTAATTCATAATTAATTCAAATGAACTTATTTTGAAGTTTTCTCTTAAATAAAGGTCTTAAGGACATATTCTTAAGGTCCTTGAAGCATTATAATTGATTTTGGAGCTAAAATGCAAAAGTCCAAAAAAATGGATTTTGGCTGGCTGGGCAATGCCCATCAGTTGACTGTTGGCTACTCAGTCGATTAATGAGCCTTACTCAGTCTACTAATGGCTTGATTCAAGCCGTTGGAGATTTTGAAAATGTTTACTTTTGACCCAAAAATTTATATTATTACTCTTGACGGCATAAACTTTTTCCTAGTATAAACATGGGTTCTTAGACATGTTTTTAACAACTTGAGTCATTCTACAATCCTATATTTCATATATCCACCATATTCAAGTTTCAAGTTTATGCATTGATCATATTCTTCATTCACTGAACTATATATTTTGATTAATCTTGATAACTCTAGTGTGACCTTTATTTGTAATCTTCTAATACACTTGAAAGTTATTGTTATTTGGTGTTTGTCACTAAAACAATCTATTATTCAAAATTGTGAGAGGTGCTTCTCATAAATTTATAAGAGGATTTCTTGTATTGATTTTGGTGAGAAAAATCACAATTGTTGAGTGTTGTGAGAAGAATTGCACTTGTAAATGTTTGATTTTCATTTGGAAGAAAATCGGTTTTTAGTGGAATTTTTCGGTTTTTAGACCATATGGTCTAAACAACCGAACTGCATACACAAAACGTCATTGTGTCATTCGGTTCAATCTCTCTAAACTCAAACTCTTTATTATATCTCATTTATAATTGTTGATTGCTTGTGTGACTGATTTATTTACATATTTCCTTGTTATACATTGTATTAAAGTTTTATTATTTAAACTTTATTTGAAACTAATTTTTAAATTCCATTAAGTTTAAAAAACCCTATCCACCCCCCCCCCCCCTTCCAGGATATTTTCCAACCTACAGATATAAATAAAAAGGCATGAGTCATGATTCTAAAAGTAAGTGATGGAAGCGTGGTGGTAGTTTTTATATTTATTGTGGATGATATTATTTTTCATTGTATTATGAAAAATTATATTTTACATAATAATGATATAATGGTCTAAACCTGTATAGTACAATTATTTTATAAAGCTAGTAACATTCAAGTTTTCAAAGTTCTAAAGGAATACAAGATTTGAATGTAAGGCTTATCTGAATAAATTGTTTAAATTAGTTGGCATTCTATAAGAGATGCTATGCTTGGTATGGAATGCTCGTCTTAGTGCATTGCAAGTAAAGGTACAGTGGTGAAATATATTATAGTTCTTTGAAAAGAAAACATATAGTATATATTTTCAAGTGTCATGTACTTTAGAGGTATAATGACAAAAGAAGTCATAATTCAGAAAATTATTACCCTTGTCATTTGTGCTTACCTTAGATAATTAAGTCACGGTATTGAAAGTAAATCAAATAGTTTACATTGTAGATTTTATCAATTGTGGTAATTTTCTTGAACTTTTGGATTAGTACTTTTAAAGTAGTTAGCTATGTCTAATTAGTTAAAAGAGCAAACTTCGAGTAAGGTGGTAAACAGAAGTATTCGTTAAATCATCTTATATAAAAAATTATATAGTATTGGTGATAGAAACCTGACTTAGGATACATTGGATAGCTTTCTTGGTTGTAAATACCAGAATTTTCTAAAATATTTATTTAGTCCAATTAACATATAGATACATATATATGATACAAATTTATTTATATTTACTTGTTTTTCTTTGTCGTTAATTTATTATAATATATTAAAGTAGTAATTTATGTGTATATATAATAAGTTTTAAAACATCAAATTTTGACCCGTTGTACTTTATCTTTTATTTTGTTAAGATTTTTCATGCAAAACCAATTTTGTTTTAATGTAGACTTGATGAGGTTCAGTTTGAGCACAAATTTCATTACATTTGGCCTTTTAATGAATTAGATATGATTTTTGAAAGTTGACCTTATTATTAGTTTGACCTGCAAGAATTAGAGTAAAAGAAAATTAGTTTGAGGCCTTGATTAATTATAATTAGATGGGCCATTGGGTTAATTTATATGTAATCCTTTATATGTTATAAAACTTATTTTGTTTGCCCTAATTTAGATGAGAAAACCCTAGTATGAATATAAATTAGGTTATCAGCATATATAGGGTTTTAGGGAGAGAAAAATACATATAATCATAAAGCCGTTTGTAGAGAAGAAGGGATGCGAGAAAGAATCCAAGTAGATGCAAAATACTACTTGGTTTTTCTTTTTTGATTATTCAGTAAGTGTTTATCACATTTATTCTGTGGATTTCGATACATGCACACACCCACCCACACATATACACTAAATCACATGCACGCGTGTTGCGTGTGCTACTCAGATATATTTAATTAAAAATAAAATATGAAACAAAGATGTTAAATAGTCTAGTGATTAAACAGTAGATTACTTTGTCAAAGATTCAAGATTTAAACCCTCTTATAAACATATTTTTTAATGAAAAGACACTACATGGTAAAATAGGCAATTCAAAAGTCCGACACAGCTTCATGGTTGTTGAAATTGGTCTTGGCTTTATATAATAGCACATATATAACCTATTTTGTTTTAAATTCATTTATATTGGTGGTTCTTTTAGATTTCTTTTGTTTGATCAATTTAAGTTTTATTATTTCTATTGAGTAATTCTTACCCTATTCTTGTGGTTTCTATTAATGCATATTGTTTTGGTTTTCTTTTGATCTAATTTATGTGAAATAGGTTTATTACATTTGTATTCAAATGATTATAAGTTTCTTAATGACAAATCTCAGTTATGTAATTTTATTTAAAATTCGAGAAAAATATATAAAGTAATATTATAAGTTAAAAGTATTTTGGCTTTGGAATTGAAGTAATAGGGTTTTTATTTAGGATATATCAATTTTAGAAAATCGGGGTGTTAAAATTCCTAATGTTGATCAGATTGATGTCACACACTTGGAGTTTTGAGTTCGGTTGGGGCACTAAACTTTTGTGTAAAATTTTGAAAAAAATTAAGAAGTTAATATCATGTCTTACAATAATTTGGGATTTAAAATCAGTAAGATATGATTTTTATGATAAGAGTTCTTCAAGTTACAAAAACTTTCATAACTCCTAGAATATAAACGATTTTTAGTTGAATTCAAGTGCAAATGAAACTAGACACATTCGGCTATATTTTTAATTTTTCTGGAAATTTTATATTGCTGGTTGTTTCCCAAAATATTAATGAAATTAATGGTTGTGCCGATTTAAGGAGTTTGTGCTCATACTTTGCTTTTTTTTGTGCAATTTAACTTATGTCTTAAAATAATTTGATTAAGAGCATTTAAAATTGGGATTATAAAGTTCTAAAATGATTTGTGGTATGATTGTATTTGGTTTGTGCAATTATTACTTAATTGACTTTTATAATACTATAATAGGAAATATTTTGTGGAAGTATTTGTCTTAAGCTTTTAAACTTAGTATTTGGTAAATGTATGATTATGATTTTTTTTAGGATAATTTTGGAGAACTTATAAGCCTATATTCTTATTGAGATTGATGATAAAGTTTTTATTTATTAAGTATTAAAGCTGTATCGATTATGAGTCGGTTTTATTAAAATTGACTTGAGAAGTCATTGGAAAACTTCTTAATTACGCCATTGCTCCCTTGTTATGATTTCATTTTGGATTTGATTCAAAAATTTGGTGAATTTCCAATGATTTTAATGAAAAGAAAAATTTATAGAAGCCGATGGAATTTTATGATTTTGTCCGTAAGACAAATGGTAGCTTGTCATGTTTGTTGTACTCGTTCTATTGTTAATCGAATAGATGAGTGGATTATATGTGGTTTTATTCGCAAAAGGGCAAGTGTTTTGTTATGTAAATGTATAGCTAGCCTTCTGAATAAGGTCGGAATTTTAAACGATTTGCCCGTGCAAGTTCTGGTTCAGAGTGGCCACTAGTTATATGAGAAGACATAACGCAAGCTGATCTGTGTAGACCATAGGAGAGTATGGTGAGGTGGCATGTAATTAAGGTGCACACGCTAACTTAAGTATCTAATGGTTTCAAGTCTAGTATTTTCATATGTTGCTTCATTTTAACGATAGATAGTTTGTATCGTTGTGTTAATTTGTAATCTTAGACAATCTAATGGAATATTGAATGATAGAATTTAACAAGTTTTCGTGAAATTTTATGGGGAACAATATTTTGCATATTTTTCATTCTTTGAGTTTCTCGAAATTCTAAATGGTTTGAATACAAAATGAATATTTATACTGCTGGGTTTTTCTTATTTATTTTCGAGTAATTTAGCTTAATATTACTAGTGCAGGATGGTAGGCCGTACTAATATTTTTGCAGGTCTTGGCCTACGATATCATAATAGTATGTTTATTAATAGTTTTGGTAAGTGTACGTGGCAAGAAACTACTTGCCTCTACTTTGTCGAGAAACTACTTTTTAATTTTGTCACGAAAAGTACGTGGAACTATTCGTCTTGACACGTAGTACTGATATTTGAGTTAATGATATAAGATATAAATGTGTGAATTATGTGTTTGCATCATAGACGTATTGGCTGATTCATAATCAACTCATACGAGTATTTATATTCTTTTTATGAGCATAGCCAATAGTTTTGCAGATATTAATGTGCTTCGTTGATCTTACTATGACCTTTACTTGAAGATGATTGTTTTGAAAATTGTATATAGTTTGTTGGACTTTGGGAAAGGAATCGGTTTAGATAATTTGAGAAACTATTTTGATAAGGGAAAATGGGTTCAGAGACCTTCTTTCATAATTTTATACAACAAAAGGACATCAAACATTAGCTTAATGAATGAAGAATTTTTTAACATTATTGTTTTATTGTAAGGACAATTTTAGCTTTTAGGTTAGTTGTAAGTATTTTGTCTTTTATAAATTAGATAATTTAAGAATTTTAAAATGACTAAACTACCTTTCCCTCTTTCAACTCATAATCCCGCGCGCAGAAACAGTGAGGAGCGAGAGGCGGTGCAATTCGGAGGAGAGGTGACAGTTCGACTGGAAGAGAGGGGAAATTACACTACGATTCAAGAGAGGAATGCTATCATCTTAGATTGACGGAAAGCATCTTAGATCGACGGGATTAACAAAGAAAATGAGAAGAAATTTCTTAGTTCCATGGATGTTGAAGCACTACTTAGGTATAGCTTTTTTTTTTCATGTTTTTAGTTGTGATTTTGCTTCGTTTTGGTTTATTGTAGCTTATATTTAGAGGATTTGATGAAATAGTGTTCAATCAATCCATGTATATTTAGATTATGGAGGATTTGATGAATGCTCTGTTTTTCTTTTCTTTTCCTCCCAACTACAGAAAAACTGCAAAACTGATTTTGCAGTTTTTTTGTTTTGATTATATATTTAGATTATAGAGAGCTATCACGTTTTTCATTTATATTTGTGCAAAAGTTGTAAAAATATTACTTCATTTTGGTTGTTTTAGCTTATATTTGAAAGATTTGATCCAATAATGAGTGATTGTTCATGTTTTTAAAGGTAGTTTTACCATCCTTGTGATCTATCTATGTATATACTCTGTTTTTCGTTTTTTTCCTTTGTGCAGGAAAAACTGCAAAACTGATTTTGCAGTTTTTCAGTTTTTGATCTAAGTTTTTTTAAGTGCATTATTTTTGCATTTGATTCTTATATTGTAGGTTTTGGTTAGTTTAAATGTGTGATTTCATATGTGAATGAATGAACATACATGTTTGTTATGCAATGTATTACTTCTAAGTTTTTATGTCTCATTTTTTAGGAATCTTGATATCACAATAAGGAGACGTGCACTGCATTGATTGTTTAGATTTTACTATGACATAGTATAATTACATTTAGCGAATATTTGGAATTTTGAAATTCTTGGTATGATTGAGAATTTTTTCAGATTCCTTTAGTTTTGATTTTAAAAGAATGTAATTTTGATTTTGATATATGAATGGTGATGTTTTTCTATTTTTGTGGAATAAACAATATCAAGATGTTTGTTATTTTTTGTAAGTTGTTTATCTAAATGCTAAAGACTTTAATTATCTATGCTAAATTGCACTCGGATTTAGTGCGAAAGGATTTTTGCACTCAAATATTTTGGATAAATTGCACCCACATTTAGTGCAAAATCGTTTTTGCAGTGAAATGTTTCTAAAGATTGCACGCGCATTTAGTGCAAAATCGATTTTGCAGTGAAATGTTTCTAAAAATTACATGCGCATTTAGTACAAAAACGATTTTGCACTAAATCGCGTGAATAGAATTGGATTGCAAATCGTGTGAGAGGAGTGGGAGGTTAATGGCACAACTCGTAATTAACCAAAAAAGAAATGGTGTTTTCTTAACTTTAGTAAGACACTTGTCACTTTTATATTAATTGTCCTTAATTTATAATAGTAATATAAGGTGTCCTTTTATTGGTTTTAATTTTGTAGGATGCCCTTTAAACTCATTGCCCCTTTTGATAAAGTAATTATATTTTGTTTTATTATGTAATTGAACTTTTTAAAAAAGTTTTGGATATTAAAGTTCTGTTTATTTTGTAAACATTTATAAATGATTCTAATTTAAGTTTAAATTTTACTTCTTGAGAATGAGTTTTAAAGTTTAATTGTTATTTTTTATTTTTCACCCGAGTAGTTGGACGGACGAGTACGTGTAGATTAATTAGGTATTGGGTCTAAAATTCGGGGTGTGACACTTGTGTTCTTTTTGCTGTTAGTAAAACAAATGGAAGTTATAGTGAATGATTTATGGTTTTGAGTATAAATGAGAGATTATTAAAGTTGTATACCGAGAACCATGATCCAATGGTGTTTAGTTTAGAGATTTAATTTGTTTAAATGACAATATTGATTTATTGAATAAGAATCTAAGAGTGGAGATTTTAATATTATTTTAGAGTAATATAAATTATTTGTTGGCAATTATACATAGTAGGGTTTTTCGTGAGTAGATCCTTGCTTACTTGCCAAAGATTAGAGTTTCCAATTCTAGTATAATTGAAATGCTCACAACCGATCCGAGGTAGATTGGATACAAGTACGGTTTAGTGGTTTGTCTTGACCATGGGAATCTATCTAATGATTCGATGATAACATACTCATACAACATAAATGTATTGAACACGACCAAATGTGAAGTTATAGTGAATGATTTATGGTTTTAAGTATAAATGAGAGATTATTAAAGTTGTATACCGAGAACCATGATCCAATGGTGTTTAGTTTAGAGATTTAATTTGTTTAAATGACAATATTGATTTATTGAATAAGAATCTAAGAGTGGAGATTTTAATATTATTTTAGAGTAATATAAATTATTTGTCGGCAATTATACATAGTAGGGTTTTTGGTGAGTAGATCCTTGCTTACTTGCCAAAGATTAGAGTTTCCAATTCTAGTATAATTGAAATGCTCACAACCGATCCGAGGTAGATTGGATACAAGTACGGTTTAGTGGTTTGTCTTGACCATGGGAATCTATCTAATGATTCGATGATAACATACTCATACAACATAAATGTATTGAACACGACCAAATGTGAAGTTCAAGTCTAGTCACTGACTTTACTAGACTAATACATCTTCATAGTTTTGCAAGAGGATGTTTAAATTCTTAATCCGGAAGAATATTGAATACAAATATATTTATATGCTTAACACTTTAACTAGCGTATGGGTGAAAGACTTATTTGTTTCAACAAGTCTTGTAAATTGGGTGTTGACTATATATACATTTAATGTTATATTTTAAAAAAATCCGTGTCCGGGATATTTATATATCATGATTGTAGTATTCCCTTGATTGGACTTATAAGGTTTAGTCTTGCTAGTAAACTTAATCAGTGGATTGTTTATAGTCCGGCTAAGACTAATATGCATAAATCAGACATAAGGAAATATAAGATATAGAATAAAATAAAATTGTTAATGATATGATTAAATTTTATTTGACAAGTATTTGTAGCTTAACACGGAGAATCATATTATAGTTAAATTAAACTTTGCAAAATAAGGATTATTTATAAAACAAGAGATAATTTAAATTGAAATACAATAGTAATTATTTAGTGGAATTAATTAATGTTAATAAAACAATGAAAATTGAATTATAGTCTTAATTTGTAATTTTATATTTTTATTGGAAGCCAATTTAATTATTTTATTGAGGTTCTTAATGTAATCCGTAATTACCTTGTGATCTTTTTGTAACTCCTAGAAGAATAAGGATAGCACTATCCCTATTCTAAATAAGGGATACGTCTTTATTCTTATTAGGGATTGCCATACATTTATTTCTCCTAATTAAACTATAATTATAGATTCCTTATATCTAATAATGATACTATGGAGGGTCCTAAAGAACCCTGATAGATAGAGAGGCAATTTATATGGAAAGAGAGAGCCTAGATGAGATGTGTTGGAGCATCACAATATAAGTACAGCAATAGCAATGAGTATGGTAATTCAAAACAATAATGATATCAAAACTAAAATTAAATTAATGATATCAAAGTTCTAGAAAATTTCTATTGTTTTGGATAACAATCAAAACAATTTTGCCATTAAATATCATTGGTGAGGAGCAAATGAATTAACATTCATCGATGTAGAGACCTATCTCTAAATTGTAAACTTTCCAAAAATAATGATGTATAATAACAATAACAAATAATAGTGTTCTACTTTTAAGTCTATATAACCAAAATTGTTAAAACAATATTAATAGAACAATAATGCTATAAATAAAATCTTACGCTTGTCAAAATGAACTGCAAAAAATATTTTATAAATGGAATATATGATAGTACCATTAACTCGATAGGGAAATTTTGGGTTGAGGCGCGGACTAGGTCGCTCTCTTTAAGACGTTTCGCGGCTCTGCCCAAATTGTGTGCTTGCAGTTCATAAATGCCACGCCATCCCCAGGATACAACAAGCTCCAGAATTCCCTCTGTCTCGATTTTCCTTGCACGTTGGAAAATCGGAATACCAACACCCTTGATAATTAATGCTCGAAATTGGTAGACAAATTTCATTGGAGACAAAGAAGGAAATTTCTTTTTCTTTTTGGTTGCTTCGGTTTCATCAAAAAATATAAACCTCCTTTATATATATATATATATATGCTCACTAGAAGAAAGAAAAAAAATGGTTTTTGTTCACCATTTTTATTATTTTCTTTTATCTCTGTACCCCGTGGGAAGTACAAATTAAGGGACCATATATTAGAATATATTCTTTCTTTTGGTAATCCTCAACATGAGCAACAAGTGTAGAAAAATAAGGAAGCATCACCTCCATTTTCTTTGGCCCAAGCTAACCATATTTAGTGAAAGAGAAAGAGTGGAGTTGTTGGCCAAAATTAGTGGGGGAGTGAAAATCTCTCTTTGTTAGAGACTTAGTCAAATTTTTCAAATTCTAAATATCTAAATAAATTTTATTTAATGAAATAAAATTTTCAAATATATTTTGTTCAAAAGAAAATATTCAAAGCAAACCCGAGTCTGAACCCAAGTCGGGTCGGTCCAGTACTCCAGTACGATCGTTGTCTACGTGTGGTAAGCCACATATATAATAGTCCTCATCCAATTATACGAAAATTGGATAAACAAAACATTTATGTAAACTCATAAAATAATTCACATTCTCTAATGTAGGACATAGGTAATAAAGCTTGCTTTAATTTTTTTTCAAAATACACATCAAGTTCCAACAAGATGTAAAGAAAAGGATGCCCATCGCTAGATAATTCTTCTTCTTCTTCTTCCTTGATCTTTTGTTCCCATCGCAAGATTCTCTTCAAGGAATGGATCATACACTAGAAGATCTTAAGGTTTTCGATAGTTTAGTCGTAAATCAATCATAACTTTTGATTGCACTGTTGGATTGGGCTGATTTTCAGATATGTTGTTCGGAACGCAAAATTAGGTATATTACATGGATATGTTGTTCGGAATCCAAAACAATTGTATTGGACTGGATCTTCCATTTCAGTTGCTTGGTTTAAGATTCTGAACACCCTTGGCCTACAGACACTTCACTGTGCTGAATAGATAGCTTCCAAAGTACATATAGACTTGATATATATAATTAATGACTAGTTCATATTACATGTTGGGTAATTATCAAGATAGGTTTTCTTTTTAATTGTTTCACTTCGATCTTCTTCTGCTACAGCTGCCAAGTGGTTGTAATTATTGCTTGTAACAGAGTTGGTGTTTTGTATTATAATTATGCTTAGAGATGGCATTTACTGTCCGTAATACATGTTCAGCGCCATCCTAAGATGATGCCTTCTTGCTGTCCCCGGAAGTTTTAGGGACAAATTTTTTTTTAACTGTCCATTGAGGTTGAGTGTATGGTAGTATATAAAAGATAAAAGTTTAAAACCATCCCAAAGGCTTATGCTTTAAACATGAAAGTGTGGCGTATACTCACAAACATCTAAAAAACACTTATTAGTACCGTGTCCTTCTCGTATCGTCTCCTAATATTTTGAGATTTGTTGTGTCAGCGTGTCCATGTTGTCTTGGGTAAGATAATGTGCTTGTGTAAATTCTTCATAGGTGACACTAAAATGACTATCCATCATGGTTCAAAGTCCCGGTTTCGGGGGCCAACTCGGCTACCCAATTTTTAACTTGGTTTTGGTATCAGTTTCGACGATATGAACCAATTCACTATTTAAAAGGCCCAAAAAATTATAAAAAGATTCTAAAATATGAGATTAATAAGATAAATCAATTAAATAAGTGTAATATCATTATTTGATACACATTACGTAATTTACAATGAAATACCAACATCGACGAGAGCTCATCATTCCTTTTCTTTTACCCGTCTAACTAGGGGTATATAAAATCAACCAATCATTATTTATTTCTTCTTGAATTGATGTCACCAAGTATGTATGATGTGTTGTATTATTATCATCTTATGACTCTTCTTTATTTAAATATTTTTTTTGGGATAATGTTTATAAAATGAAATAGTGTACATTGAACAATCTATAATCTATTTTTGGAAAGAATAAGTAGATTCATGAACTTTACCTAGTTAAACAAATACATTGAATTGCTAAATCGTAAAACGGTCTGGAATTCCTCACAGGTCGAGTTTGGTATGTAATTTTAGATATGGATTCCACAGTAAAACTTGGCACAGTTTTGTGCAGATAGTGCTGTAGGCATAGGCATATCTAGTGTGTATATATATATGTGTGTGAATTTCTAGATGTTATAATTTTAGATTTTTAGACTCTATTTGATAACAATATGAAAAAGAAAAATAAAACACTTGATTTGGTAAGAAATTGAAAAATAAGTTGAGGCATATTATAAGATACTCTCTATTTTATACTTATTTTATGAGTATATAGATGTCACTCCATAATTTCTTGTGAAATTCTTTTCTTTCTCAACTACCGAAGAAATTTTTCCGTGGAAAAAGCGACAAATTAAAAAGACATCTTACCACATCTTTCAACTTATTTTTCAATTTCTCACAAAAATTAACTATTTTTAATTTTTTTTTCATGTTATTATTGAACAACAGACCCTTAGTTTACCCAATTACCAGTTCATTATTTTTTGAAAAAATTAGTGAAATTAATCTATTCATTATGAAAATAATTTCCACTAAATTTTATTAAAAAATTCAACAATTCGCTCCATCAAAAAGTTTTGCTCTTTAGGTAAAAGAAAGAATCAGCAATCCAAGTGTAGGGAGGTGAGGCCGAACAATGAAAACAAAATAAACAGTTTGGTGAGGTTAAAATTGACATTTAGAAAAAAGGCTCATATCTATATATGTTATGTATACAAATATCAGAAAACATATTTGGGTATATAAAACAAATTGGGACGAAAGCATTCAGATGCCGGAGAGAAGTAGGGAAGGAGCCCTTCCAACCCATTTTTCATTTTTCAAAAATAAATAAATTTATAATTAAAGTGGACTCTTAATTTAAGGTGGGTGAAGAAATAAATTTCAATTGCCCCTGTTTAAATTATTCTTGGGTAAGCTCCTGGAATCAAATTGAATATCAATTCCAAAGCAGAAACCAAACAAGGCAAGCAAAAATTGCACAAGAAATGTATAAAATGTAGGAATCAACTTATTAGATAATTCTAACCATTAATTATAAGAAATTTGACACCCATATTTAACACTAGATACTGTTTACAGCATTTAAAAGGCAAATACTCCACTTGAATTAATTAGTAGGGTAAAAAACAATAAACCTCCTCAAACTATTATTTTTTTGCACAAACCCCCACCCCCCCCCCCCCAATCTTCTAAAAGTGACACTAAACCCCCCTCAACTATTATATTTTATCACTTAACCTCCAAAATTACATAAATACCCTTGTAAATAAATGACCTTTTATAAATTAGGGGGTAAAGTGTTAAGTTGTGATAGTTTAGGGAGGTTTAGTGCCAAAAAGTGATAATTTGAGGGGGTTTAGTGTTTTTTACCAAATTTTGTACAAGGGCATTTATGTAATTTTGGGGGTTAAGTGATAACATATAATAGTTGAGGGGGGTTTAGTGTCACTTTTAGAAAATAGGGAGGTTTAGTGCAAAAAAATAATAGTTTGAGGGGGTTTATTGTTTTTTACCCTAATTAGTATATATTAAAAAGTAGCTTTGCAACTATATATATTATCATGCCCGTCTCTTCCTTCACCATTTTCATCTTTCCATCACACCTAAACAAAAACATGGCAAAGATTTAACCTCTGGAAAATAATACAGTATACGCAAATGGCCGGGCATTTGAAATGGATGAAAAGAAAGAGTAAATAATGGAGAATGTAACTCGCCTAGTTGGTAAAGCACCAGCCTGAAAGGGAAAAGATTTTAAACCTACATACTTTGCTTGGGTAAAAAAGTATTCTTAAGATGTGCCAAGATTGGGGCCTACAAAGAAGGCCATGATCCGATACAGGGGGGAAAAAAGAAAAAAAAAGAACCTCCATCATGACGCTTTTTGAAAGAAGCAGTATGTCGATTTCCAATTTTGAAGTGATGAATCATTTTAATCTAGAGAAGAGCGAAGAAAATATGGTCCATTAGTTTAGAATTATACGGTTCAAAATTTGACAGGTGGTTTTTGTCTAAACAAGTCCACCTTGACAGAGACATAACATTATGTCAAAATCTAAGCCACCCAGGTTTAAACGAACGGTCCAGATTTAATACTGCAGAGGAGCCAGGTCCATATTTCTTACATTATAGTTAGGAAGGTCTAGAAATCGTTCTTTCAAGGCGTCATTGAAAGTTGCTTTTTTCTCCCTGTATGATCATGCCTGCATGCTATTGGCCATAGCTAGTAAGTAACTTACATCATCTACCAATGGACCCATTCACGACCACACTTTAGTTCGATCAGGCACTCGGATCAACATTACAGGTACATGATGGCAGCGCCGTCCGCATTTATCACAATTGTTGTTTACAGGCAAATTAGAGACACATGCTTCGTGTGCGACAGCAGGACTTTTGCACTTGCATTCTATCTTCGTGATGATCTTCACTTTTAAGAATGACAAGTGACATATTTTACACATTGCATCGTCTTCATCTATCTCCTCGTCACCGTCAACTTGAATGTTAGGATCTAATCAGAAGTAAATTAAATTAGTGAAACGACTTCCCTCACTTTTCCAAGCAAAGGATCAAACCAACATAGGACGTTTTTCTTCCACACGTCTTCAGGCGTGAGATTCGAAGAACCTCATGATTTAGCAATTTACGTTGTTCTTTTTCCAGAAAATACAATATTAGAAGTATAGTGGAATTTAAAACTCTTACTTTCCGATGATACATAATCCGACAAATTGGTGTATAGTTTCAATCCAAGTTCAACCATTTTCTCTTGATGAATTAAACATGTTCTCAATAAGCCGTCCACTCAAATGTCACTTGTATTTCTAAATTTTTTATGATCTAAAAATGATGAAAGAAGAAATAAAAATAAAAGATATATAGTGCGCATTGCTAGCTGGTTAAGGTTGGTCATTTGTTGCACAAGACCCAAAAATAAATGATCCATCAAAAATTGTCAATGGGTCGGGTTAATGACTTTAGGGTCTGTTTGGTTCGCTCTTTTGAGCTTTCCTATAATCCTGAATTCCCTATCCTCCTGGACTCCCGCGTTTGGTTTGGTCAATACAGGGAATCTTCCAGGCTTCACTGCCTCCACCTCTGACCACCTTGTTTTCTGACCAATTAACTTCACTCTTCAGCAACTATCTGAAACCGACCAAACCAATTAGTTGGTTCCAGTCTGTTTGTCGGTGCTTCAGTTTAAAATGCCAGCCCTAGTATAATGACAAGGCCTTAATACTTTTATTTTGGCAGTCCTTTGTGTTGGCGACTTGCCGGTTTATTAAGGACCTATTATAGTAGGGGATTCAGTTACAGCTATATAGCGAGGTTTCAATCCTAGACTTTGGTTAACAAGTTATGTGTGTCAAACTATACACATTTAATAAGCAACCAATAGTAATTTCAAGTCATTTGACATGATTACCTGATCTTTTATTTTCTCCCTAGGCATAAATCAAAGATGGTGAACTAAAATGAGGTAAATGGTTGTCATATGCATGTAACATACCGTCATGGTTTGTTTCAGTCCCTTGAGGAAGAGGTCTCATAACCAGTTTTGAATAAAATTTCCGATTCTGCAAAGAAATGAAAAATATGTACACTTAGCTTGTGCATATATAGGTTCCAAATTGTTAGTCACCATATATAATCAAACTTACACATCCTACGCTCAAACTTTTAAACACCATAATCAAACCTCAAACGTGCAAGTTTTGATATACTATAGATATGGATAGTGCATATGCGGATTGTAAACATGATTTGAAACTTTGAGGAGACTATAAACACATTAAGAGGTATATCTCCCCTCAAGCATTATGAAAAATGATTTGAGCGACTAGATGTATGGCAAAAATTGAAGTGGACACGTGAATTTTAGGAAACAGAGAGAAGAGAAAAGAGAAGAAAATTGAATATCTGTGTCTTTTGCTTATGTTCCTGGAGAGTCTAATGTTGCTGAGCACTTGTTGGCACACCATGCTAGTGATATAGATGAATGTTTCATGTACCTCGGATTGATCGATGATTGTAATACCTTCGGATTTAATTGATTAACTTGTTTGATAAATCCCTTTTCGTTTTAAAAAATATATATTTCTTTTTGGGACATCCCAAATTAATAGTCCATCTTTTTTTTTGGGGACTTGACCAATGGACCAAAGCTCATGATAGTTCACAAATTTCGTTGTTGACCATTAATCATGTTGAAATTAGTGTGTCCAAAAAGCGTGAAGGTCAACCTGGACTCTTCATTTGGGATACAGAGAGTGCAGAGTGCTATATATGAATAAACTCTAACTAGATATAACATATGCCTATGGTACTATACAGATTTGATAGGAAATATATTAACATGTTAACTTTGAAATCATTCATTTCTAGATCAGATTTTTTTTCTTTTCTTCTCTTTTGTGGCACCACAAAGACGGTCGCAAGACTACACCAAGCTAAAAATTTAGGGGAAAATAAGAAGTTAACTTACATTTGATACAAGATTCTTCGGAAAGTTAAATATATATATATATACGTACAACAAATTCGCAAATTCAACTATGAAAAACATCATAATTATATAAGCATTTAAATATAAATGAACAATAGTACCGCACTTCACAAATTTCACTATAACACCACAAAGATTTTGCAAAGATTGCTCCTATTGCAAAAGCTATTATGGCTCTCTAAAGTTGTACATTGCTGACAATAGCCAAAATTGTTTTGCCAATGGCAGTGCCTTTGCAAATTTAATGATGGAAAGCATGAAAACCACCAACAAATTTTGCAGATTCCTAACTATAGAAGGAAAATGCAAGAACCAACACAAATCATCATGAATTCAAGAAATTACTGCTAGGGAGAAAAAAAATATAAGAATGGAATAGTTTCTGTAGTTGAGTAATTCTCAAGTCTGGTTGCCCCTATACAGATACGAGTTTCTAATGGAGAATTCTCTAACTAACCAACTTTGTAGTAGTTTATAGTAGAGTTACACCAACCTGTTAGTACCTGCGCGGGAACATTTGGCAAAATGTTTTTTCTCAATTTAATTTTGTCCAACTTTTACCTTTTTAGTTTGTCATTTTCGAATATTCAAAACACATGTAAACCTAAATTGAAAATTAGAATCCAAATCTAAATACAATCCAATCAAATCAAATCATGCAGATCAGATCTAGAATCGGGGTAAAGAAATTTCAGAGAGAAAGCTTGGAGATTGGAAATCAAAAAGAGGGCAAAGGTTTATGCTATATAAATGTATGATGCAGGGAGAGAAATTGCAAACTCGAAATCAAACAGCTATAAGGGTGTACTATTTTATTTTATTTTGTTTTGTTTTGTTTTGTTTTGTAAAAGATGTGCAACACATGTTAACAAGCTATTTATTGAAATAATAGTCAAAACATAAAAATATTTTCATAATGCTTAATCCTGAAATTTTTCTTTACCCATTGTTCCTAAGTAGTATCCACGTCCCTGATCTAATGCACTAGGAGCAAGTGAGCAACTCCACACAAAAAAACGAATCATCTAGTTCGATCTCTATGTTCAGTAACCATTAATTTTGTGAAATTATGAGATTACGATAGCCTTATCTCTCCAAGAGGAGGCTGATAAACAATCTGACTTATATAAAACTTACATGAAAAATAAAAGTCACGGCATGCAAGATATAGCTTCATTACATCAACCAGTAGTAGAATTGCATTCGGTCCGGTGACTACTATTATAATAGAAGGTTACACAAAATACAAAAGGTTACGCCAATTACGAATCCCAAGTCCCACATGAAAAAAGAATAGAAGATTTGAGACTAGAATACTAGCCCATGGGCACCTTCCTTGCAAATTAGTTTTATGGGACAAGTTCTACCCTTGCTTTCATAATAGTGTCAAGCCCAGGTTCCTTGCTGGTTGTAGATTTGGATGTAGCGCTAACGAGCAAGAGCAAAGGCTCGAGTGTGGGACCTAGCAGTCATCTATGGGATTGGACGGTTCAAACTCTCCCTTACAGAGGAAGCGACCTTTGCAAGCAAATGGCTTGGCATTATGTCCTTTGCATTCATGATGATAAGTCATTAAATAAAGAGATAAACCAAGTTCAAACCACATACAAGTCAAGGGCCTTCCCACGACAGTACCGAAAGGGGGTATGCAGATTTTGAAAGGTGCCCGTGCTAGCTGGGAAAAATGACTTTGCAGCAAGACAATCTTAAAGAGCAATGTGACTAAGCAAATGGAACGCTCATTTCAACAAAGAAATCACATTTTGACATTTTTACTGTTTAATGGAATGCTCATTTCAACAAAGAAGTGGGGAAAGGAAAGTGGGACTATCTTTTCAAGATAGAGGGAACGATCCTTCAACGCGGACACAAAAATGTAATGTTCCAATATGGTGATTACCAATAGCTAGGTTAGAATAGATTTTGGTAAAGATAAATTTGATATGAATGCTATTATACAAATATCAATACATAGTGGGCACATTAAATATATCAGATTTATACGGCACTCTAAAATTATTGATTATTGTTATAGAGAAGCAAGGATATCAAATATATGGAGTTGAACAGAAAAATAAAGAAATAGAAAAGGAAATGAAGAGCTAGAGAGAACTTACGGTAACATTATTAGGGGCAGATTTTGGAGGAAATACTGGAGGCTCAACCGGAGACTTGCCGCGATTTCGAGGAATATACATCTATACATATATACTAACAAATGATCAATAATTAATTATTTATTGCTATTTTTTTTTTCCTTTTGGTTAGTATTCACAGCTTTTTGATGCAACCCATAAGAAATATTTGTAATCTTGCAAGATATGAAACTATCTAGAGTAAATACCATCAATAATTATTGAAATATTGACAAATTTTATCAATGACCACCGAATTTTATTTTGTTACAATTAAAATTTTAAATTTTTTCAAAGCACCAGCAGTTACCACTCCGTCAAATCCTAATGTTAGGGAAATTTTAGTCTTCTTCCTTTTCTTTTTCTTCCTCTCTTTACCCATTTTCCTCTTCTTTTCTTTCTTCTTCTTCTCTTCTCTTCAGCGTATGGCAGCTTAGTGCCGCCACTGCCGCCGCCATTTTCACCAGAGGAGTTAGGACTAGGGCTACTGTCACCAAAACCCATACCACCCACTTGACCCACATTTGCAAATAACCCACCGAGGTGAACGTTACCATCTTAAGAGACTCCATTGGAACCCCAATTGAGAATCCGAGAACAACCAATTTTTGTTACCTTCCAAAGCTTGAAACCCTTTTTTACCCATCAATCAAAACAATCTAACTTGCCAATTCATCGATTTATGTATCCTGAGGAGGGCAAAACAGGCAAAGGATTCCATTTTGGCCAAATGGGTATTCAAGAAATTCGTTTTGGGCAGTTGGGTATTTGAGAAAATTGAAGAAAGGATTCCAAATCGAAGGGACGGAAGAAGGGAAAGGGCATCGTCGGTGGTGGCGGCGATGAGAGGTGGGTGGTGCGAATGGCGGACGAAGAAGAAGGCGGAGGAAGTAGAAGAAGAAAGAAAAAAAAGAACAAGAAAATTTATTTTTTTGGAAAAGACTAAAATGCCCACAACATTTCAAATGATAATAATTTTTGATAAATATTAGCAGTAAAATTTGATGGAGTGATTATACACAATACTTTTTAAAAATTTAATAATTCAATTATAACAAAATAAAATTCAATAATTATTGATAAAATTTGACAATAATTTAATAATTATTTATAATATTTACTTAACTAATTATAATAATTTGTTTATCTCTTGAATTAAATGTTATTAAAAAAGTTGAATTGAGAACAAAGTATAGGAGAACTAATAATGCCGATTTTAGTGCTACATTATATATATTCTTTTTTTACGTGGACCATCTCAGTAAAATAACTCTTTTAGTTTCACTTTTATTTTGTTTCAGTGAATTTTTCATTGTCTTCGTTTCTTGATTTTGGTAGAATAATTATAGCTATTGTTATTTGGGGTTTTTTTTGACCTTTTTAAACTTTACCTCTTATTCTTGACATAGAAAAAATAATAAGGGATGAAAATTAGATCTAAATTTAAACACAAAAAAGAAGTAGCAATAATTACGGTGTAAAGGTGACGATTATTTTGCACAATCATTAGCATATATCATGGATGTTACGTTTGTTTGAAAAATATATTTATGGTACATCTTTGAAAAATTTAAAGTCCATTCCCTAATTTCGAACATATTTAGGATGTAATTTTTCTCCACAATTTTTTAGAGATATTATTTGTCAAATTTTATATCTCTCAATTTTAACCAGTACCTCTCGATTTCACCACAAGCTCCCAATTTACATTGTCCTTTATAATTTATGTTTTAATATTGAATAATTATACGAGTTAGGCCGTAGTGCTATCGGTATGGGTTATCCCTAGTTTAAATATAATTTAGACGTTCACAAATATTGTTTGCTAAATAATATACATTTACACATATATATTTAATGGTGTAGCTATAAAATTTAATTAATAGAATCATTCAATAATATATCATAAAATTTATGTAAATTAGGAATTAGCAATGTTATTTGACTTAAAAAAGCATAACTCAATAGCAACTTTAAATAAATTTGTATCATTTAAAATAAATTTGAGACACATTTTTAAACATTTTTCGATGAGCTTCTCATGAAAAATATGATTGGGTTACATACTCCTTTTTTTTTGTAATTCTTTTTCTATAATCCAACTACATTATTAACTATTTTTAAAAAAATTTAAATAGTATTAATTACGTGCACCAATTCAAATATATTTTATTTATATGTATATTTTAAATATTCTGTAACGGTACTGAATCCCACAATAATT
The DNA here is from genome assembly GCA_021464415.1 of Lonicera japonica. Classification (NCBI taxonomy): domain Eukaryota; kingdom Viridiplantae; phylum Streptophyta; class Magnoliopsida; order Dipsacales; family Caprifoliaceae; genus Lonicera; species Lonicera japonica. The sequence goes on from CM038468.1 coordinate 30,219,512, forward strand.
AAGGTGGTGCCCATGTACATGTGTTATGGACCCCATAATAATTATAGTGGCCACGCCCCTATACGTATGTAATTGGCTGATTGTTGCTAACTCAAGCTGGAAAATTTATTTATTTTATTTTAAAAAAAGAAAGAATTTATCTTAAGAGGGTAATCTATGTTTTATATAGAAATAGTCTAACTTATAGAAAAACATTGAATTTTAACAATAGAAATTATAATTAGTGTAACGCACATTATCAACTCCACGTCATATAATGTAATAATAAATAAATAAATAAAAGAAAGAATAGAAAATGAATCAAGAAATTATAAGTTATGAAATAATGAATCGTAAAATTGAAACTATCGAATAGAAAATTTCCGAGTTTTCACAAGAAAAACTCACCTCCTCCGATTGTTTACGATTTTGAGAAAATAGCCTACAAAAATGATAAATCTAAAAACTCAATAATAATACAATAAGAATTAAACCTTGAATCGTCAAATTAAAATTCTAGCATATAATTACCTTTTAAATTTATTCATTTAGAGATATATCTACAAAAATAAACAAGAGGGCAAATTCAACAATATTATATTAATAAAAATGTAAATTAGTGTAGATACACATGCATTACTTTTCAGAAAATTGTGAGGAACCAAAGTTCATTCAACAATCTTTTATAATAGAACAAATTTAGAATTGACGCACGCATATCATGCTTTATATTTAAAGGTATATTTGATGATAAATGAGAAATAATTTTCATTAATTCAATCAATAAGAAGGACATGGGCAAACAATTAAAGAGGAGATTTTGTTTACTTGATGTTTAATTAGTATATGTATGATATTTTAGAAAATGTAAAATGTTAACATAAGCCCAAAGCATATGCCAAGGATACAAAAAAAATGTACGAAGAGAACTATTTTCATCATCATCATCATCGTCGTCGTCATCGTCATCATCATTATTATTATTATTATTATTGTTATTATTGTTGTTATTATTGTTGTTGTTGTTGAAGATAAAACTGCAAAAATACAAACAAAACGATGTTACTAAAATTCAGTATAGGAAAACACTGGTTGAGTCGCGGATAAGATTGCTCTTTTTAAAACGTTTCGCAGCTTTGCAAAAAAAAAAATTAGAAGATTTATTTTTTTGGAACTCAAACAGGTAGAAGACAATTGAATTCTTTATTTTAATTTTTTTTTTATATATTTTTAAGGAAGAAGGTGAAGTTTCAATAGATAAAAATATTCTTTCCGTTTAGTTAAGGGAGAGGAAAACGCGAATTGGGAGCTATCCGAACCGAACGTCTTAATAGATTAAGTCAAAGTCTTTTTTTCAAATTTTGATTTTGAAATTCAAAAAGAATTTTATTTTAATAAATAAAATATTTAAAATAAATTTTGTCCAAAAAGATTTTAACACAAAGCAAGCCCTAGCTCGGCTCGAGATGGTCAGTCAGTGCGCATGTCTGGTGAACCACATTATCCAAGTCCTATCCAAAAGTACAAAACTTGACTGCCCAAAAGGGTCAAGCCCTTATTAGCCAAATCCGCCCTTATAAGAACTTATGAATGGTTTTACATCTCTCCTATGTGGAACTTATAAATTCATATAAAATTGCTTGCTTTGCGCCCCCCCCCCCCCGGCGCCTTTTTCAAAATACTTTATAGCTCCAACAATGCCCCACTTGTATTTTAGAAGAAATGGGTTTTATCGAGTCGAGCAAAGTTTTCTATAACAGTTCGTAAGTAAATGTGTTTTTCAACTTGAACCTTTACATAGTATTTGATACTCCAGATTATACTAGAGTAATTCATAGTTTTGAACTCTATGTCTAACAACATCACACACACTGCCTATAAGGGAGCAGCTCTCAGCACGATACAGCCATATACTTTATCCCCGTATAGTGGTCTCTCTAGAGAATTGCCTAAATTTCATAGGAAGCGGCATCACTTCCACAACCACGTAGGTGAGTCTATCAAAGGTACTCATGTAGCTAAATACCTCATTCCACATGGAGCTTAGAACTCATTAAAAGTAAATCACTTAGCCTTTTATCGCTTCAGGATATCATGCTTCATAGGGATAGGTTAATGAAAATGCATGATAAGCTTTCTTGCAGATATACCCCTTTTTGGGATAGACAGATACTAGTTGTCTTTATCCACTGATGGTACCGCGGTTATTGCAACAGTTTAGAACCGTTATTATAACGGCAAAAAAGGACAATTTCGTCGTAAGCAAAATACTTTTAAAAAATTTCTCTCTAATGATGATGTAAGAATGGATTATATACAGTCTAGGGGAAACTTGGTTGATCATTTGACGAAAGGACTAGTAAGAGAAAAGGAATGGAACCTCGAAAGGGATGGGGCTAAAGCTTGTTGAGAATTGAGTCATATGTAATGGTAATTAAACCTACCTATAGACTGGAGATCAAAAAAAAAGTATGTTTAAAGCTAGGGTAATAACAAGTTACATAGTGAGATTATGAGAATCATACAATTAAGACTTATCCCTATTGTGCGTGATATCCTGAAGCGGGGAAATGCTGAGTTGTTTAATTTTAAAGAGCTTTATAGCTCTATGTGAAGTAAGGTATTTAGCTACATGAGTACTTTTGATGGACTCATCTATGTGAGTGTAGAAGTGAGGCTACTTCCTATGGAATTTAAGTAAATTCTTTAAAGTGTCCACTAACCCGAATATAAGCACATGCTCGTATCCTGCTGGCTTTCGAACTACACCCTTATAGGCGGCATGTGTAATGTTGACAAAGATAGAGTTCAAAATTACTAGTTGCTCTAGTATATTCTGAAGCACCAATACTATGTAAAGGTTCAAGTTGAGAAACACCTTTACTTGTGCACTATTTTATGAAATCTTGCTTGATGAAACTGGGTTTTTCTTAAAAATACAAATAGGGGATTATTGAAACAAGTGTGTATTTTGAAAAACCAAAGCAAGTACTTTTGTTTCCCCTTATTTTCCTTTGTCCCACATAGAAAGAATATGAAACCTTACATGAGTTCACAACTTCATATATTGATAGTTTTTCTCTTGGGTTTGGGCCTTGAGAAAATCAATTTTTTCTGCTAGTTGGTGAGGATTTAGATGACTATGTTTACCACACACGCGTGCTGACCAACTGACCCGGTGAAAAACCCTTGACTCTGCATTTAGATAATTTCAAGTAGAGTAATGTATTTCATAAATCAGATAACTAAAGATTCACGACCTTTTTAAAACCAAGTTTTCAAAAAACGATGGTGCAATGATTTAAGAAGTGTGCGAATACTTGAAATTTAGAAAAATATGGCATAGTGCATACATATGAATACTTGCATAAATGTACCACACACCAGTCTAAGAGCACATGAGCACTAGGCTCCACGACCTGCCAAACAGGCTTTGTCGCCGCATCCCAGTACATACCTCGATGGTTAGTCACACCACCATCACACTTTCGATCATCACAGCATCATTCATGCCAAAGAGTTAAACCACATCATAATCCCATAGAGTCGAATTTCAGCACAAGCCCTCTGCGGAGGCACAATGAGTTGAGAAGTCCTCCGTGGAGGCACGATGATATGACAAGCCCTCTGCGAAGGCACTATGAGTTGACAAGCCCTCTGCAGAGGCACAATGAGATAACAAGCCTTTTCTGGAGGCATGATAAAACGAATCCTAAGCCCTTTTTACAGGCACCAATTCAAGCCCTTTTTACAAGCAAACTCAAGCCCTTTCTACAGGCACCAATCTAAGCCTTCTATATAGGCAAATCCAAAGCACTTTCTACAGGCACCAACCAAAGCCTTTTCTATAAGCAAATTCAAAGCCCTTTCTACAAGCACGAATCAAAGCCCTTTTTACAGGCACCAATCCAATCCCCTTTTACAGACACCAACCCAAGCCCTTTTGACAGGCAATTCTAAGCCCTTTCCATAGGCACGAATCTAAAATCATTTCTACAGGCAAACTTAAGCCCTCTCCAAAACAAAAAAAGCCCCCTTTAAGAAGATATTAAAAAAAAGATAGAGAGAAAGACTGGAATGAGAAAATTTCACAAAATACAGGAACAAGCCCCATAAAAGGATTTTGGCCCAGTTTCTTATCTTCTAAGAGAAGTTTTCAAGATACGCTCCTAAAGGTTCTCGGACTGAAAATTACAAACACAGCACAATGATGTCAAATGCGAACTTTCAAAGCAAATATTCTCAAAATCGCAAGGATGATGATATTTAGAAAACCTGACAAAGCGAGATGAAACAAAGTAGGTACAAGAAAAAACTAAAAGAGTTGAAAAGAGGATAAATCCCACAGTGCCAAAGAAAAGAATATTGAAACAACAAGAAAAGCAAAAGATGGTAGTAAGAGCCACACCAAGAGTGATAACTAGGCCAAAAGATCCAGGGCTACGTCTTGGGTGATAAAGGCTGCTGACCATGCAAAAAAAGAAAAAAAAATAAGCTACATCAAAAAGCTTTCAATACTCAAAGAGGAATAAGAGCATCAAAAAACAGAAAACGATACAAGCACACAAAAAGTTCTCCTCTCACAAAGTCAGAAAATAATAAGCAGAATCGTACCCTGGAAACATGAGAAAAATGGTACGGAAGAAAAACAAGAGGCAAAGTCCAAACTCATACACGAGGTTCGAGAACTGAGAAAACATAACTAAATTTTTTCTCAAAGAAAAAAGAAGCCAACCAAAAGTTCTTGTTTTTTAAAAAAAATGTATCACACCAAAACTTTTTATCTTTATCTCTCTATATCTGCTCAGAGACTTTCACCCCCTCAGCAAATCATCAACTTTCGTCACCTCAACATATCATCAATCACCCACTTCTCAGCCCCACATCATCATATTCCCAGCAGATCACCAACCCTCAGCCTTTATCCTAACTAGTAGGATTCATCATATCCTCAGTGGACCACCAATCATTATATCCCTAGCAGATTATCAACTTTCAGCCTTTATCCTGACCACTAGGAATCCTCATTTTTCCAGCAGACCATCAATTCTCATTTCTCCAGCAGTTTTAATCCTAAATCACCAACACCAAAGTAGTGTCTCTAGCAGACCATCTGCCCTAGCCTCTCAAACCCAAAGTAATGTCCCTAATAGACCATCTGTCCTTAACCCAGTCAGAATTATTGACAGAACTATCCCTACCGATAGGAGTACATCAGCTCAACCCCTTAATCAGAATTGTTGACAGAACCGTCCCTACTGATAGGAGTACATCATCTTAGCACCCAATCAAATTATTGACAGAATCGTCCCTATCGATGGGAGTACATCAGCTCAACACCCAATGAAATTATTGATAGAAGCGTCCTTACCGATGGAAACACATCAGCTCAACCCCTAATCAAATCGTTGACAAAACCGTCCATACCGATGAGAGTACATCAGCTCAACGCTCCAATTAAATCGTTGACAGAACCGTCCCTACCGATGGGAGTACATCAGCTCAACGCCCCAATCAAATTATTGACAGAACTATCCCTACCGATGGGAGTACTGATGAGCCTGAGGATAGCACAAGAGCTGGATCATGGAGTGAAGACTATGCAGATCCCATCCGGGTTCCAAGTGGTCCAATCACCCGAGCTAGAGCCAAGAAGATCAAAGAAGCACTCATGATCGTGGTCCAAGAGTTGATGAGTAAAGCTGGAGCTTGGAGAAGTATTCATGAAAATGGGGAACAAGAATGGAGAATAATGCTTAGCCAAGAAGACGTAGAATAATTAGGGCGTTTTTATTATTGTTTTTATTTATTTGCAGCCCAAGGATTATGTTTAATTAGTATTTAGAGTGATGAGCCTGCTAAGAGTGTTTTTGGACTCATTTAGAGTGTTCCATTATTTTTGTTGCCTTCAAATTGGGCTTGTTTTATTATTCACGTTTTTAGGGTTTGTTTAGGGTTTCATTAGGGTTTTCTTCTTCTCCTCCTATTTAAAAGAGGCAACTCTCTTGTATGAGGCAGCTTGGTTTTATTAATACGAATTTGAGTGTGTTTTTCACCTCTTGTGTTCTAAGAACACATCGAACAGCCAGAATATTATTCTTGTTGTTCTTCGACTTATCAATCAATTAACCCATCAATTGATTGTTTGTCTTCGACTATACCAAGGTTCATTCTCATTTTTAGGGATTAGGTCGAGGTTCCACATCCATCATCTTCGCGTGATTCCAAGGTTCTTACGTATTCAACGTCAAGGGTCGCGGATTCGTCATATCGGATAGAAATACGGTCGTGATTCACATCAAGTACATCAGCTAAACGCTCCAAAACTAATTCAAGTTGAATTTGACGAAAAAAAAAGAAAGGCGATAGATCTCGTCAATCTCAACTTCCTCGTTCATCGATCTCGCCTCTACTCTACATTAGGGTTCTTCACACTTCACCACCTTTACTCCACACTAGGATTTCTTCACACTTCACCGATAGCTAGGGTTCATTTACCTCGTTTTTGCCTCTTCTTCGATAAACGAATCACACTGGCAATTTGTCTATTCCAACAACAATTTAAAAGGCATTCAAAGCTCATCCTAGTGAGTCCACCTCGGTTTCCCTCTCATCCATGTAGAAATTTGTTTAAATTAGGTATTTTCAGGTATTTAGGTTTAAAGGAAAATCGAATTTATGATTTTATTTTTTAAAAAGAAAAATGGAACCAAACACAAGGCATTTGAATTTGTATAATCTAATTTGTGATACACTTGTATTTGATTTTATAATGTTTTAAAGCTTCTGTTTATATATTATGCATTCTAAGTGTTTGATATTTTGCTTGACTAAGCTTTGTTATCTTTTCGGTGGTTAATATTTGGCTTGACTTCACTAGCTTTATTTTGGAAGATTGAATTAGCTCTGGCTATCCCATGTTCCATATGTTTAGGAAAAGTGATACCTGATTTATATTGCTCATACATTCATAGCTATTCAAGCATAATTACTTTAGTCCATAAACTCATACAACCGAAGGAGAGAACCTCTACTTCTTGTAAATAATGGTTACCTTTTCTAGGTATAACACTTCAAATCTTGGTAACCCGATTTTTTCCATCGCTGTCAGAAACCTTTCCGAGTTTGAATTTTCAGAACCAGCACACTAGCTAGGACATAAATTGCAATAGAAACATAATCAATCTACAACTATTATATATTATCATAATTTATAAAAAGCCAATCCAATAGTTTAGTTTAACTACCTTGGTTACAGAACCTGGTCTAAGTCTGTTTGTTCAAGTAGATGGTAACATGACTGAATGGTATGTAATTACTCACCAATTTAATATAGATATATTTAAATGATATCAAGTTATAAAATATGATACTCAGCTCATTTAAAGTAATCTGAGACTCATAATGAGTTAGGAAGTGTCATTATTATGTACCAACTTATTTTTTTTTTATTTCACTTTTCATTTTCTTAATCTTACGCTCTAGTAGGTATTATTTATTATTTTGCCATTGGTGCTAATTTATTTATACCAATTTCTTATCTTAAAAAGGATTGAAGTTGCAGTATTTTCCTTATAAACCCAATGAATGGAAAATGAATTCAATTTCTTATTGACTTATCAATATCTAAACATATTGTTTGTTCAGTGTATAGCTGAAACGTTCCCCTTTTATTGCCTTCTGGCCCCGTCTTCCAAACCCTTTTGAAGCCCTAAAATGCAATACTTATTTCTGCGACAAAACCCAACAACAATCAGTGTGAGAGATTTTACCCCTGCCACATTAAAATAATTCTGAAGTTTGTGAAGTTTGTGCATCAATCCTGTTTAACTTTGCATATAATATTTTTGGTTATTCTCTATAGGTTGTTACTATTAATTGCTTGACTGCAGCTCCATCTGCGTCGCCTCTTCATTGAAAGTCAAAGATACTTTTCTAGAATAACTATTAACATGTTAGATTTTTGTATCTATGTAAGATCTTTTTATGGAGCTGGTAGATATTATAATTTTTGTGTTTGGTGCCCCCATAATATTATATAATGTAGAGTTCATACAGCATGTTTGCTTTTTTTTTTTTTGCTTTCTCTTTCAACTTCTAGGGTTGGGAGGCAGACTTGCACAGATCTCTCAGTAATGAACTGCACTCTTGCTGAATTTTGAAATTAATTTTGGTATAGATTTCACACTTAGTATACTGCATGTACTGCTAGCCTTTTATGCTACACTTTGCTTATAGTTAGTAGTAAATAGTAAATTTTACTTGGCAATCCAGTGCGAAGAGCAAACCTAGTTAGTAAGATGATAAATAATTTAGTTTTTAACATTAACTATGGTTATATATTCATAGAATAGGGATGTTTGCTCATTTGAAACATTTCCCCTATGACACTTCGAATTGTAGCGACTTACTTTTTCAAAAAATGTGATGTTAAATGATCATTCCGGTCAAAAGAATATACAATTTGCTCATCCTCAAAAAGTTGATTGTATTTTTATTAATTCCTGAAGGCATTGTTTTCTGATAGCATGGCAAGTACCAATCTCTAATGATTTATTTGGTTCCCTACATTCCCCCTCCTAATAGCCTTTCTCTTAGTTTCTTAATCCATAAAACAAAGAATTAAAAGGCTTTGTGACTTATGTTTTGTCAAATGATGACTGAACAAAGTTTAACCATCATTATTTTGTGATCTTGGTCAATTTCTGATACACATGGTGTAACACCCCCGCCTTAATTTACAGGACAACACCCGTAATTAAGACCTGGAGTGCTACTAACCTATCTTAGATTGACTAAAATGGGTATATATGAAAACACATAAAGAAATTTAAACAGTAAATATCACGCATGTCAATCATGCAAGCTAGAAGAAGATAGTTTTGTTCAAAATCATGCATACATGTAACCATTATAGGGAACCAAGCTAAGCAGGTGCAAGTCAATAGATAACACTCTGGGCTAGCCGTGGCTTCCCGAGATAATACATATATATATAACAAAAAGTGAATTTGTATCAGAGCCATCTATTTCATTCTCGAACCCATAGTCCCGTTACCATCGTTTGCCCACTGAGTACCTGAAATTGTAAATAAAACACGGGGTGAGCTCACAACTCAGTAGGGGGAGAAAAGAGGGAATAACATATCAAAAACACAATTCACGGTTCAACAACAATTCATATCTTAACAAATGCTTTGGTTTAAAAACCATCATCATATGAAACTATACGTGCTTATGCATATGCAGGTTACCTCCCTTGTGTCAACCGTTAAGCCTCGTAGCCAGAAAGTATATATCCATATCGAGCCAAACTTTATCGAGGGTCTGTCCGCCCGAAAGAACCATTTGTCAATAATCATAACTGGCCCATTGGCCTCAGAGAATATCATAAGATCATGATCGAATCGGACCTCCAGTCCAACGGTAATATCACACCCACAGAATCTTCAATGCCTTGCCAATTTGCCTATGTTCCCGGGCTCCACACCGGTGGCTTATAGGCGGCCATACATTGCTCCCCCAGGGGTTTAGGGCTTTTCAACACAAGGGCACCGGGCCCTGCCTATTTTCCCATCCCGGCAAGCACCATGAAAACAGATATTCATATCACCCTTGGTTATCCACGACCAAGCATAATCCGTATCCAGAAATCTGTTAACCGATCATATCCAACCAACAAGAAGATATCAAGATATAAATAAAGCCTCCATGAATTTCCATAAGAAATGAGCCTCCAAGTAGCCTCCGAACAGAGATATACATATATAAGGAAGCTTTCAGCATCATAACAAGAGATACACGCCCATTTAATAAGCCATAAGGGAATCCGAGCTTGCCAAAGAATCTTCAAGAGTGCGATTGACACAATAGTGATGCACAATATGCATACATGCTCTTTATGACAACTAACAAGTAACATATGCCACTTAAACTTTATCCAATAATCATCCATGCTCCTTGGCATATACTAAACTTATTTACCAATCCATTTGAACACAACCAAACATGTATACCCAAGGAACATTGCATACAAATCCATATTATATAGATTCCAAGTTTAAGCGGCACCTTTTGTCCAATTCATGCATTAAATGAAAAATAGAAATTACATATGCCATATAAGCTCTCTTAAAATCCTGTTCATGTCCTTTAATGTATACAAAACCCTTATTTTGTCAAATCAACACATACACACCCAAAGGACATCCATATGAATCAATAACATGTAATCGTAGAGCTTATATGACATATCTTACTTCTATTCATGTATTCATAACTCAAATATTCATGAATCAACTATTTTAATCAACAATTCCTTAATCATGTTTCACATCTCCCATTTATATCACATATAAGTTAATTAAACCACCAGTTTCAATAATCGAGCAAGAATCCAACATATATGTATACACTCATGTGAAAATATATAAACAAGTTTATTAAGCTTCAAAAACTAAGAAAATCCCCCTACCTCAAGTTGTAGACGAAAAGAGAGGAGAAAGAAGATAATCGAAGCTTTGATTGATGAAACCCCGAATATCTCGCGTCATCACCTTTCTAGAATAGTAAAATCCCCAAATAACGAAGCTTAGACTCCAACCCAAGTAGCCAAAGCTCATGCCTGAGCTTCTATAGAAGAAAACCAAGCTAGAAGATGATGAATAGTACCTTAAAGATGGGTTTGATTGATTTGTAGCTTTGAATCTTTGATTCGGATGGATAGATGTGTAAAAATCTCTTCAAAGGCCCTCTCCTATGAGTTTCCTTCCCTCTCTAGAGTTTTCTAGAGAGTTGCCACGAAGATGGGGTGAAAATGAGTGAAAAACGAGCTTAAGTCAGTGGTGAATAGTGCCTGGCGGACCGGTATGCAAAATACCCAATACCGGTCCGCGACGGGTCAATTTTCCCAAAAATTTGGTGCCGGACCGGTATGCAAAAACACCATACCGGTCCGCGCTTTAATTTTTGGGTCCTGGAGCACTATTTTTGTTTTGTCCATAACTTTTGACTCAGAACTCCGATTGAGGCGTTCTTTATGTCCACGGAAAGGTATTTCAAAGATCTACAACTTCTTAGTTGGAAGTTTTCCCAAATTATGGACCAATAATTCCCAGAAATTCACCGAAGACAGCGCTCTGTCAAAGCGTTACCGAATGACCAGAATTCAGCGATGGGCCAACTTAGGGCCCTGTTTTGATCAACAAGGAGTGCGAGTTGGACTTCGGGCAAAACACGAAAGTTGTAGAATGCTACAAATACTAGACACCATCGTGAACGGAATCTTATTCGGATAAATAGAGAAGAAACTACGATAGCTCAAAGATAGCTAAAAATAACAAATCGCAAACAACCAAAACTTTTTATTTACCAACCAAAATCCATTCAAACCACCCGAATCTCCTAAAGATCACTCACATGAGTATAAATAAGCCAATATAATTCAATTTAAATCAAATTAAAATACAGGGTATTACACATGGTTTCATGTGTTTGAGGTTGGCTATGCACATTATTTGTTTAATATGACATTTTAATTTGGTTGAACCCCTTTGTAGGGTTTATTGTGAACCAAGGGAAGTCTAATGTTCCGTCTTCCTTATTTTACTATTCTGAACCAACAATTAGCTTCCTTATAGAAGTCCAAAAGAAAAGCAAAAGAGAAAACAAAAAGACTTGATACTGCAAGATCAAAAGGTACAGAGAACTAAAAAAAAGTTGATTCTTTTTTTTTTCTCTTTCATTTTCTTTGTACTGCTCTTACTAAGCTTTGAATAACAAAGTTTTTTACCAAGCTTCTATCAAAAATGGGGGATTAGTAATAGCCAGTAAAAAACAAGAAATACAATTTTTCAACTGATATATATATATTAACAACAATGTATAAAATGGGAAATTAATTCCCAAAATTGAAGAAAATATTACCCATTACTAAAGCCTTTCCGGTTCTGTTTAGCGGCGTACTCCATATTCTTCCCTGCTCGTCAGAGCTTCTAAGAACAGCAGACTATTTTTCATTGCCTATTCGAATTGCAAAAAGATTGTAATATGTTGTGTCATCCAAATCCTCTAATATTTTTACTGGTTTTCCTTGGTTATTGTCAATAATTATTTGTCCATCTTCGAATTCAACTCCAGTTGCTGATACTTTGATTGGTTTGAGTTGAAAAGTCGAATTCAAAATGGAATCATCACTAGCCAACACAACTGCACCAAGAATCTCCTAAAATAATGTATCCTGCATCACACATTTCAAAATTATGCCCAACACATTTGTTCTAAAAATACCCTCTTATGGCCAGTAATCTCCAAATCTACAAATTTGATGGCATTTTTTTTTCCAAAAAATGTAACTAGCCATAATGGACAAATAGTTTTGGGCTCCATTTAGGGCATCCTTAACAATCTAATTTGTGCATGCCAAATAATATAAGGAGACAAACGGATAAAAGTTGTCCAGATTATTAAAGTTTGAAGCATCCAACCTAAAATCAATTGGCAATGAGTGGGGAGTAGCCCCCAGATCTCTTATATATTGCACTGGGAGGACCCTTGTTTGATATGGGATTTATAGTCTCAACAACCTCCTCATGTGCGGTGTGGTAATTTGTTTTTTTTCCCCCTAATATTATCTTGTTGGCAATTTGTACGTATGTATTTAGCTTGGCTTGGCTTTGTTTGAGAAAACAACTTAAATTTTAAATACTAAAATTAGATGAAGTTGCTTTCTGGGTGCGTTTGACTTTAATTATTTATGTAACACCCTACTTTTAGTTTAGAAAAAATTTCCCACAAGCCATATTCCTATCACTGTGAAAATTTCGTTTCGGGTATGAAATTATTGATTTTCTTGAAAGCCGCATGATTTATAATTTTTTACATGTTATATATATCTATATATATTCAAACTTTCATGAGTGATTGTTAAGCATTCTGGGTAGCCCAAACCCCATTTGTCGCACTAAACGCGTAATTTGGCTTTTCGTGATTTGTAATTTTTTGCTAACTTTGGACATTCATAACTTCTTCATCTCTAACCCCAATTGACTTCCGTAAGCTCCTATAGCTTCATTTTATTTCCCTCTACAACTTTCGTTTGAAGGCCGAGATTAATCGGAATCACTTCAGGGGTCAAAACGAGCCTCGAAAAGCGAGATTTTTGAAGAAAAAATGAGGGGCATCAGGTAGGTGCCCTCTGATCAATCAGAGCTAATCCATCAAGTTTTTAACCCTTTCTTCTCCATTTTATGTTCATTCTTTCCTACCTTTTGTGCCCCACTTGATTCCATTTCATAGGAGAGCTAGAGAGAGATGAAAGCAAGCTTAAGAGGGATTCATATGTGTGTTCCTGCATAGTTCTTTCTCTATACAAGATCATCATCACCATCATCATCTTCCTCTTTGATTTCCTTCCTCCATTAATAAGGGTTTCAAGTTCTACTTTGGGAATTTCTTAATTTCTCGGATTACGGCTCGATCCACCACTCTTAACCTCGAAGATTTGCTTAATTGAGGTGGGAGTACTAGTACTCTAACTTGTTTTCAAACTATTATGTGATGCATATTGATTTTACATTAAAAATTGGGGGTTTTCTTATAAGCTTGTTTATGTGAAACTTTTATTTGAGACTAAGACATTGTTGGAGGATTTGTATTTTATGAAACATTATTACTATGAATGTGGAATTTGATTTGAAGAAAGGAAACTTATATTTTCTCCTTTACAGGTGTTGGTTTTGTTATATATGCGAACTCCACATGTCAAAATTTTCCTAAAATAAGGTTTTATATACAATTTATTATTAAATAAATTATAAATTATGTACTTTAAACCCGCCGTCGCGTACAACACCGTGATTAACCGGATCCCGGAGACCTAAATCTCCTAACGAGATTCGGGGCGTCAATATTTAGTAATTTATGTGTGCCCTTACCTACTAGTTATATAATTTCTTATCTTTGATTTTAGTAATTTACACATATATATATAAAGATAATTTTAACATAATCCATGTAATCATCCAGATTTGAATTACTTTGATTAGAATATGAATTGTAGTTCGTTTGTTACTCGTCTTTTGACTAATGTTGAAAATGAGGAAATAACCAAAAAATGGAAGATTATTGTGAGATATAATGTAGTCATATCGGTAGCAATAGTGGTGTGGTGGCAAGAAAGACAATTGGTGAAGGAGCCTTCTGAAGATTTAAGATGTGTGAGGGAGCTATATTTAAGACGACTTTATTATGGGAGCGAGAGTGCTTTCTCTAGTCTTCCTGCCGAACTGAAGAAGCCGTGGATATTGATGCATCTTGGATGTTGACAATCCTTGGTTTATATTTCTCTTTATTTGATATATTTTCTTCATTGGAAATATTTTACAGCTTATGATTGTTCATGTTTGCTTATGATCTAGTTATGATTAGCTATGATATATTATATAAATAGTTATTACAAGGAGTTTTTTGAGCTAATTTAGACTTCTGATAGTTTATTTTAATTAATGTTGACTTAATTATAATGTATTTGAACCTATTTTTTTAGAGCATATATGAAAATCTTTTGTGGTTTTTTTTTATAATTTGCCTAGATACATGAGAATGCTACAGGCTTATATAATATGTGTATATATATGTGTGTGTATGTATGTATATAAAGAGCAAAATCTAATACAAAAAAATAATGCATTTGTTTTGTCAAATGTGGCATTATCTATTAGATCAGTTAGCATTTAAAGAGTGCATTCAAATGTAGTGTAAAACAATTTTTTTTTTTGAAAATCAAATGAATCTTACAAATTAGCCAAACAAGCAAATTTGGAATTGTAATAGAATTATAAATGAAAACTACATCATAACCAAACAATGATATTTTAATTCTATACCATTCTAATTTTTAGAATTGCAATACCATAGAATTCTAATTCTATTAGAATTCTAAAACAATGAAAACTATACATTGCAACTTTTATAAATTTACTGAGTTTGTTTTATTCTGGATTATTTGCCACAAACCTAATTCATCTCCCCTTGGGTTAATTTCCGTCCTACACGTTAAAAATGCCACCCCTACATTTTAATGATTTTATACGCCCCTAGTTGAACAGGTAAAAGTAAAGGAACGGCGAGCTCTCAAAGCCTTTAAAACTCTAGCTTTATTTACTATGGCATGGCAACACAAAGGGAATAAAGGATGATAGTATTATTAATGTATCATTAGGAATATATGTAGAAAATAAAACTTATTTCTCACATTTTCCTTAACAGTTCAAAGAGTAAGTTTGACTTCCAGAGTGTGTTCGACGCGCCGGACTAAATAGTCGAATTAGATTATTTAATCATATCCAAACAGGATAAAACAATTCCACCTCTTATGTGGGATTCATTAATCCTTCTCTCGGTGGGATAAAAAGCTCTAGTGGGACAAAGATACATCATTCATATAGAATCTAGATGTGTAAATTTTGTAAATTGTAATACATATCTTTGTTAACTTTTTCTTTTTTTTTTGATTCAACATATCTAATATCTTTGTTAACTTTTTCTTATTTATTATTTATTTATTTGATTCAACAGAATCTAGATGTATAAATTTTGTAAATTGTAATACTTATCTTTGTTAACATTTTCTTATTTATTATTTATTTATTTGATTCAACAGAAAACTTGGCTGGGGTTCTTGTTCTTTATAATTTGAAGTTTCAAGTGAAAGAAAATATGCTCAAAATCCAAGTTTTATTGTTTTTTGTTAATCAAATTTATTGTTTTTTTATTGTGTTGTATTTATTATAAAAATTAAAAAATGTTTCCTAGGAAACAACTATCCATAAATCTCAAAAGACAAAGAAAGAAAAAACAAGAAGAAATTACTTAAAGTTTAAGAGGATCTTAAGGTCAAGGGTTCGACTCATGAAGGTGGGTGGAGAGTTTTTCTTTATTTCTATAATTAAGGGAACGACTTAGACCTCCCTTAATTTTATTTTTATTTTTTTAAAAAAAGAGGATCTTTTGAATAAATATTTTAATAAATTGCTCAAAGAAATTGTCCCATTGGGTTTTCCCCAAACAAGGTTTTAATGAGGCCCCAAAGTGTTTTTCCTTATCTTTTGTAAATTCTAACAATTTTAATCAAATTAATTAGTTGATAATTTATTTTTATTTTATTTTTGTTTAATTTGTATAAAGGGGCACACTTGAAAAAAATTTCCCTAGGCCTTAGAAAACCTAGGACCGGCTTTGATACGGGGGGATAAGAAATCATATGTACTATGGATTAGGTAATTGAAAATCCATGTTATGTCTTGGTGATATGTGATTGTTATTTTTTTGCATTTCTTTCATTGTAATTTATTAGTCGATTCAACGCATTTAAACAATATGCTACATGTAAAGAAGTATAGCTTGAATAAGTAAAAATTCAATTTCATAGGTTAAGCATATCTCCATCAAATAAGCTAGGAAAATGATAGTGCCAATTATTGAGTGCGCAATTTTCCTGAAGGATCATATGGTTACTTTTGAGAATAGTTGGCTCAAATCATTAATCTCATATGAGAAAACTGCATAACTCAACATGGGTATATAAGCAAGAGATTGTCACAACATAGTAACAATGTCTTTTAAGATAAAACCCTACACCCATGGCCTAAATGTGTTTAAGTTAGAGACAATATCATTACTATGAGCGCGGTGGATCCAGTCGATATCCTGAGCCCAGCCTGTGTGCCGGTGGGCATAACAATTGGTATTAGATGGCAATGATGAATCCACGCACTTTTGGAGCAGTATTAGTAGCTAAACTCGGTGGAGTCAGAAAGAACTCGATAAAGCTTAAGATGATGAGTCGCTACAAAAAGCGTCATGATAGTTGGATTTGGTGAAGCCTATATTTAAGTTAAACTCGGACAAGTCGGGGGTGGAATCACTATACCCTACGTACACCAGCGTAATATTAAGGTGGTTATGCAGTTTCCTCGAATAAGGTGAAATATGTGTAACTCGTGATGTGCATTAACTAAGGTGGACTATCTGCGGACGGTGTTGAGTGGTAATCTATATGGATAGTCCAAATGTGAATCTACGGCGGACTAAGGTATAGGTTTAAGTGGAGTTAGGGTGGATTGCTAGATTGGGTGACAATCTAAGGTAGAGTCAAAAGTGGACTGGTTTAACCTAAGGGGGAGATTGTTGAGAATTGTTGGCTCAAACCATTGATCCTATATAAGAAAATTATAGAACGCAACATGAGTATATATATAAGTAAGGGAGTGAATAACTCAACTTGGGTATATAAGTAAGAGAGTATCACTACATAGTAACGAAATATTTTAAGATAAAACCTTAAACTTTTAGTCCAAAGGTATTTAAGTTAAGAATAATATCATTACTATGTGCAGGCACAACGGTTACTACGTGGGTTGATTGATATGCTTTTTGGTAGTAATTACATTTTACTTTTCTTAGCTAGTAAACTTTGGTGTATAGGATTAATTAATTTTTCAAGTTTAGATTTTTTTTATTTTTTTTTCCTTCCTTTACAGGACATTCAGTTAGCTTAGTTGCTTTATTTTAATAATCACTTTTTAAGAACTTTTTGTAAACCCAAATCGAGCTTTTGTAGTCCCATCTTAGTTATTTATGAGAGTGCTCTTTCTTAAATTTGTGAGTTAAATAATATATATATATATATGCTATTCGTTACTAGAAATTAGGTAGAAAGACTTATTATACATTGATTTTTACCAAAAATTCAATGAATAATATTTTTTTGAATGAAGGGCCTATTTTTAATTGGTAATTAGTGTAAGAGGCCTATTTTGTTTTATATTTTAAATGAATGTATTTGAATAAATTTAAATATCATTTAATTAATAAAAGCATGTTATGTATTATCTAAATAACCCCTTTTTATGAAATTTGCACAAAAAATATGGACTGCAAAGTTCATATTGCAGTGAAATATGGACTGCAATATGAACTTTGCACTAAAAATATGGACTGTAAAATTCACATTGCAGTAAAATATGGACTGCAATATGAACTTTGCACTAAAAATATCGACTGCAAAGTTCACATTGCAGTGAAATATGGACTGCAAAGTTCATATTGCAGTGAAATATAGATTGCAAAGTTCATATTGCAGTCCATATTTTAATGCATATTGGTATTTTTTAGTTTATTTTAAGGATTGTGATGTTATTTTATAATGAAAAAAAAAGACACATGTCATATTATCAATAAAATAAAAAATAGGCCCTTTATTTTAAAAAAATTATTCCTTGACTCTAGTGTGAAAATATTTCTCTAATAAGCCCTTTTTTTTAATTGCCCCCAAAAAGTAAAAGAACATTTTACTAAGGGACAATTTTATCGTGTTAATTATTTTATCGTAAATTAATAAATTATAATTTTTTTCATTTCAACAAAAGAAAATTGTAATTTGATTTCTTCCGCGTAAATTTGTATAATAATTATAAGTAACGTAATTTCAACTATATCTATACGTTTTCTTATTTAATATCTTAGATATCAACTTAATTTTATGATTTTATATATTAGTTCATTTTTGCAACCAAACTCAAATTAGATAATTCATGAATAAAGCAATTTTAAATTGTCGAATTCGTAAATTGGAAGACAACCAAATGAGTTCTAAATCAATCGTCAATTTAACCACTTCTCAAAAATGTCGGTAATGTTTTCAACCATGTTCTTCTTATAAAAATGATAGTGTTTTTAATCATTAATTTTCCAATTTTTTTAATCAAACGCGCCCTTAATGTTTAACGTTTATGGGATATCTTCCAAAGTCATTGTGGTAGTAGCATATATGTTCGAAAGTTGGCATATCTTTGCTTTGGGGCATATGGTTTTTTCAAAACTATATATAAATATGTGGGATCTACTTTGCCAAAAATTAGAAAGAACTATATTTTATTAAAAAAAAAGAGAGGGGGGGGGGACTTAAAAAAGTACATATCAAACAGTATTAAAAAAAAATTCAATATCTAGGTCTGCTGATCTAAGGGATAAAAGCTCGTAAAGGTAAAATAAGAAAATAAAAGAGAGACAAGGCTTCAAAGAAGTTAAATGGCTTATGTGTTTAAAGATGGCAAAATGGCCTCTTCTGATGGGTTTTAACCCGACCCTACCATGGAGCGGATCCTAGTTAATCCGGACCTGTGTGTTTTTCAAAGTAAAACTCACATGAAGTCAAGTTGAGTTCAGATTTATATAAAATAAACCCATTTGACCTGACACATCTTAAATATAATTTTCCGTCCCTTTAACTACCCTTATAATACCTTATAGTTACAACGTTGTGGATGGAAATGAGCTTGGGTTCAGTTTGGGTGTATTTTAGGTTGTTCAGGTTTGGCAAAATTTGATCAAAACCCATTGCCATCTCTCTACCTTTACAGCTTTACGCATGTCAATCTAGCTATTTGAGTCAGGCTTGTGGATGTCCACTCTTAGCCCGAATTAAATTGAGAAGTAAATTGAGCGACACTCAAGCCCAAGCATGGTTCAAACTGAATCATATATTTTATGCTCAAACTTAGCTCATATTTTATCTGGGGTTCGGGCCCTAGTTCATGCTAGCCTACACAAGAATAATTTGTCCCAATGCCACTGCTTCACGCTTCCAATGAGAAAATAAGAAATATTTTCGGGATCTCCAAACAAAAAAAAAAAAGAAAGAAAAAATACATAGTATCAAATTCCAGAGCGCAAAACACTAAGTAATATTACACATCCCATAAAATCCCAATATAAACACTAACATCCAAATAATTACAAATGATTCATTAAAATATATACTACAGTACAGTCTCTACTGTTTGAAATAGCCCAGAATAGTAAATATAGTTTGCAATACAGAAAGAATCAACAATGAAATGGCAGCACAGAGTGAGATAATTGCCCATGGGTTGCTGAAGTAAGTCCTCCTCAAGGATGCCATCCACCGATTTTTTCGTTGGTTGCAATGTTGGTTTATGTTGTTGAAGGTGCTGATGTAACAAAAATCCTTCATGCTTGGCCCCACGACAGACTCATAGATGTCATTAAACATGGTTGAAACACCTACGTCATTGCTTTTCCAATTAACAATAATTCCATTTTGACGAAGGATTTCAACATCCTCGGGATAATCAATCAAACAATCCAAAAACTTGACATAATCACTCACAAAACTAAAGTGGGGTAGTATTCATCGTATTGTTCATGTGCAATTAGATTCCTTAAGATTGAGTCGGTCCTATCCTCGATCGTCAAAGGAGGAATCTTCAATGTCTTGTTTTCGAATACTATATCAAACAATTTCCCCTCACCCTTCTCAATCTTAATTCCCGCTTCTTGAAGTTCAGTTGCACGACGAATACAACAACAACAACAACAACAACAAGCCTTTATCCCACTAGGTGGGGTCGGCTACATGGATCAAACGACGCCATAGTGGTCTGTCGTGAATCATATCTATAGTGAAACCATTCGCCTCTAAATCCTTCTTAATAGTTTCACCTATAGTTTTTCTAGGTCTTCCTCTGCCTCTAACAACTAGGCTTCCCTCCATATGATCAACTCTCCTTACTACGGCATCTACAGGTCTCCTCCATACATGCCCAAACCATCTAAGTCGAGATTCAACCATCTTTTCTGTAATAGGTGCCACCCCAACTCCCTCTCTGATGGTAACATTCCTGATCTTATCTTTCCTAGTCTTGCCACTCATCCATCTCAACATTCTCATCTCAGCTACACTTAGTTTATTCTCGTGTTGGCTTTTGACCGCCCAACACTCAGTCCCATACAACATCGCTGGTCTAACTGCGGTACGATAGAATTTTCCTTTTATCTTGAGTGGTACCTTTTTATCACATAACACACCCGAAGCTTTCCTCCATTTCAACCATCCTGCTTGAATCCGGTGGTTTACATCTCCCTCTATCTCCCCATCTTCTTGTATAATGGATCCAAGATACTTAAATCGCGTGACTTGTGGTATGACATTGTCCCCAACTTTTACCTCTAAGTTAGTAGTGCTCCGCCTTTTACTGAACTTGCACTCCATATATTCTGTCTTACTTCTGCTTAAACGAAAGCCATGCGCTTCTAAATTTTGTCTCCAAGTTTCCACCTTCCCATTTAGCTCTTCTCTGGACTCACCCACTAGGACAATATCATCTGCAAACAGCATACATCGCGGTGCTGGCTCTTGAATGTGTTCCGTGAGTACATCTAAGACCAAGGTAAACAGATAAGGGCTCAAAGCTGACCCTTGGTGTAGTCCTATAATTATAGGAAAGTCTTCTGTGGACCCACTATGTGTTCTCACCCTAGTCATAGCTCCTTCATACATGTCCTTGATAACACGAATATAGGCAATCCTAACCCCTTTCTTCTCTAGGGCTTTCCACAAAATCTCTCTGGGTACCCTATCGTACGCCTTCTCCAAGTCAATGAAAATCATGTGTAGGTCCTTTTGATCCCTCCGATATTGCTCCATCAAACGCCGCAACAAGTAAATTGCTTCCATGGTCGACCTTCCGGGCATAAAACCAAATTGATTATCTAAAATGCTGGTTTCTTTTCTTAGTCTCCGCTCAATCACCCTTTCCCATAACTTCATAGTATGACTCATGAGTTTAATCCCCCTGTAATTGGCGCAATTTTGTATATCCCCCTTATTCTTATAAATCGGGATTAGGGTGCTTCTCCTCCATTCTTCCGGCATCTTCTTTGACCTCAATATCTCGTTGAAAAATCTTGTGAGCCAACCAATGCCTTTATCACCTAGACCCTTCCAAACCTCAATAGGTATACTATCTGGCCCAACTGCTTTACCACTATCCATTCGTTTCAATGCTTCTTTCACTTCCTTTTCTTGAATTCTGCGATAAAAGGTGAAGTTTTGGTCATCCTCTCGCATGTTCAGCTCATCACCACATGCTAAAATCTCATAACCTTCATTAAATAATTTGTGAAAATAGTTCTTCCATCTCTCTTGTATGTCTTGTTCTTTAACCAGGACATTACCTTCTTCGTCCTTAACGCATCTCACTTGATCCAAATCTTTTGTCTTCCTTTCTCGACCCTTAGCAAGTCGGTAAATAGCTTTTTCCCCAGCTTTGGTGCCTAAAGATTGGTATAATCCATCAAAAGCTTTAGTCCTCGACTCACTCACCGCCTTCTTAGTCTCTTTCTTTGCTTCTTTGTAAGATTCCCAGTTTTCCGCATTCTTACATAGAGACCAAGCTTTAAAGCATTTCCTTTTTACCTTAACTTTATCTTGTACACTATCATCCCACCACCAAGATTCTTTATCCCTAGGTCCACATCCTCTTGATTCACCCAGCGTCTCTTTAGCTATCTTCCTAATCCCCTCGGCCGCCTTGTCCCACATATCATTTGCGCTTCTGTTTGCCTCCCAAAACCCTCCCTCCAGCACCTTGTGTTGAAAGATCATTTGTTTTTCACCCTTCAAATGCCACCATCTAATCCTTGAAACCTTACATTGGCCCCTTCTCTTCACTTTTCCCTTAACTCGTATATCCATCACAAGGACTCTATGTTGGGTAGTCAAGCTCTCTCCAGGTATGACTTTACAATCCATACAACTCTTTCGATCTCCTTTCCTAAGGAGGAAGAAATCGATCTGAGAGCATGATGCCCCACTCTTGTATGTGATGAGGTGCTCCTCCCGCTTCTTAAAACATGTATTGGAAACCATAAGATCGTAAGCATACGAGAAATCAAGGATAGATTTTCCCTCGGTATTTACCACCCCAATGCCATAACCTCCATGCACCCCCCTATAGTTTTCAGAAGAGCTCCCTACGTGCCCATTCAGATCCCCTCCTAGGAAAATCTTTTCTCTAAGTGGTATATCCTGGATCAAGCCTTCTAAGTCCTCCCAAAATTTTATCTTAAGGTGTTCTTCACATCCAACCTGAGGTGCATAAGCACTGATCACATTAAAAGTGTCCTGCTCCACTACAAATTTTAGGGCTAGGATCCTATCTCCTACCCTCTTTACATCTACAATGTCCTTCTTCCACCATTTGTCGACAATTATACCCACTCCATTTCTCGATTTAACCTTGCCAGTGTACCAAAGCTTAAAACCCGAAGTGTCTAATTCATTCGCCTTAGCTCCAACCCACTTAGTTTCTTGAAGGCACATGAAATTGATCATCCTCCTGATCATAGTGTCAACTATTTCCATAGATTTTCCTGTGAGTGTGCCTATATTCCAAGTCCCAAAACGGATCCTCCTCTCATGAACTAGCTTCTTTACCCGCACCCGTTCACATAGATGCGGGAACCCTTGCTTATTTTTCACTACATCCAGGCGGCGATGTAGCGGCCCTTGCTCATTTGTCACTGGACTCGGACGATCCAGCGCGTTGCTTCTGGGCAACGACCTAGCATTAACACTATTATCTCGTTTGTCCATGTCATAAAGATTCGACTAAGTTTAACGTTGGCTGCCGACTGCCTAACACAACCCTCCTCCTTTATCCGGGCTTGGGACCGGCAGCATTGAAGTAACACTGGCGGAGTTGCACGACGAATGAACTCCCAATTTTCCCTTCCTCTCATGTTTACTAAATCTTCCCCTAAACTTGTCATATTAAATGTTGGAAGCCAATTGTCATGCACCAAGTCAAGCAAATGAATATAGCTATCTTTCAAATCCCCACTCACATAGATCCTGTGTCCTTTTCCCGGTAAAATACCCTTAAAAAACAACATAACATCACGAACCAACAGCTCATGGCAATTCTCACCTACAACCAAATCATGCAACTTGCAAAGAACAATGAAAGGAAGTTGGTTCTCAAACAAAAGGAGATCACGTTGTAAACTAGTAAGCATCCAATTCAACCTAAATATACGGTCACCTTCCTCTCTCAAACTTGGGTCATCAAACCGCTTCAACAATTCAATTATAAAACAACCATCTAGAACCATCATTTTTGTTAAGTGATCTTCACTCTCACTAAGGCATTCCACATAACATGCACGTATGTCAGGTTCTAGTAATCTAAGAGCATCCACAAATGTACTTATATTTTTCCCTACTCGCTTTATTAGTGACCGGGCATATCGTTTCTTGTATTCCTCCATCATCTCTAGGTTTTTGCTATGATGGTGATAAGGACCAATAGCAACTAACTCCGGTTCATAAGCCTTTCTATTTACACTACGAAATTTATCATTTACCCTATCTATACATTGCCTAGCTGTTGAGGAGGATAACCCATCAAGTTCTTCAATTAGGCTAGTAGAAACATCTTTCCCACCATGGGACATTTTTGTTGATAAATAGTATCAAGCCCCTGATTTGCACGACAAATAGAAATTAGCTTCTCTCTAATAAATGGAATCAGCAATGTATATGTATGGTATATCCAATTTGGCATAAGCTCTTGTTCCAATGTCTTAACGAGAGATATAATGTACAACTATACATATATTATGAAAAAAGTAGAATAACAAATGTGTTCAGTACTATGGACGGTTATTTCAGTTGCATAATAATAATTGTGAGACAGGTGCAATACTTACAAGTGGACGCACAAGCAAATCTACAAATAGTTTCAATGATTCCTCCCGGCAATGCAAGTCAAGAATCGTTAACTGCAAATAAATAAGATATGAGAGAGAGAGAGAGAGAGGAAACGAGCTAAGCATTAAGCATATGCACCATCCCATTTACATTTATTGAACCTATGCAAAACGGAGTTTATGATCAAAAATTTCTAAGAGAAGTTTTACCTAGGCAACATAGCCACTACTATCTGTTGATCTACATATAATAGAATTTATTAATTAATAGAAGTGAAACAAAAACAAAATTTGTATTGATAATTACCCGACATGTAATATGAACCTAAGTCATTAATTATGTCAAGTCTACATTGTACTTTGGTAAGCTATCTGTTCGCACAGTGCAGAGTCTGCAGGCTAGAAGTGTTCGATCAGAATCCTAAACCAAGCAATTGAAACGGCAGTTCCAGTCCAATGTAATTGTCTTGATTCTTTGATCACTTTAATAGGATTTGGTTTTAACCCAAAAACCAACGTTAATTGAATCTGTTGCGGTTTCTGGTAGTATAAAACATATCAAAATTGAACATAACCAACCATTATTTTTAAAAACAACTTAAAATTATCCATGCATTGTAATTTTAGTGGTGTTATATCCTATGAAGCACTGACATTGGTAGGGTGTCTTGCCGATACGACATGGACACACTGACTTAGAAAATCTCAAAATATTAGGACACGATACAGCCAGGACACGGTGCTAAATAAGTATTTCATTCTTTATATATATATAATTCTATATTTTATTTCATATAATATGCTCTTAAAAAAATTGTGTCATAAGTCAAAAATATCATAAATGCATATGAAACTTTAAAGCAAGAGTCTTAAAATCCATCTAAAACATTATATTAGTACAATATCAAATACTGAAAAATCATTATACATAAGAGCCAAGTAATTTTATGCATATAGTTCCACGTATTATGCACTTTAAAGCATGCATTTACACCCTAAAGGCACGCATGTCCCACGTGTGTCAGGCTGTTTAGACTTGTCAAACATGTTCAAAACGGGCAAGTGTCCTATGAATCTCGTACCCACATACCCCAATTACAACACATGAAAACAATGCATATGGACAACAATAATCTTCACTTCAAATTTCGTAAGACACTAAAATCTCATAAAGAAAAACCCCGAAGGCCTAAGCCACCAATGCTAATCTACCTCCACCATCACCGCTAGTCTACACACCACACCACACCACACCCCGCTAGCAATCACCGGCCACCACCGCGAATCAACCACCACAAGTCTCCTCACAATGGTTTTGTTCTGTTAAGTCATAAACTTGCCAACCTTAAAGATTTTTTGACTTGTTGTTCAGGCAATGATTCCTTTATCTTATTTGAATGCGTAACCACCACCACAGAATGGCCACACGCGGTTCATCCTCTTTTATCCTTAATAATATGCTCTATTTTTTGTAGCTTAGAACAACTAGTGACAGAGCCATTAATAGACACTGTTGGAACTTGTAAGATTGCTAAACAAATGGCATAAGCTTCACTTGGGTAATGCACTTTGCATAACCTTCATGAGAGAGTACCATCTTATACATCTAATTTAAGTGAAGGGTAAAGATCTACAAGCTCAGTTTTAGCAATTCCCAAAACAATGATGTAGTCAGAAAGCTTCATAATTCTTTCATGAGCCCATAGTACCCATTATCCTAAGCAATCGAACCAAAAGAAAGAACTAAAGACTTGGGTGCTGTTTGGTTGAGTTTTTGAGTTGAAGTTGAAAAAGTAGGTTGGGAGGTGTGAAAGTAGGTTGAAAAGTGAATTTGGTTTTTGTTGGAGTTTTTTTCAACCAATTCAAAAAAACTCATGAAAAAAACTAAAAAAAAATAGTCACAATGGATCTTATTTTATAGATCTCAATGAGTAGGTTTCAAATATATATTTTTTATCTAATTCCGATTTTTGGATTTAAAGTTATGGTGTTTTAAAAGTTTTATGAGAGAGAAAAGAAAGTGAAGTGAATTTTGGGAAGTGTGAAAGTAAAGTTGACTTTTTGGTAGAAAACTAAACAACTGGTTTTTTTGCTTCCAACCAAACAGGGGCTTAGGCTTCGTTTGATAACAAGATGGAATATATAGGTCAATTTCTTCACCACTAGAGAACCTAAGTATCACGGTTCTAATTTTGGGTTTACACAGAAATCGACCCAACCAAACCCATGTGCAACCTTTTAATATTGATGTATTCCATGTATTGATGCCATACATCAATAAAGTCGATTTTGTAGCCCTAGAAAACATAATTTATATATGGCAACTTTAAGAGCAAAAAGCAAGAAAAATCATGCCACTTTTAATCGAGACCAATTTGTCACTTTCAAATAACAATTTTGACACTAGCTTTCTCAAGCAAAAACACAAATACTAGATTCCATCGAATCTCACAAACACGGAGAATATCATACAATAGAAGGGTTCTTGAAGAAGTTAATTTAAGAGGAATTTTCTCTTTAATTAGGACAAAGATAGGCCACCAACCGCCTATATGAATATGTTCTTCAGCTTCCTCACGTTTTGAAGTGAGGAAGAGTTTCTATCACATGTATGAATGGTAACCCAAAGCTCTACAACTCAGTTCACTTTACTTCAAAACACAATAACAATGTTGATATCTCTTTCAGCGATATTAGCTTTAGGAGGAATATAAGATTTTGACTTCACTGTTGGGAAATAAGATGTTGAAATAGTTGTCCGAATGTTAAGATTTCACAGTTAAAATATAAGGTAACATAATTACATCGACTCTTACAACATCATCTAATGGATCGGAAACCACAAAAAATATGACTTCACTTGTGTTTCAACTTTTAAATATAGCCGAAGTTACATTTATTAAAAATTACTTCAATTTGGCCAAGTCAAGGTATTTCAACTACTTTGTAATCAGAATATAGTGATTTACGGATAAGATAAATGTTTGAGTTGAATATTGAGATCATAATAGGGACTCAATATATACATTTCCCTTTCTGATATGAAGGCGGGTGCCTTTCACGTGATAATTGACGATAAACATGCCATATGTTTTTTATCCTGATATGATTCACGAGCTGAAGTGAGGGATTCCTACTGAAAATTGTAATTAATGTCTAGCTAATGGACAAAATCAGCTGTGGGATAAAACATGAATAGTTATGTGTGCAAAGAGTAGTATAGTAATAATAATAATAATAGTGTAATAGTAATAGTAATAATTGTGAAGGAGTAGTAGCCTTCAGACTTCAGTATTAAGGAATCTATGGCTACATGCATTACAGTTGTTATTGTGCAAAGAAAGTCATACAGTTAAAATTAATCGTGGCACCAGCGGCCCACACGCAATACTTACAGTTGGGATGCGCAAATAGATTTGTAGATAGATTTAGTGATTTCTGTCAGTAATGCATGTCAAGGATCTTTACCTGCAAATATAAGATTATTTAAAACTTGATTGGGGTTCTATAATGAAGAAAAACAAAGTGAAAAAAAATGCATTCAAGTTGAACATAACATGCAAATAGCCAAGCACGTTTGTTCTTTTAAATGCTTAGATAATTGGTTCTTTCTATAACAAAATTGTGTTCCCAAACTGCTTGAAATTAGTCGATCAAAAACCACAAAGCAAATCATTCTTAATGTGAATATGTGAGTATAATAAAGAAAAAAGAACATAAGAAAAGAAGCAAAGCTGAGCACTCAAATTAAGTGTCAAGTTACAAGACTAAATTTGTAATTTGATTATTATAAAGAACATAAGAAGCAAAACAGAGGGTTAAAATTGAGTGTGAAGTTACAAGGTAGTCTCTCGATATGTTTTTAGGTTTCATAAAAAATGTGTGCCACCTAGACATAAATTGTCTACCATGCGTAGTCACATGCTAGGTTGGAGTTTCTCTTTACTAAATGTAGAATCCAGTCCACCAAATGTTGAGTTTGCTTCTTTTTATTTTGGTACATGCAATTTTTTCAAAAATATTTTGTGAGTGCCCCCCCACCCAAAAAAAAAAAATCCAACCCAACCCAATTTCCTAGGTCCACCCCTGACCAACAACCACTTGCATGGGTTTGTTCTTCAGCTTCCCTAAAATGGATGAGTTTCTATAACATGTATGAATGGTAGCCTAAAGGTCTACCTCTCAGTTTTTACCTCAACTAATTCAAAATAGTCGAGATGCTGAACACTGCCATCAAGAGAAGATGTTGCCCCTGAGATAATATCCTGATGCAAACAAATTTTTTTAGCATTCTCCCTCCCTCTGATATAAAACGACTACAAGTGTGTGAAGGTGCAATCCCAAGTACGATACACCAATGGACAGCTCTATATGTTTCTCTGTCACTAAGACTTTGATGATAGCTGTAAGCCTGTGATCTAGGACATGATAAAACGACAGACCAAAAACTAGATCGTTACCTTTGGGTAATAGGATTTGAACATAGATGTTCTAATCAATTCCCAACAAATAGTTAGCAAGCTATGCATCAATAAGATTTTCAGAAGAACAAGTCTAAGAAAGAGTAAAAGGAGAAATTCTACAAAGAACAAAGTCACAACAAGTATTGGAAAAGACAAGCAACCCTAGATTGTATTTGTATAAATCTATAGTAGATGAGTACTCAAACAGTTGGGACAAAGCGGATGTGATTCTTTTAGTTTAAGGGGCACATTTTAAAAAAGAATATATCACCTCTTCAAGTTATGATACTTTGTTACGTCAGACTCAAAGCCCAAAGCTCACTATTATTTACAGTGACAAACCGTGAATTGAACTCCCAAATTCATAACTGTGATGGTGAGAAACCATGCTAATACATTCGCAGGGAAAACAATTGTGAAAAAAATAAAAAAATAAAAACTTTTCTACTATATTTATGTAATTCTCTGGGAAACAATCCAGTGGCTGCTATAGTCCCCAATGGGCACCAGCTGGGCCCTGCTGAAAAAAGAAAGTGGGATTCTTAATTTGAGATGGACGGAGTATCTTATGTTTTTTAAGTGCGCCATGCTGTTTATTTAATACCACTAAGATCATTCTAGTTCTTTCTGAAGTTCACATAACAGCTTACAGTTTGGAGTGGAGTGGATTCTAAATCTAGTTTGGTTTGGTTTTGCTTGGAATGGAATGGAGTCTAAAATCATAAAAATCGACTATATCTGGATTGGATGTGGATTCCTTGAAGAGTTTTAGCACCCCCTATTACTGCCATAAAAAATAGTGTAGCCCCATAGCACTCCCCCCCCCCCCCCCCCCCCTCTTTTCTTCTTCCATGTTTTGAATTGTTTGCCAGCTACGGAATCAACATCACCAGATATAATTCAATTTCTCAATTACAAACTACTAAAAATGAAATATCAACTATATAACCAAGCATATATTCTTGTGTTCTACTTCAAATGAGTCCCAGTTTACCCCTATAATTATCCCTGTTTTAAATTACAATATAGCACAGGTTTTTCTTTTCGGTATGCATGCATGTACAAACGATATTGTATATCCTAACTTGGTATCATTGGATGTCATATTATATACAACTATACATAATGAAAAATGTAGTATAACAAATGCTTTCAGTACTACGAGTGGTTATTACGGACTGTTGAACTTTTTTATTATTTTGTCCCTATTGAAAGGAATTGTAAATCTGTATATTTTATTAATCTCTCAAGCAGCCATATTTATATAAATACAAGGCTGAATAAACAAGGAAACTATGCAAAATTATCCCCAAGTATATACAGTCAATCACACAATCTATCCCTGAATATATGCAGTCAATATATGCCTAAAATATATGCAACACAGAAATATGGAAATGAGAAGAAATTAATGAGATTATCCTTGACAGCAATATGAGAAAATCAGGAAATCAGTGATATTCTCCTTAAGCAAAAGTTGGAATCCTCGTTTGTGAAGTCCTTTAATGAAGAGTTCAGCAGTCTAATCAACTGAGGGGATAAACTGAACCCAATGAATGCTAGAAGTGACGCTGACGAATAAAATGGTAATCAAGTTCAATGTGCTTGGTTCGAGCATGGAAGACTGAATTCATTGCCATGTATGCAGTGCTAAGATTATCATAATACATTAACATCTAAATAGTTCATGGCGTGACACATTCACAAAGGGCACTGTGGCCACACAAGTAGCAATTCTCGTGTAATGATAATCATAGTCAAATTAATTGTGTGACGCGTGCAATACTTACAATTGGGAGCACAAGCAAATCAATGGATAGTTGCATTGATCTTCCCAGCAATGCAAGTCAAGGATTGTTACCTGCAAACATTACAGCTAAATTCAATAATATAGAAAACCAAACAATTAAGATTAGAGAGAAAGATCAAGCTAAAGCATGAGGAAGATGCAGCATCACACTTGCATATACTTTACCTTCACATAATCAGATTTATGATCAAAATTTTCTAAGACAGGTTTTACCTACGCAACATAGCCATTACTGATGATTACCTACATATCACGGAAATTATGAATTACTAGAATCAATTTTAGATGTTTGTGAATACACTCTACACTTTCACGTTTAAAGCACAACCACTTGTGATGGTTTCGAGCTTTTATCTTTTATATACTACCACACAATTAACCTCAATGGACAGCCAAAAAAAAATAAAGTCCCTAAAACTTCCACTCTTCCGGGGACAGCAAGATTGCATCGTCCTTGGGTGCTGCTGAACATGTACTACAGACTGCAAATGCCGTCTCTAAATAGATTATAACACAAAGCACCACCTCCTTTACAAGCAATAATTGCAACCACTTGGCAGCCATAGCAGAAGAAAGATCGAAGTGAAACAAAACCTATATTGGTATTTACCCATGTGTTGTCATTTTAGTGGTTTCAGACCTTATGAAGCAATGACACGGGTACGGGTGTCTTAGCCAATACTACATGAACGCATTGACTTGGCAAACCTCAAAATTACTAGAACATGATATGGCAAGGACACCCTGCTAAATAAGTACTTTCTTTTTGATTATATATTTGATTTCATATAATATGCACATAAAAATGTTACAAGTCAAACATATAATAAATGCATAAAAATTGTAAATCAAGAGTCTTAAATCCATCTAAAACATGACATTAGTACAATATTAAATACTAAGGCTCCGTTTGATACCAGCATGGAAAATGAAAAGAAAAATAACTAATTTAGATGAGAAGATGGAAAATAAGTTGAGGGATGTGGTGAGATTAACTTTTGCTTTTTGCTTTTTTCCATGACAAAATTTTCTTTGGGTGATGGTGGATAAATTTTTTCTACAAAATATTAAAGGAGGATGGAGGACATATACTCACAAAAATGAGTATGAGATGGAGTGGATCTCACCATATGCCTCAACTTATTTTCCATCTTCTCACTCAAATTAGTTGTTTTTATTTTCATTTTCCATGTTGCTATCAAACAGAGCCTAAGAAATAATTATACACAGTGTTCTAAAAATCGGTTTTTATCGGCGATAAATCGGGGATTTATCGGGAATCGGCAGTGTGCCGATCGGATTTGGCTTGATCGGTTCAATTTATCGGACGAGGATAAATCGGCAATTTATCGCCGATAAATCGCGATAAATAGGATCGGCGATAAATTGAATGGTTTGTTTTTTAACGTTGCCAAATCAAACGACAACGTTTTTCAAACCCAAACCCTATTCGTTCTCCTCACTCGACGACTCCCACACATCACCGTTCCTCTCTCTCTCTCACACCCGACGTCGAGCTCCTCTTTCTATCTCTCACTCGTCCTCAACCTCGCTTACCTCTCTCTATCTCTCACTCGCCGTTCCTCTCCCACTCGACACCTGCTCAGTCGACTGCCGCACCCTCTCCCACTCGACACTTGCTGCTCTGCCTTGCCTGCTCTGTTTGGACGAGTGAAGGACAAGTAAGGTACTATGGGTTTGAGAAGACGAGAGAGAGAGAGAGAGAGAGAACTTAAAAAAAATCGTTTAGAGAGGAATTTGAAGAAGAGAGTGCGAGCTAAGGTGGCTGTGTAGTTGCCCTAATTTGATTTTGTCTCTTTAAGATCGGAAAATAGTTGCTGGGCCCTTAGAAGTTGACAAGCCCAAATTTCTCTTGGGTTGGGTTTTTTTATGTATTATACTAGTGGTTTGAACTTTGAACATGTTTTTTAATTATAATATGTTATATATTTGACAAACTCAAACTCAAACACTTCAACTTTATTTTATTTAGCATTTTACTTTATTAATGTACATTTTGCTATTATTTTGTTTTATTTAACATATTGTCATATAATATATTATTTAAAATATTATTTATATGGTGAACAGTGCATATCCGATTTTTTCCGATTTATCCCCGATAAATCCCCGATAAAATGAAAAATCCCCACTCCCCACCTTGCCGATCGATTTCCGATTCACGATTTTTAGAACATTGATTATACATAAGAGGCAAGTAATTTTATTCATATAATTCCTTGTATTGTGCACTTTAAAGCATGCGCTTGCGTCCTAAAAGTATCTATGCCATGTCTCTCATTTGTCAGGCTGTTTAAACTTGCCAAACATGTTCAACATGGATAATTGTCCTAGGAGTGTCGGACCCATGTAAATGTCTGCGAGGTATCTAACACAGGCATTTCACCTCCAGCAAAGTGTCTGTGCTTCCCAGTGTGTACCCAATCACACCACAGCAAAACAATACACATTGAGAGACTTCTCCAAATTTCATAAGCCACTCAAATCTCAAAAGGAAAAAACCCCGGAAGGCCTAAGCCATCGATGCTATTCTACCTTCACCAACATTGCTAGTCCACACTCCACATCTCGCCAGCGGCACCAGCCACCCCACAAGTCTCCTCACCATGGTTTTGTTTTGTTAAGTTAAGTCATAAACTTGCCAACCTTAAAGATTTTTTGACCTCTTGTTCAGTCAATGATCCCTCTATCTTAGTGGAATGCGCAACCACCACTACAGCGCAGCCCCACTCAGTTCATCCTCTTTTATTCTTCCTTAACCATAGGCCCTATTTTCATAGCTTAGTTTTTTTCGGGTGCAGCACCCTACGTGTATATAGAAACTAATGAACTAAAAAATTGAGGCTTACACCTTGCCTCACTCAAGGTATTTATGACTACAAGATAATTTACGAGCGTAAAGTGCCAAAAAGTCAGTAGCATAATTTATGTCTCTATATAGGGTTAGATAGTTAAGGTATCAAGAAACTTGAAAAAGATAATTGCTCATATAGGCTTTTCACTAGTGTTTTGATCTACAAAAATAAAACAATATAAAGGTATTCAAATGAAGATCTATTTATGTTTTTCTTCAAAAAGCAAATCACATAACATAAGCTTGTTATACATGCAAGATAAATAAATACTCATTTTGATATGATATATAATGTCATTGTACAAAAACAAATTATTGAAGTCAATCAACTGTGCTACAAGTTAACTGTTAAATACCTATCACATATAACTTGTAACTAGGTGCAAGTCACACCCAAAAAAAAAAAATACAGTTTAAATTGTCTTTATGAGAAATTTTAAAAATTTGGATCCAGTTTTTCCTTCATGTGGAATTTTCATAATTTGGTGGAGTAAGTTTCAATTTTCCTATAACACCGATACAAAAAAAATACAGTCATTAAGACTTCTATGACCGGCGACCACTAAAAAATTGGTTCAAACATATATAAAATCTCACTCTCTAAAGTTATACAAATTTTACCTTTACAAATCGACATCCAAAGTTGGCTCCAAAAAATGGTTGTGTCCCCGACCCCATCGGAACCCCTACACCATCGGAACCCATACACAGCCAAAAACCCCAAACACATGCATACATTCATACAAGCACACACAAAAATTCAAAGATTCAACCATCCACACGTCAAATATGTAAATCAAGTAATCAAATCATCAAAGCAATGGAGAGGGTAGAAGATTTTGTACCTGGCGCGAGGTTAAAGAGAAAGAACAGATGGAGGAAATGTGGCCGGCTGTGACAATGTAGGCGTCGGAGAAGGAGCCGACGGAGTAGAGGAAGAAGGTGCAGCGGATGGACGAAGGAGGAGAGAGCTGAGAGCGATATTCCTTTATTTCCCTTTTTCGGTTGAGCTGTGGGGAGGAAGAAGGAGCCGACGGAGGAGAGAGATGGAGGAAGGAGGAGAGGAGGAGCCAGGAAGGAGGAGAGAGGAGTCGACGGAGCAGGGATGGAGGAAGAGGAGAGAGGAGCGATAATCCTTTTTCGCTTGAATTTTGAAAAATTGAAAAAACGTTGAAAGTAATATCGATTTTATGACAAAAATCGATGCGCAAATAGCAATTTTATACATAAAATTTATATCTGCATTAGCGTTTTTAATTGGCTTAAAAAAATTTATTCTAAAAATAGTTAGTTTGATTTGCATCTTTTACCAAAAAAATTATATTTACTAATGATTTAAAAACAATCTCATTTACACAATTAAATTTAAAAGTCTCATATTTTAATAAACTAGGGTACATCCTTACCTGAGGACACAAAAGAATAAATAAAATAATAATTATAAATAAAATAAAAATTTACAAATAAAAAAGACACTTGTATTTCCTTAAGATAATTGTAATTCTTGTATTATAGATGAGTTTTAAAAAAACCCTCAAATTTAAGGATTGTGGGAGCTCTTTCTGAAATTTAGGGCCTATTTGGTATGTGTTTATTTATTTATTTTCTTAAATTTTAAAAATTCAACTCAAAATCAATTCTACTTTTATACTTTCTAAAATTTATTTCACTTTATTTTCTCTTTTTAAAAAACTTTTTGAAACACTATAACTTTAAATTCAAAAATTAAAATTAAATAAAAATTATATATTTAAAATATACTCGTCAAAATTTATAAAATAAAATTTATTATAAATTTTTTTTAATTAATTATAAAAAATTTAAATAAAAATTTAATTTAATTTTTAACGTATTTAAAAAAACTCAACTCTAAGGGTGCGTTTGATTGCAAGCATGGAATTTACATGGAAAGAAAATAAGTTCCAGGTAATTGAATTGCCTAGAATTGAGTTGCATGGAAAATGTAATTAAATGTGTTTGATTGCCTTAATTTTCTACCCGGAAAATATTGGTTGTATTGTGGCATTTTTAATGTAGAAAAAATTATGGGTATTTTTTTTTACATAATTTTATAGTCATGATGGATCTTGTTTAATTGATCTTGATGAGTAGATTTTAAATATAAAATTTTTATTAAATTTTGAATTTTGTAGTTTAAGTTATAGCTTTACAAGGAAAATATTTTCTTTGGGGGGGCTAGTTTTTATTTTCCAGTCAATTGCACGGTTTTCGAGACAACATTTTACCCATTTTCTACACTAAAAATGCTATAACTTAAACTACAAAATTCAAAATTTAATAAAAATTTTATATTTAAAATCTACTCATCAAGATCAATTAAACAAGATCCATCATGACTATAAAATTATGTAAAAAAAAATACCCATAATTTTTTCTACATTAAAAATGCCACAATACAACCAATATTTTCCGGGTAGAAAATTAAGGCAATCAAACACACTACACTTCATTTTTCATGCAACTCAATTCTAGGCAATTCAATTACCGGTAACTTATTTTCTTTCCATGCAAATTCCACGCTTGCAATCAAACGCACCCTAAGAGTTTTTGTTTGTTGTAATTTTGATTGATTGAGAGAGAGAGCAGAACCGCGTAAAAGCAAAAGTTTGGAGGGAAAGTTTGGCTTCTTCAGAAGTTTACTCACTCTCTGGAGAAAGCTTTCTATTTTTGAAACTAGAGTTTTTATTAAGACATCAAACAAACTGTGTACTCGCAAATTAAAAAAATTAGAAAAACAAACTGTAGTCGCACAGTTTGTAACAGAGTTGTACTCGCACGCTTTGTGTTCAGCCACCGTTCGATGCTTGCACTCAATTCAATGCTACCACTGATTAAATATTCCAAAAATATAGATACATGTGGTACTAAAATTTTTATTTATAATCGAGTTCTAAAAAAATTATTTCCAGTATTTTTGTAAAAAAATTGATATTAATATTATTAATTAATTTTTTAAATAAAAAATTATAAAAAATATGAATCTTATTTGATATATTTTGATGAATATTTTTTAATAATATAAAATATTTTAAAGTTTAAAAAATAAAATATTAAAATAAAAATGAATAACGTGACATCTAAACATTGTTTAGGAGATCCTCTATTTTTCTGTTTTTGTCGTATCAGTATCATGGTCATTACCTATGTTTACATTGGAATTAATTTATTTAACTCATTATTTATATATCCTATATGGAATTCTATTTTTCTCCAATTTATAGTTGTATTAAAAATGCTCTCAGATTGAAAGCGTAATTAGTCAATTTACTAGAATGTCATCCGGTATAATTTTTATTGAAATATACTCGAAAAGCCCTAAAAAAATATTTTTGATATTATCCATTTAAAAACTAAATATATCACTTATCAAAAGGGACTTGGGCCCTTCTATTATTCCTTCCATCTAACTTCATTTAGCTTGAGATTTGAATAGATGATTTTTTTTTTAAAATACAATTTGGTTAAGATGATCTATGTAATGAATAAATTTTTAAAAAAAAAATCATCAAAAAATTTAAACAGAAAGTATGTATAGTAAAAATTTAAATACATATGTTTATTTTGGACCTTGAAAATTTAAACATAAAGTATTTTTAAATTGGTATACCCGAAACCAAACAAACTGAAATATTAAAAACCAAAAAATATCAAAAATACCGAATAAAATAAAAAATTAAACTAATTAATGTAGTTATTATTTTCGTGCTATTATTAAACCAAAACTATATCTCTAATTTTGACCTCACAAAAAAATGTCATATGCGGCCCTCTGTTTATTCTTATCTTTACTTTTAAATGCCTAAATTATTTTGTTATAACTTTTTTTATAAAATACATCTCGCTACCTTTGGCAACTTTATCGGAGCTCCAGCTATGGAGCAGTGGTTCTGAACAAGGGCGATTTGTATTTAGATACCTAAAGTTTTATCATAATGGTATTTTAGTATCCCAAGTTTTATATATTGGTATCTTAATACTCATTTTCAATTTTTTTGGTAATTTGATACCCAATTTTAATAGTTCCATTAGTTGGTCGTGAAATACCCATAAAAATAACAAAAATACCCCTAGATTAATTTGTCGGGCCATTAGTCTCCTCCTCCCTTGAAAACAAATTCTTCCATTAAAATTTATATAAACACATTTCCTCTACCCATATATATATAAATATACATTCATTTCTTCTTCCTCCACATATATAAATGCAAACATACACACATTTCTTCTCTTCTTCTCTTTTTTTTTTTTAATAAACAACTTTCTACAATTTTTTATTTTTATTTTTTTATCTAAAAGAGGACTAAGAAACTGTAGTAAAAATTAAAATAATTAAATGCTATATATTAGTTAACCAAACACAACATGAAATATGTGATTTTCAAATTGTAGATTTATAAATATCGAAGTTAATTTGAATTCCATGATCCAAAAAAGAAAATAAAAAAATAATAATAATAATAGTCCGGCTACTAGACCCCTTCGCTCAATCTTCATCTCCATTGAGGATCTCCCCAGTCGGCGCCATAGGAAAGTCTCCCCACTTTCCCCTTCATCACCTTTCTTCTCACACATAATGGCCGAGGAAGAAGAACAAGAGGAGCAGAAGGTAAAAGAAAAGGAAATTAATTAATTAATGGCCGAGGAAGAAGAACAAGAAGAGCAGAAGGTAAAAGAAAAAGAACAAGAGGAGCTGCAGGTAAAAGAAGAAAAATAAATTAATTAATGGCCAAGAAAGAAAAACAGCCGACAAGCATGGAGTCTGCTACTTGAGTTGGATTAATTCCTCCCCATATGGATCCTTTGAATAAATAAATTAATTAATTTTGTAATCTTCCGGCGAGCCAAGCTCCCATTCAGTCGATTCATCACGGTGGACATAGAACTCGCAGTT
The DNA here is from genome assembly GCA_021464415.1 of Lonicera japonica. NCBI lineage: Eukaryota > Viridiplantae > Streptophyta > Magnoliopsida > Dipsacales > Caprifoliaceae > Lonicera > Lonicera japonica. The sequence continues at coordinate 30,258,124 of CM038468.1, forward strand.
GGTTTTTGTTTTGGGTGAAAGAGGAAGATGAACATGAATATGAGGGGGTAGGTAATGAAATTGGTCAACAATGATGCAGAGGATGAAGTGGTGGGGCCTGGTAGATGGACAGAAGGAAGAAGATGGGAATATTTGGGGCAAAAGGATATTTTTGGTATGACACATTGTTTTTTTGTAACTTAACTGTTTAAGTTAGTTAGGTGGTGTTTGTTTAGCCCAATTAAATTTAAAAATTTAAAGTTTTTAAATTTAAGTGGTATGAAAGTTGTTTGTTTGGTAAAAAAATTAAATAATTTGCCACTTAAATTTGAAAATTTGTGTTCAAAATTTTAAGTGGTAAGTTTGTCACTTAAATCTGAAAACTTAAAACTCCTCATTATAAAATACTTATTTTACCCTCATTAAAGCTTTAATCATGTGATCTAAATACACTAATAAGGGCATAATTATCGTATTAAAAAATCAGTTTTCAGACATATTATATTCAAACAAACAACATTTTTTCAGATATAGTTTTTAGAAGTAAACAAACAATTTTTTCAGTTTCAAATTTCAGTTTTCAGTTCAATTTTCAGTTTTCAGATGTTTCATCAAACGCCACCTTAATTAATGAAACTGTCAAAAATAGGTATTAAAATATTTATTAAAATAAAAATGAATATTAAGATATTAATATGTAAAATTTAGGATACTAAAATATTATTATGATAAAACTTCAGGTACCTAATTACAAATCGCCCTGTGAACAAAGGTCGATGAAGTCTAAGATCACAATGGTGAGAGAAAAAAATGACAAAGTTTAACAAGGGTATAAATGTAAATACACAAGTTTAACAGGTTGTTTGAAAAGTTACCGGAAGTTGTTTTCTAGGAATTTTTTATTTTTGTCTTACACCCCAAATGCCCTATTAAGTGACACTCAACATTTTTCAACTAGACTAATTCAATTGTTAAATTTGCGATATGGTTTAAACTGTTATTGAATTAACCTGTTTTTATAATTATTTTGAGTTTGTTTCCTGGCAAAGGATTAAATTAAAAATTAAATAAATTAGACATTAGACATCATACACCACTCTTCTCTATTTTAAGACATTTTTTCTTTGTTTGACTCTCCTTAGTAATATATGCATAAACTTCCCTCTATATTTACACAAACTTTTTCATAAATCGCGTGTAGAATCTAAGCCACTCATTAAATGAATGGCTAAGATGCTCTCAACTTTACCTTACAGTGTATTTAACAAACTGACGAGGTCTCAAATCCCTAATGGAGACTCTTATTGTTGAAATAAAAGTATACAAATATACCACTCGACTAGATCTAAATATTGTCTAAGATACTTTAACATAGTGGAAAAGAAATTGCAATACATAAACCCACAAATAAATAGAAATTAGGTAGTAGGGCTTATTATACGTTGATTTTTACCAAAAATCCAATGAATAATATTTTTTTGGATGAAGTGCCTATTTTTAATTGGTAATTAGTGTAAGAGGCCTATTTTGTTTTATATTTTAAATGAATGTATTTGAATAAATTTAAATATTATTTAATTAATAAAAACATGTTACGTATTACCTAAATTACCCCTTTTTATGAAATTTGCACAAAAAATATGGACTGCAAAGTTCATATTGCAGTAAACTATGAACTGCAAAGTTCATATTGCAGTGAAATATGGACCGCAATATGAACTTTGCACTAAAAATATGGACTGCAAAGTTCACATTGCAGTAAAATATGGACTGCAATATGAACTTTGCACTAAAAATATCGACTGCAAAGTTCACGTTGCAGTAAAATATGGACTGCAAAGTGCATATTGCAGTGAAATATAGACTGCAAAGTTCATATTGCAGTCCATATTTTAATGCATATTGGTATTTTTTTTATTTATTTTAAGGGTTGGGATGTCATTTTATAATGAAAAAAAAAGACATATGTCATATTATCAATAAAATAAAAAATAGGCCCTTTATTTAAAAAAAAATTATTCCTTGGCTTTAATGTGAAAATCTTTCTCTAATAAGCCCTTTTTTTTAATTCCCCCCACAAATAAAAGGTTTAGTTATTGGTACTTGAAACAAATATTTAAAAACTTAAAAAAATGACTTCAATTAATACACAAAAAGTCATCAAAAAGATACATGCTACATTTAAAATATCACTAAAAATAGTTTTAAAATGCTAAAAGACTAATTTGGATTGTTAATTAATAACCCAACCCTGAATAATAAACCAAGGAGTATGTATATTATTTAGAATAAACCTATATGTAATATATTAAAACTGTGACGCAATAATAAAAAGATTATTTTAATTTATAGTTCATAATCTATAAAGTATGATGTTTTTCTCTACCTTGAAATGAAAATCACAAGGAAAGTATGATGGTTGCTTGTAAAAGTGAAAAATGAGCTGAAAATGGGAGGGAAAAGGAAAGTATGATGGTTGCCTGGGGAAGTCTAGAAGTCATAAATGAGCTGAGGATAAGGCTAACGCCAAAAATATAAGGAGGGAAAGAGAAGTGCTGAAATACGGCTAATGCAACAAAATGGAAACAATGGAAAACATTTAACTGATATGATATTATCACACGAGAAAAGCGAAATTAAAAATATATGTAATAATTAGGAGCGGTAATTCGTGTTTTGATTCGGATTATGGTGTAGACACAACATGAAATAATATGACAAGAAATAATAAGACACAAACATGACCTATTTAAACATGACATGACACGGCAGAATATATATATATATATACACGATTGCAATTTTTAAGTCCTAACAAACACATTATAACATAGTTAGAAAAAAAAAATTTGTTTAATTTAAATAAGAAAAGAGTTGATTGACACTAGAAGACACGATTAACCCGTGATATAGATTTACGTTGTATTAATTTCATTTTAAAATTTTAATATGAACAACGATGTGACACAATACAACATCATGTAAAAACTCCTAAACACAAACATAAATAACATGATCAATTTGTGCCAATTTTGTTTCGTTGAATGTAGTTATATATATTATGTCTTTCCTAAAATTAACACCCATAATTATTCAATGTAGTTATATTATGTCATTTTGTCGCATAATTTGGTGAATAATTGTTCTGAATGAATTAAGCCTTACAATTTTGAAATTGGCCTAGCTAGAAGATAAGCGCTTGTCCATATTAGACACGTACATGTGAAAATACTTAATGCTAGGTGCATATAGCACATCGAGTAAATGTACCGTGAAATAAAAGAATTACAATTCTAGTGTTTATTTTTTTATTTTTATTTTTGGGTCTAATTCTAGTGTTTAGTTGAATATTTAAGATATACACACCATAGGATGAATTATAATTAATATGCTCGCAAATTTTTTTATGGAAATTATAATAAAAGGATATTTATTGAAAAAGTAAAATATTACGGCATGTTTTATATTTTGATTTTATGATTCACTTTTGGCATTGCAAAATTTGTGGAGGAAGTTATATTTTAGTATCAAAAGTAACTGAACACTACAACAATATTAGTTTTTGAAATCAAACTAAGACTATAAAATATTTTTTTCGAACAACTTGTAAGCTATCAACTGAAATAATAACACACATGCATAATAATGATTGTAAATATATTTTGGGAGATTGTCTTAACGTGACAAATTAAAGCTTGCAAAACTGTTTAGATAAATCTTAGTTTTACCTGTCATGAAATTAGTTCACTAAAAATGACATTTTATCTTTTTCTCCCATTAAAATTAATTTAAAATGCCATACACATTTGTCTATATTTACAAAAGTTAATTTTAGTTCAATTCAATTTTATCGAAACTAGACTTTCTATTAAAATCTTAAAACAAAATATAAATCTGTAAGAATTATTTATATTAAATAAATTTATCAACTAATTCAGTAATTTGTATAAAATTTAAGGAACCACTTTGACTTTAATATTTATTTAAAATACTAATCTCAACATAGTCGATTGATCAATGATGCAACTTATTTATCATTGTGAGATTTACATTAACTATGTCCTAAAAAATTAGATCATTTACTTTGAAACATACTATAGATCAGAAGGAAAATAAGAATTATAGAAGAAAGAAAAAATAAATTTTGTGTTTTAAATTTGCAACCAAGAAACTGATTAAATGTCTAAAGCGAATAAGCGATTAAGAGAGAAAAAAATGAAGTTGAAAAATGGAAATTAGATACAGTGACCAAGAGGGTATGAGGTTGGAGGGGGTGAATTAACATATTTTATTTAACTTTTTAGGGTTAAAATTGTTAAGGTAAAACTTTTAACTAGGGTGAAAAGATTAAGTAAGTGGATGTATTTAAAATTATCTAAATATATATCTATATTATAAAATATCAAGTTTGACCAAATTTATTTTCAAAAAGTATAAGAATCTAATGGTATAAAAATATACATATTATAATGTGCATTAACTCGATATACACCCTTAGATGGGTTTTATACACACACTAAGATGTCACATCAAAGTTAAAATACTCGTACTAATAATATACACACAATAAATTCTCACACACCAATAATTTTTTTTATATTAAAAATGTCATAACTTAAAATAAAAAATTCAAAGTTTAATAAAAAGTTAATATTTAAAATCTATTAATCAAGCTCAATTAAACATGATCCTTCATGACTATAGAATTATGTAAAAAAAATAAAAATTATTAAATAATATTTAACACCAATAATATATACAAAATAAACTCTCACACACCAATAATTTTTTTTAGATTAAAAATGTCATAACTTAAAATAAAAAATTCAAATTTAATATTTAAACTCTACTAATCAATAAATTTAATAAAATTTTAATATTTAAATATACTAATCAAGATCAATTAAACCAAAATTCATCTTAAAATAAAAATTAATATTTAATATTTAAAATATATTAATCAATAAATTTAATAAAAATTAATATTTAAATCTACCAATCAAGATTAATTAAATAAGATCTATCATAACTGCATAATTATGAATTTAATATTTAAATCTACTAATCAAGATTAATTAAATAAGATTCATCATGACTATAGAATTATATAAAAGTAATAATAAAAATTGTTAAGTAACGTTTAAGGACGTACTTTATGTATTCATACATTATTGGTCATCTTAGTATGTTATTTTTAAGTTTGTTCATAATAAAATCAGTTAAATTTTTGAACTATTTTCAAATCACACCAACAGACGTGATTGAATTATTTTCACATATGGCCTTGAGTTTAATTTATTATAAGTTTATTTTGTCGATATCAAAATAAGATCAATGAATATGATTAAAGAATTTTTTTAAATTAAAGACAAATTGGTTCAAATCGGTCTACTTTTAATTTTTTTTTAACATGAAAATATATTAAACCTAAATTTATAAATTTAAATTTATCATCCGTTACTTCTTTTTATCTTATTATTAATTTTTGTTTAATTTACTACCCTAGTATTATATATAGAGAGAGCGCCGGGTTGATTTTTCATTTATCTTTGGGTTGTAGATGGATAATCGGACGGCTCGCATTAGTGTATTTTTAATTTTTTTTTCTTTTTCGCGCACACATTGGTTTGAGACAGGACCATTAAACAAACAAACGACAAAAACCTAAACAAACAAACAGCAAAAAGCCGGAGAGCAAACCACCTCGGATGCAACAGAGGGTGGGCCCTATTGTTTCCAGTTTTCCTACAGATGTGATAGGTACGCCCCTACTATTTTTCTAAGGCCATCTCTAATGATGTTTTTACCCAAGCAAATTTTTATGATAGAAATGAATAATAGAAAAAATTTTCTCCAATGGGCATTTCTATCTCTATTTATATCCTAGGTGGAAGTCTATTGGGATTGGGAATTTCTATCACCATTTCTACATGTAGAAATGGTGATAGAAATTCTCTATGTGACATGGCAAATTTTCATTGGTTGTTGTACACCCACTAATTCTCTCTCTTCATTAAATAGGGGACAAAGTAAGGAAGAAATTGAACAATAGAAATCACCATTGGAGACCATATTTTCTATCCTTCTACACCAATATAAATATATTGCCAATAGATATAGAAATATTATAAAATAATATTGACACATAAGATAGAAATGCAAAAATAGAAAACATCATTGGAGATGGCCTAACCGCCATTGACTTGGAAAAAAGGCCAGGGGCCAATGAGTAGCAAATATTCTTTACACTGGCAATATTTAATGTATATTTTCGGTACCTTATTGTTATTACTATATATACTAGTTTTTTAATCTGTGTGATGCACAGACGAACTTTTATATATATATTTATTATTTTTTATAAATATTGATAATATTTTTAATTATTTTTGTGTCTTTTTAAATGGAATCTAAATTTCACAAATATAAAGTAATCATTCATTAAGTATGAGAGTATTATAATTTTCATATATATCAGTAGTACTCAACAATAACTTTTGATCAAAATACAATTTAAGAACTTAGCATAATAGTGAGTTTGAAAATACCAATTTAATTAAACCGTACTTCCTAAGCACTCTCTTAACTTTTCACAACAAATTTAACTATATTAAAAAAATAAAAACAACTCTAGCAAATGAAACTTAATTATAACTTATAGTTTGGGAACATACTGTTAAATCTTAATTAAGCTAATAGTTTCCGCATAACAACATCCGACATCTCTTAATTAAGAATAACAATTAAAACTTTTAGAATTAACATAGATACAAATTAAAAAGAGTAAGTAAAACCTGTAAATATATAAATATAATTGCAAATTTAATTCAAGTAATAATTTTTTGGTGACAAACTCAAGGAATACTTGCAAATACATATAAACAATTTCCGTTGCTGAACTTGTTTTAACATCATTTTTACATAGTCTCATGGAACAAAAATCTGCACTCATTTATAATTTGTATTTTATAAAACAAAGGTTATATAGTGCGTGAGTATTTATACTGCTTTACTTTAGAAGAGGAAGAATAATAGACCCATTAAGAAATCCAAAAAACTGGTAGAATAATGTAAGTATTATTAAACTGCTAACAAAAATGTAGGTTATATTATTTAAAAAAATAAAATGTAAGACCTTAATTAAATCTAATAAATGCTCTCAAATTTAACTTTAGAACTTCCTCCATAATTAATGCTACTAATGAATGCTGATGGTGTCAAAATCTAGAACAGATAATTGACGACCGACCAATCAATGAATAATGGTGAATTAGAGGTTTAATATTGAATTGTAACTGTGAATAGTGATTGTGAACAGTATCATCGTATATGTGAACAGTGATTGTGAACAGTATCACCGTATATGTGAACAGTGGTTATGAACAGTAAATGTGAACAGTACCTCTGAACAGTGACTCTGAACAGTGATCGTGAACAGTACCACCGTATATGTGAACAGTGACTGTGAACAGTACCGGCAGAAACTGATTAAAAATAAAGATGAACACGAGACGTTTTTTATTAAGGTAGGTTCCCCCGGTAGCGCTTATGCTAGTCCGGCAGTACGTCCTCCTTTTGTGTGTGCTTGCTTTGTATTAGCTCAAAGGCAATCAATTCGGATGATAATACAAGCTACCAATCTCTCTCTTTCTTTCTATAATTTCCTTAATTCTATTTATAAGTATAGAATTAGGATTACAACTATTTCAACAGAATAAATAATAAACTGTGTAGGAGAGAGAGTGTATAAGGATTGGTATTTTTTTTGGGGTATGAAAAGAGAGAGTATAAGACCCTCAAAAATTGGCTTGTATTTAGGAAAGAGGGATGGATATTGGGAGAGAAGGAAGAGATGTTTTTGGTGTGTCTTTGGATGGATGTATGAGGGGGTATTTATAGGTAAATGTAGAATGGTAAATAGGTAAATTTGATAAAAATGAAGGGCAAAAAGGTAATTTTTGGTGGAGGTGTATATGATGTGTATGCTTAGGTCACATGTATTCTAGAATGTATATGATGTGTATGCTTATGTCACATGTATTCTAGAATGGTTTTTTACTGGAGGTAAAAAATGGTATTTTACTGGAGGTAAAAATATTGAATTACCTTCGTAGGCCAATGGTAAAATTAGTATTTAACCCCATCAATTGCCCCCTATCCTTTATTTTTATGCTGAAAGCTGAATGTGAAGGATAAATGCCTTTTGCCGGATAAGTGGTCATGCTCAAAGCTAAGGCGTGAAAGCGGGTACATGTCGAGGAAGATAATCATGGAGAGAGTTCGAATAATCGACGTGTAAGGTTTTGTTAACTTTTGACCGTAAGTTTATGGGGCTTGGATCATTAATGTGTAAAGTTGACTAAACTTTGATCATAAGTAGTTTGGTTCTACTTGGGCTTTTTCCAACTGTCTTTATATGTATATATACATATACATATATATATACATTTTTTTTTTTAAAGACAATATAAAAAATCTCACCACGACAAGAAATTTTACCGCAGCATCAACATCAACGCACATTTTCTTCCCCTATGGCGACATTAAAGAGGGATCTAGGGCGGTGGAGCCTAGATGCACGCGGGAGGCCCTGCAAGCGGGGGGCGCTGCACGCGGGGTGCGCTGCATATTTTGACTTTTTAAGAAGACAGCTTTTCGTCTTCGGGATTTTTTTTTTCAATGCTAGATGCCTCTTGTCCCCTCTTTCTTGTCATCTCCCTCAAGATCCATCTCCTTCTTATACCTTTTACAGAGGGTATCCATGAACAAGAAAAAGTAAATCACAAGTATGCCGAATACCTTCCGTTATACAGGCTCTTCTTGTGCTGCTTGCTCTTATAGGGGCAAGGGATGTCAGCCATGGTGTGAATATGCACAAATTTTTCGAAATGTGATTAGTCGCCAGGATTACCGCACAATCTTCACTGTTTTCGGGGTGAAGAATGTTGCGAATATTTTACAAAATATTCCCGAATATCAACGTCTTGAGACTCTCAATTCATTTCTTTTTGAAGCTAAAGCGAGAATCGAGAATCCCATTAAAGGATGTACTGCTCTCCTTGCTTCTCTTGAACAGAATGTGGAAGAGTTACAAGAACGGGTAACGGCATTAGAGGCTCAGTTAGAAGGAGGGTCTTCCTGTGTTAACTCGTTATCCTCCTTTGCTCCTCCTCGAGGTTCTTCGAGGTTCCTTTCGTCAATAGAAAATAACGCGGCTGATGTTATTCCGTCTGCCGTGAATCCCCCAGAACCTGTTCCAGGAGATTTTTTAAGGCTCCTCATGTCGGCGGAAGAGATTGCACCTGATATCCCTCCCCCTACCGTGAATCTTATGGAAAACGAGGCTTTTATGACTGAAGTGGAAACTATCAGCCCTGACTGGACAGCTTTAGGGGATATTCGCCATGATTTTTCTGATTATTCTTCTTCTGCTTTAAGTACTATTTTGAATTTTGATGCTGATGATCTCCAGCCTTTTCTTTGATTAGATAAGTTATCTACCCTTCCACTTTCATGTCTTTTTGTTTGCGAAGAAGGGGTCCAACACATATCTGCTTATCATTCAATAGCATACCGTTCAGCCCAGACAATGTATGCACTTCTAGTGAAGGTTTTGTTCTTTAAGCAAGTGTTCCGCAAATATTCCACCTGTAACATCTATTTTCATCAATAAATAAACAAGTTTTGTTTCAGAATTTTTTTTTGTATATCTTCTGTGTGCGCTTTTTATGTTTTGTTTTGAGTTGTTATTGTGAGATTTGAATAAGCCATATATGAATGGTTATCCCTTTTCCCCCACACTCAAAGTAAAACAGTAAAGGCAAAAGAGAGAAAATAAATCCAGTAAAGATGCCTGTATTAGAGGTCTTTTGGCAGTTTTTTCCAAAATGGACTTGGTGCGCAACTGGTTTTTATTGGGTCATTTGTACGTAAGGAATTATTCTTATTTTGGCTAAGTCTATAAGAGTTGTGCCCCCTAGACTTTAACCAAATTTTGTAAGATTCTTTCCGAACGCCAATTAGACTCCTCAGAGTGTAAGTGTGCTCATGTAGAAGAGCTGTGCACCAACAAAATGACCTCTTTAATTAGAGGAATTTCTCAGCTCTCAGCAAGTCTGTACTTAGACTTTATATGCTTGGTGGCTGACCTACATAGCGGTAGGAATTTTTTCAAGGTCGTTGATGTATAAAAGGAAAACTTTGTGCTTTTTGGTTAAGTCTACAGAAATGTCATGCCTTCTTTTGACTTAAGCAAATTACAACAGCTTTCTCAATTATTTTTATGCAACCTCTTTAGCGTATTTCCGACCTCCTTGTGATAGTTTTGCTTCTTGTAAATAACGATATACCAAAGTAAAATTTCATATATTTTTCTTCGGAGCAAGTCATTACAAGATTACAGAGTACTTCAGTCAGGGATAGTATCTCTTGAGGTGCTCTATATTCCATGGCCTCATGAGCTCCATTCCATCCATGGTGCTCAAGTAGTAGGTACCAGGTCTACTAACTTTGGTTACCACATATGGACCCTCCCATTTGGCAGCTAGCTTCCCATGTTGAGAAATTTTGGTGGCTAGAATAACTTTTCGAAGCACCAAGTTGCCCACAGTTAGGCTTCGGTGCCTGACCCTTTTGTTGTAACTTTTGATCATGTTCCTTTTGTAGGCTTCTTCTTTAATCCGAGCTTGTTCTCTTTTTTCTTCGAGGAGGTCTAAGTTGGCTAAGAGTCCTTCGTCATTCCGAGCTGGGTCATGATGGTTGATTCTGTATGTTGGCATTCCCATTTCTACTGGAATCACCGCTTCAGTTCCATAGGTCAAAGAGAAAGGAGTTTCCCTCGTAGGCCCTCGGATCATAGTCCTGTAAGCCCAAAGAACTGAGGGGAGTTCTTCAGACCAATTTCCCTTAGCATCGTCGAGTCTTTTCTTTAGCGAGTTCAGGAGAGTTCTGTTGGTGACTTCTGCTTGGCCATTTGCTTGGGGATGGACAGGTGAACTGTAGTGATTCTCTATTCCATGATCTTCACAAAAATTTCTGAAGAGATCACAATCAAATTGCTTGCCATTATCAGTGATCAGAATCTTTGGGAGGCCGAAACGACATATGATATTTCTCCATACAAAGCTTTGAATTTTCATAGTGGTGATGGTGGTCAATGCTTCTGCCTCAGCCCATTTGGTGAAGTAGTCAATGGCTACAACTGCGAACTTGGTTTGTCCTTTACCCAAGGGGAAAGGACCAACAATGTCCATCCCCCACTGAGAAAAGGGCCATGGGCTGCTGACAGGAGTCATGAGCTCTGCTGGGAGCTGTTGGACATTGGCAAACCGTTGGCACTTGTCACACTTTTTTACCAATTCCTTGGCATCTTGTAGAATGGTTGGCCAAAAGTAACCTTGTCGTCCAACTTTGAGAGCTAAGGAACGAGCTGCCGGATGTCCACCACACAACCCCTCATGGATCTCTAACAGGGCTGCCTGAGCTTGATGGGGGTGTAGGCAGAGTAAGAAAGGAAGAACATAGCCTCTCTTGTACAGGGTTGCTTCTATGACTACATATCTGTTGGAGATGTATTTGATCCTTTTGGCCATCTTCTTTTCTTCTGGCAAAACTCCATTTGTGAGGTAGTCCAGAATTGGGTCAATCCAGCACTTGCAGACTTGTACTGGGGCTGCATCCACTTCTTCAAGCTCATTGATGGCTTTGCTTTCTAAATATTCAATGTGGACACCGCTTGGTGCCTCTGTTGATGAAGCTAGCTTGGCCAGGCGGTCTGCCTTGTTATTCTGAGCTCGGGGAACTTTGATGAATACCACGTTTGTAAACTTTCGGGCTGCCGTTTGAGTTTTAGCCAGGTAAGCAGCCATGTGATCTTCTTTATCCATGTTGTGGCCCAGTATTTGGCCAACTACGACTGCAGAGTCATTGTAAACCACCATCTGTTTTGCCCCCAAGTCTCCAGCAATCCTCAGACCTGCTATGATAGCTTCATATTCTGCTTCGTTGTTTGATGCCTTGAAAAGGAACTTGAGAGCTATCTCCAATGTGTTAGCCTCAGGGGTGATCAATACTAGACCAGCTCCAGAACCTTGAGAGTTGGAGGCTCCATCTGCGTGGAGTACCCACACTGGGATCTCTGGCATCAGGCCTATTGAGGTAGAAGGGCTCGAGGCGCTTGGGTCTACTGTTGGCAGTAGCTTTGGAAATTCGGCAACCTGTTCCTCTGTGTAAGTAAACTCGGCTATGAAGTCAGCCACAGCCTGCCCTTTGATTGACACCCGTGGTTTGTAACTGATCACAAATTGCCCGAGTTCTACAGCCCAGATAGCTAACCTTCCTGATTGATCTGGTTTGTCAAGAATTCGCCGTAGTGGTTGGTCTGTGAGTACATCAATGGCATGGGCTTGAAAGTAGGGCCTCAGTTTCCTAGAAGTGATGAGAAGAGCGTATGCCAATTTTTCCAACCTTGGGTAATTAAGCTCGGCGGCGTGCAGAGCTCGGCTCGTGTAGTAGACAGGGAGTTGCGCCCCCTCTTCGTTCCTCATGAGGGCTGAGCTGACCGCTGTTTGGGAAACAGCCAAGTAAAGGCAGAGAATTTCACCCTTCTTTGGAGAACTCAATAAAGGAGGAGCTCCGAGGTATTTCTTGAGCTGCTGAAAAGAAAACTCACATTCTTCTGTCCACTCGAAGGCCTTTTTCAGAGTCTTGAAGAATGGGTGGCATTTGTCAGTAGCCTTTGAGATGAACCTGTTAAGGGCTGCCACTCGACCTGCTAAACTCTGAACTTCCTTTGGTTTGGTGGGAGACTTCATGTTAATCAAAGCTTGTATCTTCTCGGGGTTAGCTTCAATTCCCCTTTGTGTTACCATAAAACCTAAAAATTTGCCACCTTTTACCCCAAAAGCACACTTAGTTGGATTGAGGGACATACCATTTTGTCTAAGTATAGAAAAGGCTTCATTGAGGTCGGAAACATGGCTGGAAGCCTTGAGGCTCTTGACGAGCATGTCGTCGACGTAGACCTCCATATTCTGGCCTATCTGTTCTTTGAACAGGGAGTTCATCACCCTTTGATAGGTAGCTCCTGCATTCCTCAAACCAAAGGGCATCGCCTTGTAACAATAGGTCCCTTCATTGGTGATGAAAGATGTCTTTTCTTCGTCTTCAGGAGCCATCCTTACCTGATTATATCCAGAATAAGCGTCCATGAAGCTCAGCATTTCATGCCCAGTGGTCGCATCCACGAGCTGATCAATCTTCGGGAGCGGAAAGCTGTCTTTTGGACAAGCCTTGTTGAGGTCTTTGAAATCCACACACATCCTCCATTTTCCGCTGTGTTTCTTCACAAGTACCACATTGGAAAGCCATTTCGGGTAGTGGACCTCCCTAATGAAACCAGCTTGGAGCAATTTTTGGACCTCTTCTTTGGCGGCCAGATTCCTTTCTGCTGCAAAGTTTCTCTTTTTCTGCCTTACGGGCTTAAAGGCCGGGTCAGCGTTGAGCCTGTGCACCATGACCTCTGGGTTGAGCCCTTTCATGTCATCATGAGACCACGCAAAGATATCGGCGTTAGCTTTAAGGCATTGAGAGAGCTCCCGTCTAACCTCCGAGTTGAGTTGGTTGCTGATTTTGAGCACCCTTTCAGGTAGTAAAGGATCTAAGAGCAAGTCTTCTAGATCCTCAACGGGCTTTCCCCTGAGCTCTTTTGCTTCATCCCGGGGGTCTAGGGTATCAATTTCCAATCTCTCAGAGGTGGTGGATTCTCCTGTATTGTTCACCCCTTCAGCAGTTGTTACCTCGAGCTCTACGGTGGCGATCTCTGTGGTTCTAACTTCTTTTAAGGTTCCAAATTGACAGTGCCTGGCCTCCATTTGGTTACCTCTGACCTCCCCGATCCCATGGAGGGTTGGGAACCTCATGGTTAAGCTGCAGGTTGATATGGCAGCTCTGATTTCATTAAGGGTTCCTCTGCCCAAGATAGCATTATAATGGGGAGCTGAGTCAAGAATTAAGAATTCTGCCATGGTCGTGACCTGCTTTGGAGTCGTCCCTAGAGTTATCGAAAGCTTGATTACTCCCAAGGACCTTGTCTTCTCCCCAGAGAACCCTACCAATGTGACCGGCGATTGGACCAGGTGTTCTTTAGTGAGACCCATCGCTTTGAAAGCACTGTAGTACATGAGGTTCGAGGTCGCTCCTGTGTCGATAAGGATACGATGGACGTTGTGGTTGCTTATCATCGCTGTTACTACTAACGGGTCATCATGGGGGTACTCTATCCCGTTCATATCCGCATCAGTGAAAGTGATCTCGGAGGTCTCGTACTTAGCCATCTTTGAGGGCCTTGAGCTGAAGAACTCTGCTTTTGAGCTCGAGAATTTAGCCTGCCTGATGTAGGCCTTTCGGGACCTGTTGCTGTTTCCAGAGAAGGACGAACCTCCCTCAATCATGAATATTTCTTTGGCGTGCTCCTTCCCATTGGCTTTTGGGGGAACATCCTTTTCTTTCTTTATGTACTGTCGGAGCTGACCTCGCTGGATAAGCTTCTCAATTTCTTCCTTGAGCTTCCAACAATTATCAGTCTCGTGGCCGTGGTCTTTGTGATACCGGCAGTACTGGGTAGAGTCCCTCTTCCTCTCTGGAGTGCTCATCTTTTTAGGCTTAGGTACCTCTCCTGGTTCTAATTGGGCATAAACCTCGCTTAGTGAAGCTGTAAGGGGAGTGAACTTCCGTTGAGCTCTATCCTCGCTAGATTTGAACTTTTCAGTATTCTTTTTGTTCTTCTTGGTCTCCCTCTCTTGGCCAGAAGAAAGGCTATGTTCCCCCTGGCGCTTGGAAGGGGACCAGAGAGCAGAAAACCCCGACAGGTTGCGTCCTTGGAGTGTCTCTTCCACCCCAATCTGTTTGTTGACCTCGTCCAGGAGCTCAGACATGGTCTTTGGAGCCATTCTAGCTAAGGTCATTAAGCAGTAGGGAGAGCTTACTCCGTTCATAAATGCAGCTACGGCCACAGCTTCATTGAGATCGTTGATCATGAGGCTTTCTTGGTTGAATCGGCAAGCGTAGTCTTTCAGACCTTCGTTCGAACTTTGTTTGATTGTGAAGAGGTGGGTGGAGGTCTTAGACTGTTTTCTAGTCCCCACGAAGTGAGTCACGAACCTCGTACCAAGCTCGTGCGAGCTCTGAATCGAGCCTGGAGATAGGCTGTTGCACCACATCCGAGCTGCCCCCTTGAGAGTTGTGACAAAAGCCCTGCATATGATACCATCTGGGACATTCTGGAGCCCCATCATATTTTCAAATTGCTGCCAATGGTCCATTGGATCGGTTGAGCCATCATATGACTCTAAAGGAGGTAATTTGAATCTGTTCGGGACTGCACAGGTCTGGATGTGCGCTGCAAACGGCGATTCAGAATTTCTTACCAGAGTTGCTGCCGAGCTCCCCCCGACGTGGCCTATGGTTTTCATCATTTCGGCCAGCTGGGCTTTCATTTCTGATCTGAGCCTCTGCTCTACTTCTTCAACAGAGCTCTTGTTCGAGATCCTGTCGAACACGGACCCTCGAGGCCTAGCATTTGTCTCCAAAACTGGTGGAATGGGGGGGCGACCTCCTCTGCTCACACTTTGTCTTTGAGCCTCTCCTTCAGAGCGTCTTTCTCGAACAACATTAATTTGTGGATTTCTTTTTGGAGATGATGGGGGAGCTGTAATAGAGAACTCATCATAAGAATCTCCTTGTTCAGAACTGGATTGATCGGCATCAGACCCATTGGGCCTGCCTCGACTTCTCCTATACCTCCGGCGGCGTTCCCCCAGCCTTTCAATGGCTGGGATTCGCGCAGGGGCTGGAGGAGCCGGTGCAGAAACAGGGGTCGGAGGCGATCCATCTCTTGAACTGTAAGAAGGGGGTTCTCTTTGAGCTATCAATCTATCAATCTGGACCTGGAGAGCAGTTTGTTGAGCCACTAAGGCTATCAAGGGGTCTGTTTGGGTGTTTTCTGATTGGGACATGGTGAATGTATGGTTTTTGGCTTTTTGAGAAGTGTGTGACTTTAAGGAAATGTCTTTCCCACAGACGGCGCCAAACTGATGGTGTCAAAATCTAGAACAGATAATTGACGACCGACCAATCAATGAATAATGGTGAATTAGAGGTTTAATATTGAATTGTAACTGTGAATAGTGATTGTGAACAGTATCATCGTATATGTGAACAGTGATTGTGAACAGTATCACCGTATATGTGAACAGTGGTTATGAACAGTAAATGTGAACAGTACCTCTGAACAGTGACTCTGAACAGTGATCGTGAACAGTACCACCGTATATGTGAACAGTGACTGTGAACAGTACCGGCAGAAACTGATTAAAAATAAAGATGAACACGAGACGTTTTTTATTAAGGTAGGTTCCCCCGGTAGCGCTTATGCTAGTCCGGCAGTACGTCCTCCTTTTGTGTGTGCTTGCTTTGTATTAGCTCAAAGGCAATCAATTCGGATGATAATACAAGCTACCAATCTCTCTCTTTCTTTCTATAATTTCCTTAATTCTATTTATAAGTATAGAATTAGGATTACAACTATTTCAACAGAATAAATAATAAACTGTGTAGGAGAGAGAGTGTATAAGGATTGGTATTTTTTTTGGGGTATGAAAAGAGAGAGTATAAGACCCTCAAAAATTGGCTTGTATTTAGGAAAGAGGGATGGATATTGGGAGAGAAGGAAGAGATGTTTTTGGTGTGTCTTTGGATGGATGTATGAGGGGGTATTTATAGGTAAATGTAGAATGGTAAATAGGTAAATTTGATAAAAATGAAGGGCAAAAAGGTAATTTTTGGTGGAGGTGTATATGATGTGTATGCTTATGTCACATGTATTCTAGAATGTATATGATGTGTATGCTTATGTCACATGTATTCTAGAATGGTTTTTTACTGGAGGTAAAAAATGGTATTTTACTGGAGGTAAAAGTATTGAATTACCTTCGTAGGCCAATGGTAAAATTAGTATTTAACCCCATCAAATGCTACTAATGAATGTAATTAATAGGATTGAAGTAAAAGAATTCCTCCATAATACTATTATAGTATATGATTCTAAATAAATATTTTAATATTTTAAAATTATTTATAGTTATTCATATTTTAAATGTACTACTTTTTTGTCACTTTTTATATATTTGATTTTTTTTTTAAGTTTTAGAGTATTCATTAAACATATTGTTAATAGTGTTGCTCATTATTGATGCGTTTATTTGTTGAATTTTTTTTTTTATCACTTTGTCAAAGTGTATTAGACAATATGTAATTAGATCTAGTTAGACATATTTTGCTCAGGAATTTTTCATATGTCTCTATTTAATGGCTACGTCTAGTTATAATACATAAGATGTAGCCATTATATGATAAGAATGTAATCTCACAAATGATTTTAGGTCTCGTTTGATTCACGAAAGGGAACCCAATTTCCTTATCTTTTCTATGGAGGTGGAAAATTAAATTTTCTATCAAATTTTTTTTCTTATATTTAGTAAAGCATGAAAAGTATTTAGGTAAGAGTATTATTGTCTAAAATTTTTGTAATAAATGCTTGAAAATCATAAGAGAAAATTAATCACATATGTTTTGAGATGAATTGTTTTACTCTCTACTTTTTCCTTTTTCGAAAAAATGTTTTCAAAATTTGTACTTGCCAAATAAAAAAAACGAATTTTTTTTCTCGAATATTAAAATCCGTAAATTAAACAGGCTTTGGGGAGATTATTTTTGGGGGAGGAGAGAGAGAGAGATTAAGTGGCTCTCGGTGTTAGTATTGACACGTGTTTAACGATCACTTGTTGGAAAAGCAGACTCGTTCTCTGTTGAGGTCGGAACTAAAGACGTGATCGAACAGAAGAATAATTTTTGGTCCCTTTAAAATATTTAGAATTATAGAGTAAGTATGAAGGTTTGGCTATGGAAGTGAAAAATGAGATGAGAACCGGCTAATGGACAAAATGGAAGGAGGAAAAGGAAAGTACCGAAATATGGCTAATCAACAAAATGGAAGAACATTAGAGATATGATGTCAGAAAGTGAAACACTAGGGAGATAAAGTTAAAAAATAATTTAAGTCTCTTTACCTAATAATATAAAATTATTATTAAAATAATTTTATGGTTGATTTAGTATTTTTAATATTAATTTTTGATACTGTTAAAATAATATTTGATTAGCAACAGTTATACTTACTGATATATATATATTGTTAAATATATTTTTGTATATATATATCCCGTTATCGTAATTACTTTTTTGAGTTTTAATTATTAAAAATAATAATAAGACTTTAAATAAAAAATGCTAAATATATTTTTGAGAGAAACTTTCGTGGAAGATTCTTCCGCAGTCTATATCAATTTCTTTTACCCATAATTTGTCAGGCTTAGTTAGTGATGCCTTAAAAAAATTTGGAAAATTAAATTTGGACCTAGACGCTAATTAAATACTTGTCCATATTAGACACATTAGACATTAATAATTATTACTAACCCATCCAGTGAATATTCTTTGAAATAAAAAGATTCAAATTCAGTTGAGGAGTAACAAGTTCTTCATGATATTTAGTTGTGGTTGTTACTCAAATTGCCCAAAGTATAAACAGTTGGATTAATTCAAAAGGCTATCGAAGAGGAAAAGGTTAGAAGACCAATTGCTATATTAAGATTGGTACAAGTTCGCTGCATTGCTCAATGAATTTCAATGGAGATGGGTACACATATTTTTTTTTTGTCATCTCTTAGCACTAGGTACAATGCGCGATATTAAAATTGATGTTGTGTAGGACGCTCAATTAAACAAAACACAAACCACATGGAATGAAACAAAGGGGTTTCTCTAATTTCCCTAATTGGAAACTTTCATTTATTACAAAGGTGGTCCCTAATGTTTTTATTTTATTATAAATTAATATATATGACGATCCAGATCCTGCTATTTTCTCACCACTGTTGACATACACATAAGATGGCAAAAGGCACGGTGATAGTTAATGAGTTACGATAAAAGTATTACTAAATTGTAGATGAACCATGTTAGAGCATTTCCATGGTAGGGTAAATTGATAAATTTATCCTACCCCTCTTCACAGCAGAGAAATTTAGACGAGTAGAATTTGGCTTATAGGGTAGAGAAGGACTAAATTTATTATTTTCTTAAATTTTAGCTTATACGGGTTTAGTTCACTTGCATGAGCCATACGAGTAGTAGACTCGTATCAAACTGAAAAAAAAATATATATACAAATTTGGGACACTCATATGGATCATTTCTTTTTCTATTTTTTTTAAAAAAATAATAATAATACCCCATACGAGGCTAGCTCACTCGTATGGGAATTTCCCCTTCTTCTTTTTTTAAGTTCAAAATTGATACCATTTTCGCCGTAGAATGGCTTGCAATTTAGTAAAGTAAAAGGTAAATTTGCCCTAAATTTTAACCCCTCCACTATGGATGCTCTTACTTAATTTAAAGGAAATTTTAAAAAGATAACTCAAAGGTTATTTTCAATCAATCTCTATCATTCATAATTCTCATTTGACATTTGTTAGACTTTAATGTAGATGCGTGGATATTAATTGGACTCTTTTGATATAATTTTTTAAGTATACCAATTCTTAATTGTAATCTCAATTATGACTACGTAAATGAATTATAGTAATTGTACATAATGTTTAACTATATGATAGTACATACTTATTGTGGTGAACCTAGTCGGAGTGTTTTCAAATTGGTGGGGTTAATATATTTTTGTTTCTTAAGGAGGGAGAAAACCTTACTTACACTTGGCAATAAATATCCAATGGTTTGACTCTGTGGACTCTCCATCACTCTCTATCTCTCTCTATATATAGGTATACCTATTTTTCCCTCTCTCCCTCAACCACTTCTGGCTAGTTTCTTTCACTGTCCGAGTTTTTTCTCTCTGGCACTCTACTTCCATCGATGATGGAGAGCTTCGATAAATCTCCACCACCATCGCCGCCTCCCCCTCAGAGTCTGGGAGATGTAAGTCGATATATGTATATATACATTTGGATTTTGACCCCCATTTTCCTTTCCATTAATTCGTTGTTTTTGGATGTTCAAATTCATGGGTGTTCGGATTTTGATCCCCAGTTTCTGTTTCATTAATTCTTTGTTTGGATTTTCAATTCATAGGCCACGTTTGAGTGGTAACGTGATTCAGTTGTTGAAGTTGCTTGTCTGTTGCATTTGGTTCAAAGCTTTGGCTTTGTGCTTGATTGAGAATTTCCAAAGATTAGTTATCAAACTTTTTTGGTTTTTCAAAAACGAAGGGAGGTTTAACTGCAAACAACTAAAACCCGCTCCAAACCTTCTTTTGATGAGCCTCGAGATCGTTTTCAGGTTCGAGTAGGGACTTTTCCAACTTATTTCAGTAAATACTTGGAGGTCGTACGGATATTTAATGATTCTCTCCTTTACCTCTATATATATATTTTTTTGGGTTTCAAGACACAGTTTGGAAATTGCCTCTTTTTCTTTTGAACTTATTTTGTTAGTCACTGGCCAAAATTTTTTTATGATATTTTGCTCCAAATCCGCTCTCTAATACTAAAACCTATATTTTATAAATATATATAAAAAAAAAGAAATAATCAATTAATACTAAGCATATGTCCTTTTGAAATTCAGACAAGGGATCGCGGAAAGATAAAGGCTGAGCCAAGTTCATCTCCTCCCTTAGACAAGCACTATGTAAGTTCTCTAATTTTAATTCACTTTCCTTTTATTTTTTTCCTATTGATTATTGTATGAATTAATTCATAGTCTTTGATATATGAACTTAAAAACCAATTATATTACAATGACATATTTTTCTTTTAATGTGTGTTTGTTGTGTTGAATTTTGTACTACAGGTGAGTAAAGCCATACTAGAACCTCCTGCTGAACTTACGGTGCGTCTTCGCCCTGGAAGACATATAACTAGTGTAAGTAATTATTGTTGGATATTGAATGAGATTTTCTTCTTTTTGAAAATTTGTCCAATTGTCCAACTACCTTCCAACTGCCATCTGTCCGTTTTATTTTCTTTTGCCCAAACCGTTTGAAACTGTTTTTTTTTTTTTTTTTCTTCTTCATTGGTTATATATAATTTTCCTCCTTCACTGTGAAAGAAGAAGAAGGAAAAAACAGAGCATCAAAAAGTTATTTCTTTCTGAGCCCAAAGTTCAAGCAGAATACATATTTGTGTTCGTCGTTCTGTTAGTGGTGGTGCTGCCATTTCAGAAGCAACCCGTTCTATCCTGGGAGGCAATTATTCACTGCACTCTTAAGCACCGAGAAGAGAGGAATAAATTTGCTTTAAGGAAACTGTTCATAACAGGGCTCGGGTTAGTATTTGGGATTAGTACGATCTTCTATCAAGTTAGTATTTCTATTAAATCCAAATTTATATGTATGTCGTTACTCTGTTCTTATTATGTTTGATGTATATATATTATATGTAAAGTTCCATTTCTCAAAGAATTGTTCTGTGTATGCATGCTTTTATTATTATACTACCGTTTCTGCTAGTATACATTCCTACAATTATTTCCCCGCACCCGAACTCTAAATTTTCGAGATTTGGGGTATTTGTTTAGAGAATTATATTGATCCATACCCTAATTTTTTTTTTCGAAAATCACAATTTAAAAGTAGTTTTCAACTAGTAGAGTACCGTCATTCTTCACTTTTTGTCCCGGCGGGAGATTCCAATCCAAATACTAATGTGATTCAAATTCATTTGGATTTCAACTTTCGATTTTCTTGGGGGGGAAAAGAAGCATGTTCTTCGGATCATCGCATCCTCTTTCTCACACTCCGCCATAGTGTGATTCAAACAACTTTAATTTAGTACAATTAATTTATCAAGCAATGATGGAATTTGTCTTTGTTTAATTTCTGCATTCGTCAACACATGGTACCACCAAAGAATAAAAATAAAATAAAAATGATTAAGATCGAAAAATGAATGTCACTACTTCATCATATAATAAAATGGCTTGATACCATCTCAAAATGATTGCGTAATTCTTGCGTATATTTGTAAGGTAAATTTTGTCAAACATTACACTATAATCCGATTGTTCACTTCTAAAACTTTTACACAAAATTTTAATGTCAAGATTCGGACCAATGAAACAAAAACGTACAAGTGTATATAAAATATTATGAAGTCTGAATCTTAATTAATTTTTTTTTGTTCAGTGGTAATTTTATATTTATGATTATCTTGTTAAATAAATTTTAAAAATTTGGATTAATTAGATTGATATTTATAAATTAAATAAAGTTTTCCAATTAATCCTTTACTTACCCTGTTAAAATTTTCTAACACTGACATATTTAGCTAAAAAAAAAAGGTCGACACACCAATCTGGTGTTCACTCATTGCTTGGAATGAATTTTAATAAAAAACGATGATTAATGCGAGAGGGATTCCTAATTCAAACTAATACAAGAGTGGACAAAAAGATATATACATCACTGTTTTATGTAAGATGTATATGTCAGTACTCTAGAATTATTCTTTCAGTAAAAGTCCTTCTACATAATTCATTATGTGTGACACATATCTAGTGTGATCATTATATATTGGTTAAAATATGAGATTTATGTCAGATTCATTTGTATTGAAATCCATTATAATCAATTTAAAGAAAAATCGCCAGATGACTTAAATGTTAACGTTTTATGTTATTACTAGGTTTTGGTATTAAGTGTATTTGTAAGCTCACCCCAAAAGATAGTTTATTTGGAGGTTTTGAAAGATTTACCACGAAAGTGAAGCTAACGAGAATCACAGAATTAAACTTGAAAAACAGTGAAAAGTAGCATTTTCTAGATAAACTTACTCTTATAAGTTATAATTACTTTTACTATATTGATGTGTATATTCCCTATATATATATAGCTTCCACTTAGATTAATTAAGAGATCAATTTGCATTTCACGCTATGTAAAAATACACTAACTTTAGCAGTATCAACAGTTAATCGCAAAATTAAATTATTTACCGCAGTTATATTTGGTATATTGATTACATTGTAAAAAAAATCTATTAATTTAAGCAGGGAGGAGGAAAATTACAACTTGGAATGTGTATATTGTACTCATATTGGAATACCAGTCGCCAGATGAAAATAAAACTGCTTGTCAAATTTTGTTCATTTGTTTGCAGCATGTCAGAATTATGCATTTGAAGCTGGTTCTTAGATATTTGGCTCACGCGACTCCAGAAAATCTGGGAGGTACTTACAAAACATCAACCACTAATTTGCGCGCTTTATTTTAAGGCTGTCTCTAATAACTTATCTATAAGGGGTCTTAATGGATAATAGATAACTAAGGCTTCGTTTGATTGCAAAGATGGAAAAGGAAAATAAATTTAGTTAGTTTAATTGCATGAAAAGATAAAAAATAAGGTGAGAGATTTTACTCATTTTATGAGTACATATCCTCCTTCCTTCAATATTTTTGATGGAAAATTTTTACTCACCACCAAGCAAATAAATTTTCTTCATGGAAAAGCTTAAAAATCAAGAGGATATCACCTCTATCACTCAACTTATTTTCCATATTTTCATCAAAATTAATTCAATTTATTTTCTTTTTCCACTTTGCAATCAAACGGAGCTTAAATTATCAAAAAAACACTCTCCAAACCACTGCAGTTGATATGGGAAACTAAGGGCCCGTTCGGTAACGTTTTCGGAGAATGTTTTCTGAGAATGTTTTCAGAAAATGAAAATGAGAAAATGAATTCTCCGAGAACGAAAATAGTGAAAATATTTTCCGAAAACGAAAACAGTGAAAATGAAGATTGCAAGACTGAAAATGGTGAAAACATTAGGGCCCGTTCGGTAACGTTTTCGAAGAATGTTTTCCGAGAATGTTTTCAGAAAATGAAAATGAGAAAATGAATTTTCCGAGAACGAAAATAGTGAAAACATTTTCCGAGAACGAAAACAGTGAAAATGAAGATTACAAGACTGAAAATGATGAAAACGTCATTTTGGCGTTTTTGCGTTTTATGCTTTAAACTTGAATTCGTTTTCCGAAAACGTTTTTCGCGTTTTTGTCAATATCCCACCGAACGCATTTTTTATCCGTTTTTGAACTCAAAAAACAAAAACGGGCTCTAAAAACGTTACCGAACGGACCCTAATCATATTCAAATTTGTGGTACGAGAATCTTTACATAAACATTGACAATGCATGTGGCACTACAAAATGGGAGTTTATCTACTCACTCTTTTAATATGCATATATGAATGTATATGATATATATATGTATGTGAGAGACAAAAAACCATTGGAGAGACCATTTTTGGAAGAACGTATAATATATACAGTGTCTAATTAAGATAACGGAACCACTATAGACAAGCCATTGGAGATGGCGTAAGTGTTACCATTTCTATTTGATGCATTGGAAAGAAAGACTAATACTGCCTCTATCTTTGTTTGAAATCAAAGATTTTGTAGTTTACCTTCGTAAAATAAGTCTTGTCTTGTATTTATATTGATCGAGTATGGTTCAACCTTGTTCACGATGACATATTTAAATACTAGATTATCTTGCACACATAAGGACTTCGAAAATAATGGATGGTTTGATGGTTTATCTATGAGCGTGTATTACGTAGAAGTTGGAAGTCCATGATTCAATTCTTACTGCAAGAGTCTTTTTTATTGAAAAGAAAAAATGCAAGGGTAAATATTCCTGTTTATTTAGGAAGATTTTGGGAAAAAAAAAAACCAACCTAATCTTTCCTCTCACCCCCATAAAATAAAAGTATACAAGTATTAATGGAACTAAGCGACTTTTTACCTCTAAAACAATTCTTCAAACTCACCCGAGTATAGCAAATCCCTTTCATTTAAGTCATCAGGTTCAAGCATGTCATATTGGGCATCGATTGCATTGGGTCCGTTTCAAGAAATGACTCTAATCCGCTAACATCGCTTGGGCTTCAAACTCAGTGTTATATATATGGTAGCGGTAATAGTAGGATCGAATTATGCACATTTACTTAGGGCCCATTTGGTTTGGGGTGGAATAATCTTCACTTGGGTTAAAAATACTTCATCTATTACTGAAATTTGTTCATTAGTGGAATTTTGTTCCCCCCTCAAACAAATGAAATGAAATTAATTTGGAACAAGAATTTCTATTGATTTGATCTTTGATTTTACTTTCTATTATAAATTTCCTAGCATGCATACATACATGTAATACAATAGAATGAGATTACTTAATTTATTTTGCCTTTTGCAATTAAATTAGATCCAAGCATTTCTGTCAGCAGTGACATGGAGATTGACGAAGATGATTTGAGGTGCAAATTTTGCAAGAAAATGTTGAAAGGCGACGATCCCATGTATAAAGTTGGATGCAGCAAGTCTTGCCCAAAAATTGTGGTCGCTCATAAAGCATGCCGGCCTAGCCGGCAGATGTCTGCTACTAATGTTTGTGTTACCTGTGGACAGCCATTTAAGTATTACTTGGTATTGCTTCTTAGCATACCTGTTCCTGCCCCTGATAATATATAGCATATACGTATACATGTACATACATATGTATACTCTGCACATAGATCAAGTGTGTATACATGACTGCATGTTTCTTCTTAGCATATATACCTGTTCCTGCCGGCCCCTGATAATATATAGCGTATACGTATACATGTACATACATATATATACTCTGCACATAGATATATACAATGATTAAATCAAGTGTGTATGCATGACTGCATGTTTCTTCTAATCCTCGTGAACTACATACTAAAGCTAGGTTTTCGCTTTCTAAATTGATTGTAATTAATTATATATACAGCTTGACTATGGTGTAAAAATTACTAATGGAGAGTGTAAAGCATTCATCACGATAAATGGCCGGCAGAACAAAAGATTTACCATCGTGAATTTTGGGTTCGAATCTCTGTCTATCTGCAAGGTCATAAGTTCTATCGTCTTATTTATAAATAAAAAAGAATCATATTGATTCAATTGATATGTTAGACGGAATGGTAACTTGTGATATGACTTAGTTAGGACTTTATATCCCTTTCGTTAGTTATTTGAAGAAAAGGGGCGGATTGATTATTTAATTTGGGAGCTAAGTCAAAGATCTCGGTGGTCTAGTGAATGGTTATCGATAAACTGCGATTGCAGTTTTCTTTAGGATAACAGAGAGTTTAGAATAATGATAGAGTTTCTTTTTTATATATTAACGTAAGGATAAAAAATAATTAGATTTTTTAATATATATTAACCGAGCATTCGTTTTTATATCTATATTTTATTCTTTCTAAGATTACTATAACATTTGTTTTAGTAAACTGCTAATGGACCCCCTTGCGCCTTTTTCACCTTCTCTCAACTCAAATGTTGTTGAATATCAATTAACTTTTATAGAAAAATAATAATTCTTTCCTCTCTTTATTTTGTTTGGATTTATTATATTTTTTTGTTACATTTTTTTAATCTTAAAAAGAGTGACATAAATTTTTTTAATATAACTACTTACATAATTAAATAAATAAATTATTTTAAATTTTTGCACAAAATCCTCCAGAATAATAAAACCAAGCTAGCTTCCTTTTTGTTATACCAACAAATATATATATGTATACCTTTTTTTGGTCTAAATACTTTCTAGTACTACAGAGTATTCAGATCAACTTTCGCGCACCTCAACTAATCTATGTTCGCAGAACATTTCCCATACATAGGCCTCTCTCATTTTCTCACAATATAATTACACCTATATAAGTTATTACTTCTTTTTTTTTTTAATAAAATATACTTATTGCACATTCTAATTATTACACCTATGAATCTATATGTTATTACTTCTTTTTTTTAAATAACAATATACGCATTTCAGATTCTAATTATTACACCTATGAACCTATTAGGTAAATATGGGCAGGGCATACAGAACCGAAAAAATTACTGGCAGCTCACTTGCAGATTTTTAATTATACGAAAGTAGTTTTTTTTTTTTTCCCCCCCCAATTGTTACAAAAGTTGCAGTCAATTTAATTATGGACATTTTTACCCTCTTTGTTTTATTATCAATTTTTTAAAATTAAAATTATTTAACTATGGACATTTTTAATTATACAAAAGTAGTTTTTTTGTCAAATTATTACAAAAGTAGCAGTCAAATTAACTATGGACATTTTTACCCTTTTTGTTTTATTATCAATATTTTTAAATTATTTAATTGCCTTTCGCTAAAATCTTTGAAAGTTGAAAACTCATTTGACTTTCCTCGTATGTTCATAGACTATGTTGCTCGCACTCTTTGTGATATTTAATTGATATTTTGAGTTAAGTTTTTAGAATCTAGTGTTTGGTAGAATTTGGAAGTATGGTGAAAAGTGAATTTAGTTTTTGTTTAAATTGTTTTCAACCAACTAAAAACCCTCATAAAAAAATTTCAAAAAATAGTAACAATGGATCTTATTTTATAGGTCTCGACGAGTAGGCTTCAAATATATATTTTTTTTTATCTAATTTTGATTTTTGGATTTAAAGTTATGGTATTTTAAAAATTTCCTTAGAGAGAGAAAGTAAAATGAAATAAATTTTGGGAAGTGTAAAAGTAAAGTTGATTTTAAGTTGAGTTTTTTAAAATTTGAAAAAATAAACACTAACCAAACAAGCCCTTTCTCTCTAAAACCCATATGAATTTTCTCATATCTTCATACAATTTTTATTTTTTCTTTTCTTCTTTATTTTATCTAGTTTAATTTATTTATTTTTAATTGTTATTGACATACTTTAAAAAAAAAAATATTTCTTCTTCTTTTTTTGGTTTCCCACTAAATATCTCCATACTGCATTAAATATGGGACTAATCCCTACTCGAGACTCTGAGCCTGCCGTTAGGTCATAAGGAATTATTTTTCTTTTTAAAGTCCTATTTTATTTTATTAAATTTATTTTGAATTATAAATTAATTTCAATAGGTAGAAGCACACAATATTTTTTTAAAAAAATCATTACACATTCTCAATAGTAAAACAAAACTAAATCATAACAAATATTTGTAATAATAATTTAAATCTAAAACATTTTTCAAATATTTGTAATAATAATTGAAAAAATAAATTTTAAAATTTCAATATACATTTTATATTAAAATTATTTTTTATAAAAAAAAATACCTTTTTATGATTTATTTTGGTTTTATTACTGAGAAATGTGTAATGGATTTTTTTTAAAAAAAATAGTTGCTACATATTGAAAATTTAAATTAAAAACAAATTTAATAATATTGAAAAAAATGTATTGCATTTAAATGAATCGAGAATATTTAATTTAATGTCATATAAATTGTATACTTCTACACATATGGAACAACAATTTAAAAATATTAACATTGGAAGAGATAACAAAGGAAATCAAAGATTAAAACAAATTTTTTTTAAAAAAATGTAAAGAATTTAAAAATAATATATATATATAGTAATAACAATGGAAGAAATAAATTAAACTAAAAAAATAAAAGATAAAAAAATATTAACTTTTAAAAGAAAATGCCAAAAAAAAAAGAATTATAAAAAGAACTATAAAAGTAAGAAGTGTGACTTGATTTCATGCTTTTAAACATAACAACGTGAGACATTCTCACAATTTTAAGCTTATAACCATAAGGGAAAATGGTAGTTTTAAGGCTCTCCTATTTACCTGATTAAGATAAAAACAACCATATCCACCTAATAAAGTTTGATAACTAACCAAGCGGCGGCATGAGAAATATTCTTATAATTTTGGTGCAAAAATTTTAGTTGTTCTTAATCTCTGTCTATCTCCACAAAATTTGTGATCATCTTAAGCAATTGGAACCCATCCACATATCGATTTAACCCATTTTTGGTGTACTCTGATAATTTAGAACGAGACGAGTATAGCCATTGATATTGCCTTATTAAACCATCTTATTTCATTAACACATGTCTTAAAAAAATGGTGGTATTATTTACACTCCCAAATCTATGACAAACACCCCTCCAAAATTTAACTAAAAATACATTTTAACACCTCCTTATTAATTATGACAAACACCATCTTCATTTGTTTGATGTTAGGTGGGTATTTAGCAACATACTATTATTATGTGAGCCGAGTTTATGTAAGTGTATTAATCTCTCATTAGGCGGACCTTATTTGAAAAACATTTCAGTAACTCATTGCCTGATGTGATGTGAGTTCTTACAAAAAAAAACTCTTTCCAAGTGGGGCGAGTATGTGCGACTGTACTCACCTCTCATTAGGCGAGTCTTAAGGGGTGTTGATGATTAGAAATTTACCTTAAGGGGTGTTTGTGACAAAAATGGAGGGTGTAAATAACACCGTCATAAAAATAAAAAAAAATAAAAAAAGAAGAAGAAGAAGAAGAAGAAAAAGAACAACCAATTTATAATTTTTTTTTATATAGATCTTAAGTGCTCATAGTAAAACTAATACATATTTGAACATTTGTAAGTACATTAACGTACAATGTAGAACTTAATTTAACAAAATGTTAGGGTTGTATATTGAAAACTATGATTCAGTTGTGTTTTAGTTTATAATTTTAATTTGTTTAAACGACAATGATCTATTGAATGAGAATCTAAGAGTGGAGATGTTTGTATTATTTTGGAATAATATAAATTATTTGTCGGTCAACAACTATACATAGTAAGGTTTATGGTGAGTAGACTTTGGCTTACTTGCAGAAAAACATAATTCTTAGTTCTTATATAATTAAATTGTTCACAACTGAGGTAGATCTAACAAACCATCGGAATGGTTGCAATTACAGTTTAGTGGTTTGTCTTGACCATGACCAAATGTATTGAACATGACCAAATGCGAAGTTCAAGTCTAGTCACTAACTTTACTAGACTTATACAACTTCATAATTTTGCAAGAAGGTGTATAGATTCTTAATCCGTAAGAATATTGAATGCTAATATATTTATATGGTTGACACTTTGACTTGTGTATGGATAATAGACATATTTATTTCAATAAGCTTGTAAATTGGGTGTTGACTATATATATACATTTAATGTTATATTTTGAAGGAATCTATGTCCAGGATATTTATATATTTGTATTATAATACCCTATTAATTAGACTTATAAGGTTTAGTCTTGTTAATAAACATAATCGATAAATTATTTATAATTCGGCTAAAACTAATATGCTTGAGTCAAGCACAAGAAAATATAAGATGTTGAATAAAATTAAATCATCAGTAATTAAATTTCATTTAATAGGTATTTGTAACTTAGCACTAAGAATCATCTTATACGTCAAGTTCAATTCTACAAATAAGGATTGTTTATAAAATAAGAGATAATTAAATTGGAGTGTAATAGTAATTATTTAGTGGAATTAATTACTATTAAATAAAATAGTGAAAATTGAATTATGGTCATAAAGAAGAGATAATTAAATTAGGGTTCCCGATATTGATTCTTTATAAAAGAAGTGCTAATTAAATTGGGGTTCCTCATATTGTTACAGCATTGAGTTTGGGGTTTTCTAATTGGTTAGAAAGTGATTCATCTATAGTTATTAATTCCATCATTTACGGGCATGAGTTTCTACGCGAGTTAAGCACATGGGTGATATTAGATATCGATGGCTGTTAGTGTTGATCTTGTGTGTCAATTTATTTTTAGGGGAAGTAACAATGTTGCCCATAAACTAGTGTATGAGGCGTTGTCGGAGACTTGAATCTTTTTATTCCCCTAATAGACTATTACAGTGTATTATAGTAATTTAATATAGTTGTTTTTGTTGTTTTCTCAAAAAAGAAAGCAACATTCCATTAATTAGGAATGGCAAAATAGGTTGATCTGGAGGATTTTTAACCTGCACTGACCCACCCTGATAGGGGTAGGTTTAGATCGGTTTATTTTTTTTTTCAACTAGGTTGAGTTTATGTAAAATAAATCCACATAACCCAACTCACCTTGAATATGTTAATTTTTTTTACTTTTAATACTTTTGTAATACTCTATAATAAATAAATCAATAGGAGTTAAAACATGATCAAGTATGCAAGTAAACAGATTGAACTAATATAAAAAAGGTTAGACTTAAACCGTTGTCATCCCTCCCGCCGTTAGGTTGACTGAGTGGACTAACACTTGGAGTTACCATCAAACGATGGCTAAAACACAAAGTGTGTGAATACAACTCACTCCCACAAACTGTGCGAGTAGGGTAAAGTCTGTGTTTTTTTGAATTTGGGAGTAGAGTTTGTTTGATGTCTTAATTAGCATTTTTAGGAACCAAAAATAGCACTCTTGAGTTTGAGAGGCTGATTAGTCAACTTTCTCAAAGAAAGTGAAAAACAAGTGAAGAAGCTAACTATTACTTTCCCCCATTTTTTTTGCTTTTCTGCTCTTTTTCAATCAAACAATCAAAATAACTAAGGTGGCGTTAGACACAACAATTGAAAACTGAAACTGAAACCTGAAAACTGAAAACTGAAACTGAAAAAATTGTTTGTTTAGTTTTGAAAACTGTATCTGAAAAAATGTTGTTTGTTTAAATATAACACATATGAAAACTGAATTTTTTTAATATGACAATTTTACCCTTATTAATTTATTTAGATCATATGATTCTAAATAAAAATAAAACTAATTAAGCATTAATAATTATATCTCCAAATTATTGAATCAATTATAATTATTTTATAAGTCAAAATACTAGAAAAATATCAATTATAAATAATAATTTTCAC
The DNA here is from genome assembly GCA_021464415.1 of Lonicera japonica. NCBI lineage: Eukaryota > Viridiplantae > Streptophyta > Magnoliopsida > Dipsacales > Caprifoliaceae > Lonicera > Lonicera japonica. The sequence goes on from CM038468.1 coordinate 30,289,918, forward strand.
TACAACTATAAAACTCTAAAAAAAAAATACATTTTTTTTTACTTCTTTTAAACAGACATAGAAGAAAAGCGCCTCCCCTCCCAATTTCTTTAAACCCTTGTACCAGAAAAAAGGGGGAGAGAGAGAGAGAGAGAGAGAGAGAGAACGCTCCCCCTGTACATACATTTTTTTCACTTTATTTTTTCTGGGTAAATCTCATAAATTTCCCTTTCAAAACCCCCAACTTCAAAATCAATGGCATTTACCATCAACATAGAGGAAGAATTGAAGATGATGCTGCAAAAAGGGAAAAATCGGAACTGTTGAAGCAGTGCCGCTTGAGGAAGAAGCAGAAGAACAAGAACAGAGGAGTTGGAGGATAAAATAGGTTTTTTAAGTTGTTAATTTTCAGATTTCAGTTTTAAATGGCAAATTTGCCACTTAACTTTTGATGAAATTTTTCAGTTTTAAGTGATAAAAGTTAAGTTTTCAGATTTGAGTTTTGCCAAACAAACAATTTTTAAATCACTGAAATCTGAAAACTGAAAACTTCTTGAACCCATCACTTTTTTTCTTGCATAAGAGCAAAGCCTTTTTCCACCTAATGAAGATTTTGACAATCAATCTCAAAACACATCTAGGTTGTCTTCTTTGGCACAATAGGATAAATATATCCTCAGAAGAAGCTGCTACTCATTGCTTGACTATTTGTGATATTAGTAAATGAACTTATCTTCATATAAAGATATAATTATTGCTCAGATAACCAAACAGTTCCCACGCAACTTGGCAAAATCAATCAAAGAACCCGATAATGCTGAATATGTAACATTCCTACAAGAAATGTGTGCTCTCAACAAAGTAGACTATGGATCGATTCCGAATTCAATAAAATTTGAAAATGATCCATGGATTACTTCTGATATGAATGATGTTGCATGTGCCCCTCTATTTGGCCAAACAAACACCCCCTAATATGAAAACTTACCACTTAATTTGCCACTTAAATTTAAAAAATTAAAATTTTTAGATTTAAGTAGTTGACAAAATTATTTACTAATTAAAAAAATTAAATGACCATTTAATTTTTATCATTTAAAATTTAAAATTTTCATATAAAATTTTAAGCGATAAAATTACCATTTAAATTTAAAACTTAATTTTAAAAAGCATAAAATATTCATCTTGCACCCACTCTATTCTCAAAATTAAATTACGCAGCTCCCATTACGTCATAAACAAAACTAGGGCTGGCAATTCGGGTTCGCGTGTCGTGTTCGGGTCGTGTCAACACACAAGTATTACAGTATTAGTGTCAACCCGAACACGACCCGTTTAACTAATCGTGTCATTTATATTAACTCGAACATGACCTGTTTATTTTACAGGTTACACGATACGACCCGACTAACCCGTTTAATAAATAGGTCATGTTAAATCTGCAACTCGACACAACACGATTAACCTTTTAAGATTATAATGACAATTAAGTCTCATGTAAAAAAAATTAACTTGTTTTATAATAGTTTTAAATTTTTAATAAGTAATAATAAGTATCACCCAATACCAAAATTCAATATTAATAATCTAGAGTCAAAATATATAACATTCCATCACTGAAGCATAAACATAAAAAATTAGTACTTTATCCATCATTAAAAACATAATAACTATCATCTACTACCAATACTCCAAATAAGAATATAATTGTTCAAGAAAGATGGCAAAATAAAATATATACATATATAGCTGTAAAAGAAAATAAAAATAATAATCGTGTTAATTGCGGGTCAATTTCGAGTTAGCGGGTTAACCCGAACACGACCCGTTTAGTTTGCGGGTTAAACGTGTCTGACTTGAAATTGACCCGAACCCGTTTATGCTTGACCCAAACCCGCTAACTCCGTGTCGAGTTTGTGTCGGATTAGCGTGTCGTGTCAAATATTGCTGGCCCTAAACAAAACACATACGCAGTCCTCACTTCGCTCCTCCACGCCGCTCGTCGTCTCCATCATCCGACCTCGCCGTTCCTCCAGTCCAGTCGCCGTTCTCCACCTCCATCATCCACCTTCTGACATCGCCGTTCTCTCTTCAGGTAAGATCTCTCTCTCTCTCTCTTTCACAAACACACGCACACAGAGACGCAACAACTACATACATATTATATATATTTATGGTCTGATTTGTCACCTCTGGTCCACGCCGCACACAGAGACGCGAATATACATACATAATATATATATATATATATATATGGATTGATTTCTCACCAATAGCAGCATGAATGTCGAAGTATGTGTATGGGTTAGGGTCAGGGTTAGGGTTAGACGAGGAGCTCTGATTGTTGGGCATTTTGGCATTTGGGTGGGAGAGGTGAGAAATCAGACGTGAAATTGGACAGAGGAAAGAAAACGTGAAATTGGGAGCACATACAGTTTTTTCACTTTATGGTGGCAAAATTGTCTTAATAAAAAAAATTCAGTTTTCAGATGTATTATATTCAAACAAACAACATTTTTCCGGATATAATTTTCAGAACTAAACAAAACGCTTTTTCAATTTTCAGTTTTTTTACTAAACGCCACCTTAGTTTCTCCAACAGAGTAAAGAAGCAATTAAACTAAGTAGGAATTAAGAAGCTCTCTCGGTACTTGGTTACTTACTTCTCATTAATTTATGCCTTCAATTTTCTCCTCTTTCTTCATTATATGTATATATATTCACTTTCTTTCTGCTTGCTTTTTGTGAGTTTTTTTATGGTTGATTAGGCTATGTTTTTTGTGGATTATTTGAGTGTTAATGCCCCAATTTATTTTGATGGGTAAGTATTTAGAAATAATCTTGAATCCGTGGGTTCTCTCTTTTATAATGGTAGGTAATGTGATAGCTTGCTTTGTTATGTAGAAAGGTGATTACTTTGCTTAAATTACAAGTATAAGACGCCCGGGGTGGGGTGGTGGTGGTTTGGGGAACTTTCTGTCATTTGTTTAGCAATTGCACAAATTCCAATAGTGTCTCCAGAAATCATGTCAAATCTAGAAAGAAAGATTTTTTTCTTTTTTTTTTTTGTTGGGGGGGGGGGGATTGGGGAGGGCTAAGGGTCATGGTGTCACTCGTGTAGTAAGTGCACTAGGAAATGCAAAAGGGTCAGGAAAGATGTTACCCTTGCAGAAATGAAGTGGTAAAGTTTTTATTAGTGGTGATCTGAGTTGACACGGGCTACTTTTGATCACACAACTATGGCTTGATGAACTCTGAATATGATGAAATTGGCCATGTTTATTTGTTATATTTAATGTAATGTAATGCGAACTCGACAAAGTCAGAGACTCGGAGGCTATGGCTTCTACTTGTCTAGCGATTCACCCGCCAAAATGAGTTGATCAACATTTGTTAAAAGGCAAGCCGTGATTAGCAGGCCTATAAGATGTGGAAAAGTATGTGTGTATAGTTCGTTATGTTCTTATGTATAATTGCATACTATGTATGTCAAATAAGGGACACACTAGAACAAGAGACAAGGATATTATATATAAATATAACTTCGAAGTCCTAGTGCAGATATACCATATTGTGTATTTAATTTATACACGATGGCTAGTTTAATCTTGTGCTAACTATAGGGCAGTCACTCAAACCTAAATCACTAATATATGGGCTGGTTATGTTCGTTAAATCCCATCCAAAAGCTCTAAAATCAAGCACTTCTTCTTCTTTGCATTAGAACGGAATCATGACTGGGATGTGTGAAATGATTGTGGTAGGGACATAAGAAGGAAAAAGCTTATTTGCGCCAGGTGATTCCTTCCATAGAGTAAAAGAAAATATATTATTTTATAATTTTTTTTGATATGGTGTGTTTACATACAATTTTAAAGGATAACTCTGATTGAGTTGGAAACTTATGACTATCATAGGATTGGGATATGTAAGTTACTAGGTTCGATACTCTAAGAGACAGATTATGTAGCCTACCAATTCTATGATAGCAATAAATGCCCTTGATCAAGTCTCCTTGTAATTATAAATTGAGCCCTTTCGCCCGTATTGGAACTTGAAAGATGTTGTAAAAAGTTTGCCCTTTCATGTGTTTACAATTATAGTACTTCATCCTAGCGTGCTACATTAAACATTTGAATTGCTTGTTGGTTTGTGGAAGTTTTAATTACTCTGGACTTCTTGGGTTATTACCTAGCAGAACCGTGTCTGTAAGATTATCTCAATCCTTAGCTCCTTTGGTCAAATGCTTTAAAAAATGATCAAATATGTTTGGACATGTAAAAGCTGTCACTCACAGTAAGAAAAAAATATTTTCTGTCAATGGTTATAGGAAACAGTTATTTGCTAAGGAGCTGCTCTGTCTCTTTCGTGAACGTGGTACTGTTTATCGGCTATTCAAAATATTCAAAGATAAAAGAACAATCTCATAAAATTTTCACTCTTCACCACTACAAGTAATATATATGTCTGTGTCTATGCGTGTATGCATGTGTGGATATAGAATTATATATATAAGTTTGTGTTGTGTTCTGTTTGGAAGTTTAGGAACAATCCAGTAATTAAAAGAAACATAACTCGAGAGTTCATTGACCTATAGTAGAGTTGTACCTAGCCGATAAGTTGATGCTTAAATTGAATGCTCAGTTTTGCTTCTTTCTTACATTCTTTATTATAATCATATATTCACATTAAAATTGATTTCCTTTGTGGTTTTTGCACAACTAATTTCAAGCAATTGAGTAACACAATTTTTTTTGGTACAAACAACCAATTTTCTAAGCTTTTAAAAGAATTAATGTGCCTAGCTATCTGCGTGTTATGCTTCATTATAGAATTCCAATCAAGTTTAAATTCTCTTTATGTTTGCAGGTAAAGATCCTTGACGTGCGCTACTGGCAGAAATCACTAAATCTATCTAAAAATCTGTTTGCACATCCCAATTGTACGTATTGCATGTGGACCATGCCGTCACGGGTCCTCCAATTAATTTTAACTGTATGACCGTCTTTATCGAATAACAACTGTGATGCATGCTGCCATGGGTTCCCTAATGAATGGTGACACCCCAAAATCTTGTTAGTTGGTTCCCACTTCCTTAATACTCAAGGCCACTATTCCTTCCACTATTATACTGTGTCGCCAATTATCATGTGAGATCAATAATTGAAAGGCACTTGCCTTCATGACAAAAAGGGAAACGTATATGTTGAGTCCATATTATGATCCCAATATTCAACTCAACATTTATATCATCCATAAAATACTATAATCTGATTATAAATACTGTTTTATTTATGAATAAAGGTCAAGAGACGGAGGTAGTTAAAAATAACTTGGCTCAAGTTGCACATAACACGTGAGCAGTCATTAAGACCTGCTAATGATATGTACATATATAAGCTTGTATTATGTCATATGTATACATATGTTAATCTCCATGTTTGTATTATTTGTATAAAACTATACATGTATATATTTTGTAATTATATATTTGGGTGTGTGTAATACCTACTTCCAGATTGAATTGTTTGGCCAAATTTTGGTGGAGATGATCTGCTCATAAAAGAGCCATCAACAAAGATCATACCAAATACAGTATAGGCTTGCATAATCAATGACTTTGCAATTATATTATGCATCGGATACAATAAGTTTTAACTGACGTAAGGGCTGTGCCTGAATGCAGAATCGGCGACAATTGGTCAAGAGGCCCATTGAGAGACTAGCTGGTAACTTCACACTCAATTTGAACCCTCTGTTTTGTCTCATATGTTCTTTGTAATAATCACATTACCAATTTAGTCTTGTAACTTGCACTTAATTTGAATTCTCAGCTTTGCGTCTTATGTGCTTTCTTCCTTGTTACAATCACAGTCCCCTAAACACTTATTTCCTTTGTGGTTTTTGAATGACTAATTTCAAGCAATCGATGACCACAAATTTGCTGTAGAAAGGATTAATTTTCTAAGCAATTAAAATGAATGAACTTGCCTAGCTATCTGCATGTTATGTTCAGATTGAAGAGGTGGGAGACAATGGCCTACTTTCTTATTCTCTCTCCATTTTTTTTCAATTAAGTTGGTTGATGGACAAGAATACTCTTTAAATGAGGCATGTGCATCGAATTCATTTGGCTTTAACAGTCGAATTGGATAGAAGGGCTAATGGTGTTGAATTTTCATAGTTTGAGGGCTTAATTGTCACAAGATTAGCTTTAGGGGTTAAATTGAAACAAATAAAGACATAAAATTGAAGATTGGTTGCTCCTTTTGATGTCCATTACTCTTGGTCCGAGTTGTCAATTAGGTTCAGCTAGATCTTTATCTTTCTAAGCTTCTACGACTTAAAGTCATTAGTAAACAGTTGCTCTTAGTTGTTAAAATTGTATTTTTGTATTTCAGTTTTGCATCAACCTTCATGTTAAGACTCACCAGTATTTTTTATTTTATTTTTTTTACGAAAAGATCAGGCCATTCAATCAATAAACATCAGGGGACACAATGTGTGAATTGGACTTGAAAATTTGATGTTGCATATTCCCTCGTGCCTTAATTGTACTCTCTAAGATTGATTGTTTTTCTTTATTATAAATATTTTTGAAGAATTGTTCATTTTTCTTTATAATAATAGAACTCCAATCAAGTTAAATTCTCTTAATTATGTTTGCAGGTAAAGATCTTTGACTTGCATTCCTGGGAGAAATAATTACATCTATTCTGAGATTTGCGTGCGCATCTATCTGTAAGTATTGCACGTGACCTGGAAATCATTACATCTATTGTTTTTAACTTTGTTTTCGTGCAAAGCCAGTGGAACTCTCTCCCTCCCTTACATGGATCATTCTTCATACTCCACACAAGCATTGATCATCTTGTTTGATTTTCTTTCTTATAGAACTCCAATCAAGTTCAAACTAAAATTTCATTTACTAGAAATATCCAGTACACATGTGAGGGAAGCTGAAGAAAATTCATATAGGCGGTTGGTGGTCTATCTTTGTCCTAATTCCTAAGTAAAGAGAAAGTTTTCAAAAATGTGTTTTTCAAAATTGGTCTCGATTGAAAATGACGTGATTTTTCTTGCTGTCCCTAATTTATCTATATAAATATACGGCTCTGGTTCTCATATTGAGTGTGCCAAAACCCAATTATGTTTTTCAACTGGCCGCACCAGCACCCGATTCGCACCCGACTGGACTTGGTGACCCTCTGAAGAGTCCATGCTTCTTCATAGCCTTTTGTGCTTAAACCTGCTATAAATAAATTTATGTTCTTTGGGGCTTGCATAATCGACTTTAATGCTGTATAATATGATACACAGACCATAACCTGTATAATAAATTTGGTTGGGTCCATTTCAGTGTATACCCAGAATCAGAACCAAAATAATTTGGTTCTCTGGTCCTGGACCCAGACCATAACCTGATGTCTGGTTGGGTAGATTTCAGTTTTGGTGCATTGATAATGACCCCCCAAACTTATAAGGCAGTAATTTAATCTGATTTGTCCCGTTGGAAGGTGGCAATTAATAATGAATTAAGTTCCGTTGTATTGAATCATACTTGAGGTGGTAGAATTGCCTCCTAGTGCAAAACTAATTGGTTATAAATGGATATTTAGAAGAGCCCCAGCAAAATTAGACATGACACCATAATACGATACGAATTGGCATAAAACTAATGTGGGGTGTTTTCGTTTGAGATTTGAATGGCTTATGAAATTTGAAGAAGGGAAGATTAGATTATTGTTCCCCATATGTACTGTTTTCATGTGTTGTAACTGGGGTACACACTAAGAGGCATGGACACTCCGCCAGAGGTGAAGTACCCATGTCAGACACTTTGTAGACGCTTATATCGGTACGACACTACTAGGACACTTACCCGTGTTGAACATGTTTGACAAGTGTAAATAGCCTGACACACGTGAGACATGCCATAGATACTTTTGGGACGTAAGTGCATAATACGTGGAACTATATACGTTAAATTACTTGGCTCTTATGTATAATGATTTCTTAGTATTTGATAGTGTACTAATGTAATGTTTTAGATGGATTTAAGACTCTTGATTTACAGTTCTGTATGCATTTATGATATGTTTGACTTATGACATAACATTTTTTGGTGCATAATATATAAAATCATAATTATAAAAAAAATATAAATTCTTATCTAGTGTCCTTGCTGCATCATGTCCTAAATTTTGAGATTTGCTGAGTCAGCGTGTCCATGTTGTATCGGGTAAGACACCCGTACCCATGTCAATGTTTCATAGAGTTTGACACCACCAAAATGGCAATACATGGATAGTTTAAAGTTGTTTTTAAAAGTAATGATTGGTTCTCTTCATTTTGATCTGTTTTGAACTATTAGAGACCGCAGCTGATTATGTTAATGTTCGTCTTTGGGGTGAAACCGAATCCAATTAAAATGAGTCAAAGAATCAAAGACTATTGTATTGGACTGGATCCGCCATTTCAGTTGCTTTGTTTAGGATTCGGAACACCCCTAGTCTGTAGACACTTCACTGTGCTGAACAGATAGCTTTCCAAAGTACGATATAGACTTAGACATAATTAATGACTTTTGTTTTTGTTTCACTTTGATCCTTCTTCTGCTATGACTGCCAAGTGGTTGCAATTTTGCCTGTAAAGGAAGTGGTGCAAGGGCAGAGATAGTACCTGTATCTTGAGCTTTTTTGATGTTTGCATTATAATTGTGTTTAGACAGCATTTACCATCTGTAATACATGTTCAGCACCACCCTAAGATGAAGAATTCTTGCTGTCCCTAGAAGTTTAGAGACTTTTGTTTTGGCTGTCCAATGAGGTTAATTGTGCGGTAGTATATAAAAGATAAAAGTCAGAAATCATCACAGGTGGTTGTGCTTTAATGGTGAAAGTGTATTCACAAACATCTAAAATTGACTTCTAGTATAAATTCCAGTATAACAGATTGTAGTGGTTGTGTTGCATAGTTAAAACCTGTCTTAGAAAGTTTTGATCATCGTAGGTAAAGCAAATGTAAATGTGATGTTGCATATTCCTCGTGCCTTGGCTTGTTCTCTCTCTCTCTCTCTCTCTCTATAATCTGAATTGTTTGATTTTCTATATTACAGAATTCCAATCAAGTTCAAATTCTGTAATGTTGCAGGTAAAGATCCTTGACTTGCATTGTTGGGAGGAATCATTGCACCTATCCATCGTTGTAAGTATTGCGCGTGTCCCATAATTTATCATTATAAAATTAGTTTGGCACTTGTGGGCCACACCTCCCTTTGTGAATGCGACACGCCCCAAAATTTAGGCATGAACTGTGTAGATGGTAAAAATTATTATAATAAGCAAAAACTTACTTGTATCATGTAATTTTTCATTATACATATAGTTGTATATTATATGTCAAATTAGGGTCATATTAGAACAACTACAAGACCCAAGGTTGTCATATAAATATGGCATCCAAAGATGCTGAGTAGGGAGTAGGGACTCATTTGAAAAACCTCTGCTATACTGCAATAGTAAAATAGAATAATCTTTTGTTGGAAGATGTATGCAAAGTTTGCCCTTTTATGTGTTTATAATTATAGTACTTACATTTTGTCTAACTTCATTAAATTGCTAGTTGGTTTCTAGAAGATTTAACAAGGTTGTAAATAAAAATTACATAAAAAGCCAGTTTGGCGAGAGATGAAAAAATCAACTGCTAGTTCCTATTTATTTATTTAATTTTGCTTTATATTTTTAGTCCGTACTTTGGAAAAAGGTGTGTACAATTGCCAATGCGTTATTTGCTGAAAAAGATGGACAACACTCTATTTGCGAAAAGCCTGAAATAGAGGGACTAAAACTTAAAACTATGTTGTGCGTACATGCCAAAGCGCTACTTGCCGAAAAAGAGGACTAAAAACATAAGATATTGTCTTTACTGGTTTACATTTCATCCTTTTATATTCAACGGGTCCTCGCCAGATTTGTAGGGTAGTAATGTAATGTTAATCCATTTTTTCTGCATAACAAGCATTAGATGTGTCAACATATTACTCATGGGAGAAAGAGGGAATAAAATCATAAAGCAACTAGAATGATCTTAGTGGTATTAAAGAAACAACATGAAGCAATAAAAAGAAAAATAAGGTACAGGATTGTTTGCCGCGAGTAATATTTTGACACGTTTAGAAAAGTTAGGTTTTTGGCCAATCTTTGTCTCAACTCTCAAGTGAAGAAAAAGTTGCAGTTATTACTGTACTGTGCCAAACTGATAGTTTCCCAAATACATTATCGACTTGCATAATTCATGTCTTCGGTTCATATTACTTGTCGGATTGTAGTTATTATGAGTGGGCATGTAACAAATTTAACTAACATAAGGACTGTGCCTGCAGAATCGGCTACAGTTGTTCAAGAGGCCTGTTGAGGGACTATCTGGTTTTTGAAACTAAACCAACACAGTCTCCACATTCTCCCGCCAACTGATCGCTTAACCCGAGTTTTGTTCCGCAACAACTTTCCACAACTGTTTCTCACGAAGGAAAGTTAATGAGGGACTTCCTTTGGGAAGGAAGAGGGGAAGGAAAAAAAGATCATCTTGTGAATTGGGAGGTTGTTTCGAGACCTAAGATAGATGGAGGGCTTGGCGTGGGAAACTTAATTAAAAGGAATAAGGCATTGCTAGGTAAATGGCTTTGGCGGTTCCCACTTGAAAGTAATTCACTTTGGCATGCGATTATAACAAGTATGGCTCTCATCCGAATGGGTGGGACTCTTCACATGGCATTAATGGCTCCCTTCGTGCTCCTTGGAAGTCTATTTCAAGGGTGTGGAGTGACTTTGAGCAACATATTAAATTGGTTGTGGGAAATGGGGAGAGAATCCGCTTTTGGGAGGATTCATGGGCAGGGGATAGCCCACTCAAAATCAGTTTCCCTAGACTATATAGGATTTCTTGTGATCAAAATGCTACCATTCATTCGGTAATCTCATGGTCATCCCATTTAGAGTATTCGTGGAACCTTTCATTTCGTAGGTTCTTCCTTGATAGGGAGGTCGATGAGTATGTTTCCCTGTTAGGTTTGACTCATGGCTTAAATCTAAACCAAAATTCTTTGGATAAACGGGTATGGGTTGCTCACACTTCTGGTGAATTCTCTTGTAAATCCTTTTTTGAAACACTATCTCATTCATCGCAATCAATCACTCCACAGCAATATAACTTCATTTGGAAAGGAAAAGTCCCTTCCAAGGTTAAGGTCTTTGCTTGGCTTGTATTAAGAGGAAGAGTGAACACTTGTGACGTTATTCAAGAGAGGAGGCCATCCATGTGTTTATCTCCGTCTTGGTGTATTTTGTGTAAAAAAGGTTTCGAAGGGATTGATCACATTCTACTCCATTGTAACTACGTATGGGGAATCTGGGCTAAGTTGTTCAAGGCATTTGGGTTGATAGGGGCTGTCCCTAAGAAATGGGTAGATTTGATTGGGTTGGAATGGAGCTTTAACAGTGCAATAGCTGGGGACCTGTGGAAGGTGTCAGTGATGGCAGCAGCATGGGCAATATGGCTAGAGAGAAACAAGAGAGTTTTTGAAGATTGTTATAGATCGGTATCTAGCTTGTGGGATCACTTGAGATTCCTGATTGGTCTTTGGGCTAGGGCTGCTAATTTATTTGATAGTACTGATAGGCTTTTATTTGATTTGGATTGTTGTAGTTTTTTGGCTTGATGGGTTTATTCTTGTTGTTTTGGGTGGAGTTGTAACATTTCTGTAGTGGTTTTCTCATCCACTGCTATCTTTATTGCTTCCTTTGATGTATCTTTCTTTGTCTAAGCAATAAAATCTTTCGTTTCTTATCAAAAAAAAAAAGAAACTCGGTTCATATTACATGTCGAATTACAATTATTATTATTGGGGATGCAATAAGTTTAACTAACACGAGGGCTGTGCCTAAATGCAGATTCGGCTACAATTGTTCAAGAGGCCTATTGAGATACTAGCTGGTAACTTCATGCTCAATTTGAAACCTCTGTTTTGCCTCTTCGTGTTCTTTGTAATATTCATACTACAAATTAACTCTAATTTGAATGTTCAGCTTTGCTTCTTGTGTTCTTTCTTCTTTGTTAAATCACATTCACATTCACATTCACATTCACATTAAAGTTTATTTCCTTTTCTGTTTTTGAACGACTAATTTCAAGCAATCAATGAACACAATTTTTCTTTAGAAAGGACTAATTTTCTTAATACATAAAAAGAATGAACTTGCCTAGCTATTTGCATGTTATGTTCGACTTGAATGCATTTTTTTTTTACTTTGTTTTGATGGATCGTCTTGCTTTTTTTTCTTTATTATAGAACTCGAATCAAGTTCAAATTCTCGTTATGTTTGCCTTGTATCTTATACCTGAATCAATAATCTCGCCTACTACTTATTGAACCATAACTAGAAATATCCAGTACAAGAAAATTGGGAGCATCTTCCAACTAACCCACATAATCATCTAAATTCGTAGCATACTGAGCTACACTTGAATCCCACCAAGTGTTTGATAAAACGTGTAGAAATTGGGCGTGCAAAATTCTCTTTCCATGTTATATTAATATATTTTATTGTTTTCCTGATTATTTTTCTTTCCTAAACTTGTCTTATTTTCTCTCATGGACAGGAAAACACTGTAATTGTAACAGCCTGATATCAGTTTCTATGTACAGAGCAGCCATGGGCTAGATTTTTAAAAAGATTTAATCTTCAATTCATAGCTTAAATCCATCTATTATTTTGTTTGGTCAAAATTTTTGAGGAGACAAGAAATTAATGTTTGTTTAGATTTGACATCAGTTAGGTTTATCTTAGCAATTAGCACTAATATCTAAGAGGATGAATAATAATATTCTAACACCTTGAACTGTTTCCTGGGGGATTTTATGAGATATCACATTCGCTCCCATTTGGTTTTATATAGGAAAAGCATTACTTGATGCCAATTCTCCATTTGCAAATGCGAGAACGTATCACTCCTAACTTGTTTTAGAACATATTAATCCTTTGAGTTATAAATATTATATGCTTCTATCACTTGTAATTTTGTTATAGCTTTGACTCCCGTATAATGGGACAAGTCCGGTATATCGGGGCTCATCATAGATAACCCGTTTTCCGCTTCTTATTTCATCAGATTTTAGCTTTTATGTTCATTCAAGTATGAATTTATTGGTGCTATGCAGTTACAACACTATTTCTTTATGAAGTTTTAACAGAAGTAGAGTGGTGGAGTAATCTTTATTATAATTGTGTACTCAAAATTTTTAGTGAACCGAACTCGAGCCGAGCTTAAACCAGCTTAGGTGTTTGCTTTATGCACTTGTAACACAGGTAGAACATGGTGGATTCTTCCTTGGCCTCTGAGTACAGATCCATCAATATCTTTGTCAATTTTTGTAGAGGTAACTTTGCAAAACATACCATTTGTTTAAGAAATATTAGAACTCACATTAGCATCTTTTAGTCAATAATATGTATTAAGGTTCCGTTTGATAACATGGAAAAGAAAAATTAAAACACTTGATTTGGTAAGAAGTTGGAAAATAAGTTGAGGCATGTGATAAGATATTCTTCATTTGTTGTTCATTTTATAAGTAGATGTTCTCCATCTTTCATAATTTTTTGTGAAAATTTTTTCTTCTTCAACCACCAAAGAAAATTTTTCCATAGAAAAAGCAACAAAATAAGAAGGCATCGCACCACGTCTTAACTTTTCACAAAAATCAACTGTTTTTATTTTCCTTTTCCATGTTGTTATCAAACGGACCTTAAAAATGAGTATGAGATTGATAGAATTTTATCACATGATTCAACTTATTACACAAATCAATTGTGTAAGAAGTTATAAGTTAGAGGGCGAAGATTATAAGTTTTTTTTTTTAAAAGTATAAAAGTTTAAGGGAGGTTTAAGTCTCTCCCTTAATTCTATAAGTAAAAAAAAAACCCCTCCCACCCCATGAATTGAACCATTAACCTTAAGGTAAGAGCTAAGATTATAAGTTATAATTAAAATAATAATTATAATCAAATTATAGCTTACCGTTGACATATTGTATATAGTTTTACATAAATTCATGTTATTTTGGAAACAAAAATTGATAAGAGTATTTTGAATGGTATAATCAAAATAATGATTATAATCAATTTTAATAATGTTAGTTAAAAAAACCTTACTCTAATAATATAATTATATAATTTTCAAGTATTTTGAAAAAATAATCAAATATACTTTCTTTGTCACAACAATTAAGAACCTTTTTTTAATAATTAACCCATTAATTCTATTTGTCAAAATAAAAAATAAGAAAATCTTTTTTAAATTTAAATAATGTTTTACCATATTTTCTTTTTTAATTTTAAATGAATTAATTCGTGGTGAATGAATGTAACAAATCCCAAAAATTTTATTATTTTTAAGAAATATCTATGTAGTGCGTGATAATAATTATAATCAAATTATGGCTTACCGTTGACATATTGTATATATCGTTTTACGTAAATTCATGTTATTTTGGAAACAAAAATTGATAAGAGTATTTCGAATGGTATAATCAAATTTAATAATGTTAGTTAAAAAAACCTTACTCTAATAATATATTTATATAATTTTCAAGTATTTTGAAAAAATAATCAAATCTACTTTCTTTGTCACAACAATTAAGAACCTTTTTTAATAATTAACCCATTAATTCTATTTGTCAAAATAAAAAATAAGAAAATCTTTTTTAAATTTAAATAATGTTTTACTCATATTTTCTTTTTTAATTTTAAATGAATTAATTCGTGGTGAATGAACGTAACAAATCCCAAAATTTTAATTATTTTTAAAAATTATCTATCTAGTGCGTTAATAATCAAAAGCAATTTTTATTATTTACTGGACATGCTGTACGCCAACATATACAATACACACAAATCCCACAATTTCTGTGTCCCATTTTTTTATTTTGTTATTCTTTTTGTATGGTAAATCATATAGGCAGAGTCACTCTCGGAACAGGGGGAATAGTCCCCCCCAAAACGGCAAAACCCATCCCCTGCACACACCAAACCTCACTTTCTCATTATTGCACACATACACCCCTCACTCTTTGTATTAACCCACCTCGATAGGGGTAGGTGTAGGTCTCTTTTTTTTTTTTTTAATAGTTGAAATTAGTATTGTTGATACTGATTTTATTTATAAAATTAATATCATTAATACCACTTTTAAAAACACACTATATTAAAAATAAAGATAGAGAGAATATTATTTTGAGAACAAAGATTTTTGAACACACTATATTAAGAAAAAAGTCCTGAATATAGTATAGTATCTATTATATTTAATATTTTTATAATATTTTATAATTTATCCGAATTAAAAAGGATCAATGTTTTAAAAAGCGATAACTTACGCTGGGAATAAAAATCGGCGTTTATTTAGGTAAGTTTCTTCAAGAGACGGAGCTGGGCGGACGATTGGGAAATCTTGACGGTCTAGTTATTTAAATTTAAAAATGTGTCTCTCTTATCAAAAAAATTTATAGCTATTAATTGGTCAAAATACAGTTGAGTGGTCATGATTAATAAAGATGCCAAAGTTTTCCACTTCTCTCTGGTACTCTACCAAAAGAATACTCTCTCACTCTTAACATTCACTCTCCCCAGCCATACCCACGCCGACGAACTCTCTTTTTCTCGTGGACGGCCGGAGCGCCGGAGCCTCCGTCGTTATCACCGGACCTCGACCATCAATAGGTATTTATCCTATTTATCCCTTCTCTTTCTCTCTCATCTGATTCTCTGTCTCTATATATCTCTTTTCCTCGCGTCACGCTGCTTTGGCTTTCATCGACGATATCGTCGCGCGCGCACACCCTCCTCCATCGACTGATGGATCGACCAGCACTCACCACCGCAGCACATTCAACATCATTCAGCTTGCCCCCCTCTCTCTCTGTATGCGTGCACAATCTCCCCGTCTATTCTTCTTTCTAATTTAGGTATTTTAAAACTAGATATTAATAGAGGTGTTTGGCTTATCTTTTATGTGTATCCGTTCTCTCTGGTACATCTCTCTCTGTATTCTCTATTCTCACAAAGCCACAGTCCATCAGTTTTCTTCCTAAAATAGGGATTTTAAGCTTAGTAGTTTGGGAGTTTAGGAGAGAAAAGAAAACAAGAGAAAGTATCAATCCGGAGGGAAAAGAAAGGGATATAAAAGAAAATAATTTTCTCTCTTTTGTTTGAGAGTTGTTTGAGAGGAAGGAAGAGAATAGTACAATCTCTCCTTGTTTGTGAGTTGAAAAAAAGGAGAGAAAATATAATATTTTAAAGATTTGTTATGTATTTTAAAGATAAAATTGTCAATGCAATAAATTTTTATTAAAAAAACTTTCTCTTCTTTCCGATTCTCTCCAATATGGAGAGAAAGTTCTCTTCCTTTATCTAGTATTGTCTCCGTACAAAACTCCCAATAAATTTTCTCTCCCTTTCTCTCCAAATTAAAACTCCCAAACCATTGTCTAATTTGGTGTAATCTAATTCCAAAATGTTCATATATTGCTGCTCGATAACTTACAGATTTTATGGTCTATTCTAAATTTATTTTTAGATCATGTTACTCTATATTTTCCATTAGTTTGATAATTATTTAAGGTTGCTATATATTCTGAATTCTGAAATTTTTATATATTGCAGCTGCGTTACCACAAAGAATTAGCACTCGACTGTATATTTTCATATATTGCTGCTGCTAATTGTCTGTAATTGCTGCTAATTGGCTGTTAATTGCTGTTACTTGAATGTTCATATATTGCTGCTGCTAATTACTGTTAATTGGCTGTGTGTTGACGCACTTGGCTGCTTTGGTAATGCACTTGGCTTATGTGGTAACACACTTGGCTGCGCGTTGCTGCACTTGGCTTCTGCGGTAATGCACTTGGCTGGGTGGTAATGCACTTGCTGCGCGGTAATGCACTTGGCTGCTGCGTTACCGCAATTCCATAAAAAAGTCCTATTTTTTTCCCTTTTTCTTTTTTAAAGGAAAAGGGAGAAATGGTTAAAAAGAATCCCATGAACTCTATTCATTGATTTTTCCTTTTTGTTATGGAATTTTTTAGTCATTTGCAAATGCTTTGTTTACCCTCAATTTCAATTTAAGGCACAAGAACATTTAGGCAATCCATGGTTTCAAATGGTCCTAAATTTCTCCATTTTGGGTGTGCCTATTAGCCGGCTGAAATGAGTACTCGAGCACCCTTAGTGACACCTTATATGCATCTTCCGAGACACTTTTTATGTATTGAAGAAGTTTTTGGAGTGCTAGAGTACCCATGCAAGTCTATCAATTGTTTATTTAATTATTTGTATTAATGGTTTTAGGTATTGAGTACATTTTTTTTTCATCATTGCTCAAAACCCAAATTTCTCGAATCTTTAATTTTCTATCAAATTCTTTTAATTTCTCAATTGTAATTAATTTAACAATTTAGTGTGCTCTTTATCTTTGAAGTTGCACGAAAGGGTGGGACTACACCGTTGCCGATCGCGGAGAACACAGGAGCCTCATGCTACCTTCAACTTAGGTGTTTATCACTTCTTATTCTCCTCTATCTCTTCCTTCTACTTCTTTCAATCATTTTCGAATTTGAAGTTTTATTTTGAGTTCTACCTTTTTATTTCTTGGTATTTCTTGCATTTGTTTATGTGTTTGGCCGTGGGTATGAACTTTGGAATCCCAAAAAGAAATTTGAGCAAACCACTTTCACATTTGAGGTTTCATTTTGGCTTTCTTATACTTTTTATTCTCGCATTTGGGGATGAGAAATCATGATATTTACGTTGTTTTTAGGATTCTGAACATATAGATTTTCCAGTTTTGCCTGCGGGAATGACTTTAGAAACCCACAAAGATATTAGAGCAAAAAACCCAAACACGACCCGTTTAATTTACTATGCGTCTATGCCATATATCTTAACTCGGAAAGGACATATTCAATAAACAACTTACACGACACAACCTGCCTTACCCGTTTAGTACTATATCTACTTGGTATGGGCTGGTTATATTTGTTAAATCCCATCCAAAAGCTCTAAAATAAATAACTTCTTCTTCTTATTTTTCTTCTTTGCATTAGAACGGAATCGTGACTGAGACATGTGAAATGATTGTGGTAGGGACATAAGAAGGAAGACTTATTAGCACCAGGTGATTCCTTCCATGGAGTAAAAGAAAATATATTCTTTTATCATTTTTTTGATATGGTGTGTGTACATACAATTTTAAAGGATGACTCTGATTGAGTCGGAAACTTATGACTATCATAGGATTGGGATATATAAATTACTAGGTTCGATATTCTAAGGAACGGATTAGGTAACATACCAACTCTATGATAGCAATAAATACCCTTGATCAAGTCTCCTTGTAATTATAAATTGAGCCCTTTCACATTTATTGGAACTTGAAAGATGTCCTATAGAGTTTGCCCTTTCATGTGTTTAAAATTATAGTACTTCATTCTAGCGTGCTACATTAAACATTTGAATTGCTTGTTGGTTTGTGGAAGTTTTATTTACTTGGGTTATTACCTAGCAGAACCAAGTCCGTAAGATTATCTCAATCCTTAGCACCTTTGAAATCAAATGTGTGTGTAAAAGCTGTCACACTGAGAGAGATAGGCTGTAATAACCCAAGTCCGGAAACATCAAAATGTTCTTGTTGTTCATGAGAGAGAAGCAGGTATACCTGTGCAACAGTCCAATGTGTTCCAGCAGGAGAAACCTTACTTTCAACCAGCCCACAAGTCTCAGATACAGTTTCAAGCACTTCTGAATTCCCTCCCACAGTTGCAGATAGGCTTAGCAAATTTTCACCACCTGGAGGTGATTTTTTAAGCCAAAAATCTGGCAAAATCAATGAATCAGGAATCTTACAGGCCATTTATGATGCAAATCAGGTTCCTCAGTTACCACATTGTTCTCAACCTTCTTCATCTCTTCCCCATCTCAGATCTGGAAGTGTTCAAGCATTTGTTGCAGAAAAATTCATAAAAAGCTCTCAAAAGAGTTTTAATGCTGTGGATTGCTCAAATTCTATTCAACCTCACCTCCACAAGTCATAAATAACCTCTTGATGACCTCTGAAATGGTGCCCAATGTTTCCTCCACTTCCTTTAATTTTTCACCTTCCAAAAGTCCTCCTTGTGTTGTTAATGATGATTTTTCATTCACAGCTCACGCCAGAGATCAATTTTTTTTTTCTGTTGATAATCCTCATTTTATTGAGGAAAACAATGGTGGTTTTTTCATGTCACACCTCCCGGAAAACATCCCCACAGATTACACAAAACAGCTTTCTCTATTGTCTAGTGGTTTTCCTGCTCAATACAATTGTCAGACTGTAAAAGTTGGCCTATCTGCTCAGTCTACTGATGCTGTTTTAGTGCAGACTGCTTCTGCAGTCATTGACAGTACTGCTCCTACTTTTTCTCAAGGCTCAAGGTGTGTTTTGCACTTTTGCTTGGTACTAGCACTCAACCTCCCTTACCTCACATATTTTCACAACCTTTTGCTCCTTCTAATCATGTCATCCCTGAGAAAGCAGGAACACAAGCCCAATGTACACTCTTACTCATTCTAACACTCCTTGTACTTCTTCTCTTTTTTTTGATAAGAAACGAAAGATTTTATTACTAGACAAAGAAAGTTACATCAAAGGAAGCAATAAAGATAGCAGTGGATGAGAAAACCACTACAGAAATGTTACAACTCAACCCAAAACAACAAGAATAAACCCATCAGGCCAAAAAACTACAACAATCCAAATCAAATAAAAGCCTATCAGTACTATCAAATAAATTAGCAGCCCTAGCCCAAAGACCAATCAGGAATCTCAAGTGATCCCACAAGCTAGATACCGATCTATAACAATCTTCAAAAACTCTCTTGTTTCTCTCTAGCCATATTGCCCATGCTGCTGCCATCACTGACACCTTCCATAGGTTCCCAGCTTTTGCACTGCTAAAGCTCCATTCCAACCCAATCAAATCTACCCATTTCTTAGGGGCAGCCCCTATTAACCCAAATGCCTTGAACAACTTAGCCCAGATTCCCCATACGTAGTTACAATGGAGTAGAATGTGATCAATCCCTTCGAAACCTTTTTTACACAAAATACACCAAGACGGAGATAAACACATGGATGGCCTCCTCTCTTGAATAATGTCACAAGTGTTCACTCTTCCTCTAAATACAAGCCAAGCAAAGACCTTAACCTTGGAAGGGACTTTTCCTTTCCAAATGAAGTTATATTGTTGTGGAGTGATTGATTGCGATGAATGAGAAAGTGTTTCAAAAAAGGATTTACAAGAGAATTCACCAGAAGTGTGAGCAACCCATACCCGTTTATCCAATGAATTTTGGTTTAGATTTAAGCCATGAGTCAAACCTAACAGGGAAACATACTCATCGACCTCCCTATCAAGGAAGAACCTACGAAATGAAAGGTTCCACGAATACTCTAAATGGGATGACCATGAGATTACCAAATGAATGGTAGCATTTTGATCACAAGAAATCCTATATAGTCTAGGGAAACTGATTTTGAGTGGGCTATCCCCTACCCATGAATCCTCCCAAAAGCGGATTCTCTCCCCATTTCCCACAACCAATTTAATATGTTGCTCAAAGTCACTCCACACCCTTGAAATAGACTTCCAAGGAGCACGAAGGGAGCCATTAATGTCATGTGAAGAGTCCCACCCATTCGGATGAGAGCCATACTTACTTGTTATAATCGCATGCCAAAGTGAATTACTTTCAAGTGGGAACCGCCAAAGCCATTTACCTAGCAATGCCTTATTCCTTTTAATTAAGTTTCCCACGCCAAGCCCTCCATCTATCTTAGGTCTCGAAACAACCTCCCAATTCACAAGATGATCTTTTTTTCCTTCCCCTCTTCCTTCCCAAAGGAAGTCCCTCATTAACTTTTCCAAAATTGATGCTACTTTTTGGGGAATTTTGAAAATAGAAAGGTAGTAAATTGGAATACTCCCCAAAACCGATTGAAGCAAAGTTAATCTCCCCCCTTTGAAAGGCATCCTTTATGCCACCCATCAACTCTTTTTGAGACTCGCTCTATAACCGGGTTCCAAAACTCAATGCTATTGGGATTACCACCTAATGGTAAACCCAAATAGCTAAGAGGCCATTCCCCACACCCGCACCCAAGCGTATTTGCAATTCCGGACAGCTGTGACGGTGCTAAATTCAGCCCCACCACTATGCTTTTTCCCATGTTGATTTTTAGACCCGATAGCAATGAAAATATCTTAAGCACCCCAGCCAAATTATCAGCCACAAGACTATCATTTGGAATAAAAAAGATGCTATCATCAGCAAATTGCAAATGAGAAATTTCAGTTTTATTACGCCCAATTTCAAAACCCCTAACAACCTTCTTCTCACATGCTCTTTTCATTAACCTACTTAAGACATCCGCCACTAATATGAAAAGAAAAGGGGATAGTGGATCCCCTTGACGTAGCCCCCTCGAAGCCCCAAAAAGCCCACTTGGTTTCCCGTTAATCATAACCGAGAAATTAACCGAAGAGAGACACCCTCTAATCCAACTTCTCCATCTTCTCCCAAACCCTTTTTTATCCAAAACGAAATCCAAAAAATCCCAATTAATGTGGTCATACGCCTTTTCAAAGTCTATTTTGAACACCACACCCTCTCTCTTATTTACCCTATAGTCCTCCACTACCTCATTGGCGATAAGCACTAAATCGAGTATTTGCCTCCCATGTACAAACGCACCTTGAGACAAATCAATTGTTTCCCCCAAAACCCTCTTCAATCTCAAAGAAAGTACTTTTGCCAATACCTTGTACAAGGAAGTAACAAGGCTAATTGGTCTAAAATCCTTAATTGAGATTGAATTCAACTTCTTAGGAATAAGACAAATGAAAGTGGCATTAGTTTTAATATTCACCACACCATTCTCATGAAACTCCCGGAATACACCCATAATATCTCTTTTGATGACCTCCCATCCGGCTTGTAAAGAAGCCATTGAAAAACCATCCGGGCCGGGAGCCTTATCCCCATCACATAGGAATAAAGCTTCCTTTACCTCAGTCTCTTCAAACGGACGTTCTAACATTTCCATACTTTGAGTTTCCACCCTCGCCCAATCAAGACCGTCAATCCCGAAGCTGTGACCCTTTCCATCCTTATAGAGATTTTCAAAGTAGTTTAGGATTTCTCTTTCTATCTCTCTTTCTGTTTGAAATACCTCCCCACTCTCATTTTCAAGTTTATTGATTATGTTATTTACTTTCCTACCACTCGCCACTCTATGGAATAACTTGGAATTATTATCCCACTCAATCACTCCTTTGACTTTTGCTTTTTGGTGCCAAGACGCTTCCTCTTTAACTAGTAACTCCTCTAATTTTCTTCTTAATGCACCTCTCTCTAACCTCTCATCCTCATTTAAGCGTGAAGAGGAGTCAATCTTATCTAGCTTCTCTATGCGTCTCAAGATAGCGAATTTTTCAATTCTAATATCCCCAAACACCTCTTTGTTCCACTTTCTAACCTCTCTTTTCACATCCCCCAATTTCATCATGAACTTATAGCCCTCCCACCCTTGATGCACACTCGATTCCCACCACTCCTTGAATTTCCCACAAAACTCCTTGTTTCTCAACCACATATTTTCAAAGCGAAAAGGCGTTGGGCCCCACTTGAAGCAATTAGTGTCGAGAATTATCGGACAATGATCCGAAGTTGCTCTAACCAATGCCTCTTGCCTAACCAATTGGACCGTATCCTCCCACCCTGCTGTAAACAGAAATCTATCCAATCTAGAGCAAGCCAACCTTTCCCTCATATTTGACCATGTAAAATCCGAGTTATGCATTGCTATATCTCGCAATTCCGCCTCCACAATAAAATTATCAAACTCTCTCATTGTTTTTGTTCTTCTACCCCCCCCTAATTTTTCTGACGGGATCCTGACCGCATTGAAGTCCCCTCCAACGCACCATCTCTTTCCACAATAACCGAACACATCCCCTAGCTCTACCCAAAAATCATTTCTTTCCCTTCGTTTACACGGCCCGTACTCCCTACCAGCCAACTCAACACTTCAAGTAGTTCTCAACTAACTAGTTCATCACCGACCAAAACTTTTGCTAGTTTATTAAAAATTTCGGATAACCTCAACAGTCACCTCCACCATTCTTGCTCCCATTCCTACTCCTTACATCAAAGGAAACCTTCCAGCTATCAAGCTTGATGAGTCAGTTTACCAAAAAGCAGTTCAGGCCTTGCTGAAGCTTGACTACAATTAATAATTTTCTTGGTCCTTAACTGTTACGTTAAAGCTGATTTTATATTATCTAGGAGAAAGGGAGAAAACCTTCATTTTGGAGTATAACCACTGTAAGAGGAGGTGGTAGGTGCATCTATTATCCATATTTTAGCTTCGGCTCCTAAAACTTCTTCTCTGTTGCAGCTCATTTGAGAAATTTTGCTGTTGACGCTGTTGGTGGCAAATGATTCCAAAATAGGGGTAGGTTCGGATCCAACACTTGTTTGAGTTACCATAAAAAACGGTTTTCTTCTGTTCGGTTTCTCTTTGTTTTGAACTACGAGAAACTGCAACAGATCCAATTAATGTCTGTGTTTGGATTTAAAATCTGTCTATCCCAATAAAAATTTTGGACTTGGAACACCCCTAGTAGAACTAGTGATTGGTCTGAAATTTTCTTGTTTTGTCTTACATATTTCAATACAGAAAACATCACTTAGAAGATGTCGAAGTTGTTCAAAATGCCAATTGAGAGACTAGCTAGTGACTTCACACTCAATTTGTACCCTCTGTTTTGCTTCTTATGTTCTTTCACTTCTTTGTAATAATCATATTACAAATTTAGTCTGGTAACTTGACGCTTAATTTGAATGCTTGGCTTTGCTTATATTCTTTATTATAATCATACATTCACATTAAAATTGATTTCCTCTGTGGTTTTTGAACAACTAATTTCAAGCAATGAATAACACATTTTTTTTGTAGAAAGAACCATTTCTATAAGCTTTTAAAAGAATGAACGGGCCTAGCTATCTGCATGTTATCCTTCATTATAGAACTCCAATTAAGTTTAAGTTCTCTTTATGTTTGCAGGTAAAGATCCTTGATGTGCTTTATTGGCAGAAATCACTAAATCTATCTGAAAATCTGTTTGCACATCCCAATTGTAAGTATTGCGTGTGGGCCATGGGTCCCACAATTAATTTTAACTGTATGACTGCTTTATTCAATAACAACTGTGATGCATGTTGGCATGGGTTCCCCAATGAATGGTGACACCCCAAAATCTTGTTAGTTGGTTGACTTGGTTCCCACTGCCTTAATATTCAAGGCTACTATTCCTACCACAATTATACAATAATAACTGTGGGTTGTCAATTATCATGTGAGATCAATAATTGGAAGGCACTTGCCTTCATGACTAAAAGTGAAATGTATATGTTGAGTCCATATTATGATCCCAGTATTCAACTCAACATTTATATCATCCATAAAATATTATAATCTGATTATAAATACCTTTATATTTATGAATAAAGGACAAGAGACAGACGTAGCTAAAAATATCTTGGCTCAAGTTGCACGTAACACCTGAGCAGTCATTAAGACCCACTAATGATATGTACATATATAAGTTTGTATTATGTTATATGTATACATATGTTAATCTCCATGTTTGTATTATTTGTATAAAACTATTCACGTATATATGCTGTAATTATGTATTTGGGTGTGTGTAATACAGTAATACCTGCTTCTAGATTGAATTTGTTGGCCATATTTGGGTGGAGATTATCTGCTCATAAAAGAGTCATCCAGAAAGACCACACCAAATACAGTACAGGCTTTCGCAATTATATTACGCGTTGGATTATTATTATTGTTGGGGATGCAATATGTTTAACTGACGTAAGGGCTGTGCCTAAATGCAGAATCGGCTACAATTGATCAAGAGGCCCTTTGAGAGACTAGCTGGTAACTTCATACGTAATTTGAACCCTCTGTTTGTCTCTTATGTTCTTCATAATAATCACATTACCAATAACTTGACACAATTGAATGCTCAACTTTGCATCTTATGTCCTTTCTGCTTTGTTACAATCCCATAGCCACGATAAAACTTATTTCCTTTGTGGTTTTTGAATGACTTAGTTCAAGCAATCGATGGACACAATTACTGTAGAAATTACTGTAGAAATGACTAATTTATTTGGTTTTAACAGTTGATTTGGACGGAAGGGCTAATGGTGTTCAATTTTCATAGTTTGAGGGCTTAATTGACACAAGATTAACTTTAGGGGTTAAATTGAAACACAATAAAGTTGAAGATTGGTTGCTCCTTTTGATGTCCATAACTCTTGGTACAAGTTGTCAACTAGGTTCAGCTAGATCTTTATCTTTCCAAGCTTCTGCGACTTAAAATCATTAGTAAACAGCTGCTCTGAGTTGTTAATCATTATACAATAGTTGTGACACGTGTGGGCCATACTTCCCTTTGTGAATGTGTCACGCCCCAAAATTTAGGCATGAACTCTTTAGGTGGTAAAAATTATTATAATAAGCAAAAACTACAAAAAGTTTAATACGCTGTAATAACCGTCCATAGTATTGAACATAGTTGTATCGTGCAATTTTTCGGTATATATATAGCTGTATATTATATGTCAAATTAGGTTCATATTAGAACAACTACAAGAGCCAAGGTTGTCATCTAAATATGGCATCCAAAGATGCCCCGTAGGGAGTAGGTCGGCATTTGAAAAATCTCTGCTATACTGCAATAGTAAAATAGAATAATCTTTTGTTGGAAGAGGTATGCAAAATTTGCCCTTTTATGTGTTTATAATTATAGTACTTACATTTTGTCTTACTTCATTAAATTGCTAGTTGGTTTCTAGAAGATTTAACAAGGTTGCAAATATAAATTACATAAAAAGCCAGTTTGGCGAGATATAAAAAAATCAACTGCTAGTCCCTATTTATTTATTTTTGCCTTATATTTTTAGTCCGTACTTTGGAAAAAGGTGTGTACAATTGCCAATGCGTTATTTGCTGAAAGAGGGACAGCACTCTATTTGCGAAAAGCCTGAAATAGAGGGACTAAAACTTAAAACTATGTTGGGCGTACATGCTAACATGCTACTTGCTGAAAAAGAGGACTAAAAACATAGCATATTGTCTTTACTGGTTTACATTTCATCCTTTTATATTCAACGGGTCCTCGCCAGATTGGTAGGGTAGTAATGTAATGTTAATCCATTTTTTCTGCATAACAAGTGTTAGATATGTCAACATATTACTCATGGGAGAAAGAGGGACTAAAATCATAAAGCAACTAGTATTGTCCTTTTTTTGATTGAGTATATTATTCAAAAGTTTTACTGTTTACAGTCAGAATTGATATTTAATTATTTACTCCTACCCATTTTAATTTCTTTTAAATTTTTTAATTTTCTAATTGTTCTATTTAAAAATATTAATAAAAAAGCCCTCTGTCCCTGATCAAGAGTTGCTGTTTCATTTTTAATAGTTTATAATTGAGAAATTGAGTTGTTATATCTGGTGATGTAGATCCTGATACTGGCTAATGATTCAAAATGTTCTGGGGATACTCTATTGTTCATGGCAAGCTGCAGTAGGGGTGCTCCTCAGTTTGGAGTCAAAACTCTTTAAGGAATCCACACTCAATCCAAATATCCAATTATAGTTGATTTTTATGATTTTAGAATCCATTCCAAACAAAACCAAACCAAACTGGATTTAGACTCCACTCCAAACTGTTATGTAAACTTCAGAAAGAACTACATTGATCTTGGTGCCTTGGTGGTATTAAAGAAACAACATGGCGCAATAAAAAGAAAAATAAGATACACAGATTGTTTCCTGCAAGTCATATGTTGACAGGTGTAGAAAAGTTTGGTTTCTGGCTAATTTTTGTTCTAAGTGAAGAGAAAGTTGCAGTTATTACTGTACTGTGCCAAACTGATAGCTTCCCAAATACATTATCGACTTGCATAATTGATATCTTCGGTTCATATTACTTGTCGGATTATAGTTATTATGAGTGGGCATGTAACAAATTTAACTAACATAAGGGCTGTGCCTGCAGAATCGGCTAGTGTTGTTCAAGAGCCCTATTGAGAGACTATCTGGTTTTTGAAATTAAACCCGCATACAGTCTCCACGTTCTCTCACCAACTTATCACATAACCCCAGAGTCTTGTTCTGCAACAACTTTCCACAGCCCTTACTCACGAAGGAAGCAGTCTAAATAACTGGGATTAAGAAGCTCGGTTCCTGGAGGTTACTTACTTCTCTTTCTGCCTCTTTGAGTTTTTCCTCTTAATTATATACTCACTTTCTCTCTTTCTTGCTTTTGTCTGAGATATTATGGTTGTTTTGTGGATTAAGTGATAATGCCCTACTTGATTTTGATGTGTTAAAGTATTTATTTCTTTATAATTGATTGTTATAACGAGGAAATGAATGATCTTGCATTGGTGGGTTCTCTCCTTTTAGAGTTAATTTGGACTACCTTCTAAGCATGACTCCTTGGGAGGTTATATATATAGCATGGAGTACTGCATGTTTTTGAATAGAACAGAGAAAGGTTTTGTTTGGTTGACCTATAACCGTTAAGTTCTTTGTTTCGGTTCGATTGATTGGCTCATGAAAGCATTATGAAACTTTCTGATTGCGTCATTGTGGAGGGTTTTGCCAATACTGATCTTGTAGATGTTTACCCTTCACTTAAATTGCAAGTACAAGATGGTCCTTTCTAACAACTATGTTAAAACTCTTTATTATCCAACACTGAAGCTCCTCCTCACTTTAAACAAGTGAGGGAAGCTGAAGAGAAAGTTATTCTCAAATTACTTCTTCAAGAACCCTTTTACCGTGTGATATTCTCCCCGTTTATGAGATTTGATGGAATCTAGTATTTGTGTTTTTGCTTGAGAATGCAGGTCTCAAAATTGTTATGTGCAAATGACAAATTGGCATCGATTAAAAATGACATGATTTTTCTTGCCTTTTGTGCTTAAGCTTGCCATAAATAAATTTAGAAGCAGCCATGGCAAAATTAGACTTGACACTGTAATACGACACAAATTGGCACAAAACGACAAGTTAATGGGTCAACTTTAAGTGCTGCTTGTATAATTAGTCTTGACCCAATAAGACAGGGTAGTTAACCAATTAGCTCGCTTAAGATACACTAACACGGTAGCACTCGTTTAGATCCATTAATGATATACACACACGTATACTTTTTTTTTTTTGCACTATGTTTACTATGCATACATATGGTATATATGTGGTTTATTATTTGAATAAAAGTATACATGCATATATGGTGTAATTATATATTTGGGTGTGTGAGTATGTTTTATTTCTGATGATCATCCCACCTACTTCTAGATTGAATTTCTTGACCAAATTTTGGTGGAGATGATATGCTCATTATAGAGCCATCAATGACAACCATACGAAGCCTTTTCAAATACACTACAGACTTGTATTATTATAGACTTCGCTTCATATTACATGTCGAATTATAATTGTTATCATTGGGGATGCAATAAGTTTTAACTAACATGAGGGCTGTGCCTAAATGCAGAATCGGCTACAATTGTTCAAAGAGGTCTATTGAGATACTAGTTGGTTTTTTTGATCGGAAACAAAAACGCTTTTATTAATCAAATAAACAAAGCGAAAAGTACATCATTGGTGAACCAGCAGTCCACCAAACCCCTTAAGATACAAATATACTCTACAAAAAGTTAACAATCTACAATCAAGACCAAACTCAAAAGACAGCTACATCATTGGATAGCTGCACCCCAATTCGAACAAAGTTCAGAGATGGAGAGATTGCCAAAAAGATTAGAAGAGCTAGCCCAAATTGAAGATAACAATTTGATTTTGTGCCAAACTACCGAGTCTTCATTGGATTTATCTTCAAATACCCTAGAGTTTCTCTCTTGCCAAATACTCCATGATATTGCCAAGCAACAACATCTCCACAACAAATTAGCCTTTTTCTTAACCCCTATGAACTGCCATTCCATTCCTACCAAATCATGCCATGAATTAGGCAAAGCAGCAATTATACGAAATTCCTCCCCCACCTTGTTCCACATGTAGGTAGTATAATTGCAATGCAAGAGAATATGGTCAATGGTTTCTCCTTTTTGTTTACAAAGAATACATCAAGAAGGGGAAATCGCTAAGTTAGGCCTTCTTTTTTGAAGAATATCGCATGTGTTTAACTCTCTTCCAAGAGGCCAACCAAGCAAAAACTTTCACCTCCTGAGGGATACCAGTTTTCCAAATAAATTTGTGAGGCACAAAGGTAGGATCCCGAGGAGAGTTGATAAGCAAATGAAAAAAAGATTTGCAAGAGAAAATTCCCGATTTCCCCCCCACCCAAGATCTAGTATCTAGTTCTGTTCTAGACATATTTGAATCAGAGACCAAGTCTAGCAATGCCCAAAATTCCCCAATTTCTCTATCATTTAGATTCCTACAGAATTCTAAATCCCATGAGAAAGACTCATGATGGTGCCAACGAATAATTGATGCGACTGAATTGTTTATATTACGGGAGATACTGTACAACCGAGGGAAAAGAATAGCAAGAGGAGAATTCCCAACCCATTTGTCTTCCCAAAATCTTATTGCATTGCCCATGCCCACCTTAAGTCGCGTAAATGATTTGAATATATCAATGCCGTTAGCAATTGCTTTCCAAGGGTTTCTGTGAGTGCCTCTAGTGACCATGTTTGAATCCCATCCATTTTCATGAATATCGTACTTACTTTTGATAATTGAGCACCAAAACGAATTTTGTTCAAGAGGAAATCTCTAAAGCCATTTCCCTAACAAAGCCGTATTTTTATAAGCAAGGTTACCAATACCCAACCCACCCTTTTCTTTACCCTTGGATACGTTGACCCAACTCACTAAATGCTCCCCCACACTCTCACCATACCATTCCCAAAAGAAATCTCTTATTAGTTTTTCAATGGCGTTACATACCGAAATCGGCATTTTGAAAAGAGATAGGTAATATATGGGAATGCTCTCTAAAACCGATTGAATTAAAGTTAACCTACCTCCCTTCGACAAACAACCTTTTAGCCAACCCTCTAACCTCTTAGAGATCTTTTCAATTATTGGGGTCCAAAACCCTACTTGATAAGGGTTGTCTCCTAATGGCATCCCAAGGTAAGACATAGGCCATGAACCCATCTCGCAACCTGACATACTTGCTAACGACACCAAATCTTCCTCCTTCAAATTAATGCCAACTGTAACTTCACACTCAATTTGAAACCTCTGTTTTGCGTCTTGTATTCTTTTTAATATTCATACTACAAATTTACTCTAACTTGACACTTAATTTGAATGCTCAGCTTTGCTTCTTACGTGCTATCTTCTTTGTTACAAACACTTTCACATTAAAGTTTATTTCCTTTTTGGTTTTTGAATGACTAATTTCAAGCAATCGATGAACACAATTTTTCTGTAGAAAGGACTATTTTCTTATTACTTAAAAAGAATGAACTTGCCTATAGCTATTTGCATGTTACGTTCGACTTGAATGCCTTTTTTTTACTTTGTTTTCATGGATCATCTTTTTTGTTTTTCTTTATTATAGAACTCGAATCAAGTTCAAATTCTCGTTATGTTTGTGTTGTATTTTATACCTGAATCAATAATCTCTCCTGCACTTATTGAACCATAACTAGAAATATCCAGTACAAGAAAATTGGGAGCATCTTCCAACCAAACTACATAATCATATAAATTCCTAGCATATTGAGCTACACAATGAGCTAATTGTATCGAATTGCGTGAATCATGTCGTGAATAGTAAGATAAATATCATTAGTTGTATGACTCACTTGGTGAATGCCGATTTTAAATGTGTTACATGATTCATATCGAGTTAGTTGTGAAATGTGAACTTGTAAGATTATGATAACTATGTTCAAATCTTATTATCCAATGGCGAGGACCTAGTTTTGATCTATCAGTTTTATCATGTCCTTGATTACATCTATCACCAAATTCTCAGTGACAGAGGGGTATATAGACCTGTCCATAAGTGTAAATGTGATGTTGGATATTCCTTCATGCCTTAATTGTTCTTTCTATTATATATCTTTTTTGAAGAAGTTTTTTTCTTTATAATAATAGAACCCCAATCAAGTTAAATTCTCTTAATAATGTTTGCAGGTAAAAGATATTTGACTTGCTTTCCTGGGAGAAATCAATACTTCTATTCTGAGATTTGCTTGCGCATCTATTTGTAAGTATTGCACCTGGCCTGGCCTTGAAGTCCCACAATTAACTTATATGCTAAGCGATTTTAATTATGCTATTGATTGGAAAATGTTACACTTTGGCTACCAAAGTTACAATATGCTACTAGTTTTACTTA
The DNA here is from genome assembly GCA_021464415.1 of Lonicera japonica. Lineage (NCBI taxonomy): Eukaryota > Viridiplantae > Streptophyta > Magnoliopsida > Dipsacales > Caprifoliaceae > Lonicera > Lonicera japonica. Next base: position 30,321,467 of record CM038468.1, read on the forward strand.
TGCAGGAGTGACTAAAACAAAGCTTTAGGCTATTTGTTTTAGTTTAATGTTATTTTACCTATACATGCTTGCATGGTGACTTACGTAAGAAGAGAGCATTTCTTCAACAGCTAATAATGTTTTACTCCTAATTAGCTGATTTTGTCTATTACGGAGAGAAGCTAATTTTAAGTTTCATTCAAAATCAGGTACCTATATATAAACATTGTTTTTATTTTTTTGCTCGGAAACAAAGAACTTATATTGATAAATTAAAACCAATACAAGCAGAAAAGACTGGAAGAGGACAAGTAGTCCACAACCAGCCTGGGAAAGCAAAAAACACTAGTACAATCCCATACTATAAACAAAACAAAACTGAAATGCTAAACAAGAAGAACATCCCTGAAAACACTAAAACACTACCTAGAGTACGGCAGCCGCCAAGTCTCGTGAAACATCTAAAATTGAGAGATTGCCAAATGATTTAGATGAAAAAGCCCAAGTGAAACAAGCTTTAATTCTCTACCAGCTCTCCTCCATGCCCATCTCATTGTCTTTAGGAGTTCTGGTGTTTCTTTCCTTCCATAAACACGACATCACTGCCAAACAACACCACCTTAAACAAAATTCTGGATTTCTTCTTATTCCCCTTCCAACACCATGATATAGACAGCAAATTGAACCAGGAACATGGGAAAACTGCTACTAAGTCTAATTCACTACGAATATTGTTCCATATAAACTGTGCAAACATGCAATGAACTAATAAATGGTCTATCGATTCACCCTTCCTTTTACATAGAATGAACTAGGATGGGGATATATCATATGTATTTACCTTCCTCCATGCAGATAACCAGGCTAATACTTTAACTTTCTAGGGGACCCTACTCTTCCAAATCATATTGTAGGGGTTGAAGGGCCTCTCCTCATTAAAAGAACTTAATTTCTTGAAGAATGAGTTTGAAGAGAATACACCAGATTTATCACCCAACCAAAGCCTACAATCCCTTTCTAATTTATTCGTTTTCCAAGCATCCACCACCTCCAATAGAGCCATGAAGTCAGATACTTCGTTTTCTTTAAAATTCCTCCGGAATGATAAATGCCACTTATAAGGGGAGTTATCCCCCCACATCAAATTAGATGCAATGAGAGAATCCAGATTGGAGGCAATTTTGAGTAATCTCGGAAAAAGAGCTGCCAGAGAGGAATCTCTCGCCCAACAATCTGTCAAGAATTGATTTTTTTCATTGTCACCAGTATTATATCGAGTGCAGCCCACAAATTTCTCTATCCGCAGAGAAATTTCTTTCCTTGGATTACGGAAAGATCCTCTCAACACCACATTGGAATCCCTCTCCTTATTTTGAATGCCATACTTGCTTATAATGATTGAGTGCCAAAAAGTATTTTGCTCAAGTGGAAATCTTTGAATCCTCTTGCCCAAGAGAGCCTTATTTCTTTTTACTATATTATCGATGCCTAAACCACCCATCTTCTTGCTTTTAGTAACCTTATCCTAACTCACCAAATGCACCCTTTTCCCCTTATCAAAACCATCGTAGAGGAAATTTCTCAATAACTTTAGCTATCGCCACGGGGATTTTAAAGAGAGAAATAATAAGTAGGTATGCTTTCTAACACCGAGTGAATTAAGGTTAACTTCCCTCCTTTAGAAAGGCACCCTTTCCTCCACCCCTCTAACCGTCTTCCTATTTTTTCAACTAGCAGACTCCAAAACTCTGCTCTTCTTGGATTATCTCCTAATGGGAGCCCCAAGTAAGATATCAACCAAGATCCCACCTGACACCCTATTTTATCCCCGATTGCTCTCATCTCCTCCTCCTCCTCCATATTAATTCCCACTTCACTTTTTGACAAAATTGATCTTCAACCTCGGAGCATACCCAAAGATATCCAATATCCCCCTGAGTTTGCAAATTTTTTCCTCGTTATTGGCAAGGAAAAATATAGTGTCATTAGCAAATTGTAAGTGCGACAAGCTTACCCTCTCCCTCCCAATGGAGAACCCTTCAATCAACCCTCTCTCTTTCGCGTTCTTTACCAATCTATTCAACACATTTGAAATCAATACGAAGATAAATGGGGAGAGTGAATTACCACAAGAAGCCTTAAAATTACCACTTAGCTACCACCATGGGGATTTTAAATAGATATAAATAATAAGTAGGTACGCTCTCTAACACCAAGTGAATTAAGGTTAACTTCTCTTCTTTAGAAAGGCACCCTTTTCCCCACCCCTCGAACTGTCTACAATTTTTTTTTGATGACCATGGGTATCGGGGCCCCGCCCCCACTAATCCCTTGAAGCCCTGGTTGCTTGACCAAGAAATGCCTGCAGTGGCTTAAAAAAGGTTTCATGCAATGGGGAATTGAACATGAGACCATGCGCCTACGCACACAGTTCAAGTTCGCCCTTACCGCGGTGGCAACCCCTTGGGTTAACTGTTTTTTTCAACTATAGGACTCCAAAACACGGCTCTTCTCGGTTTATCTCCTAATGGGAGCCCTAAGTAAGATACTGGCCAAGATCCCACCTCACGCCTTATTTTATCCCCAATTGCTCGTATCTCCTCCTCCTTCTCTATATTAATCCCCCCTTCACTTTTTGACAAATTGATTTTCAATCCTGAAGCATACCCAAAGATATCCAATATCCCCATGCGATTGCAATTTTTCTCCTCATTATTGGCAAGGAAAAATATAGTGTTATCACCAAATTGTTAGAGCGATAAACTTACCCTTTCCGTCTTAATGGAGAACCCTTTAATCAATCCTCTCTCTTCCGCTTTTTCCACCAATCTATTACATATCTAAATCCTTTTTTTTTCCCTCAAACATCATCCATAAAGCCTCACTCCATGTGATCATAAGCCTTATCTAAATCTATTTTCAAAGAGCACTCTACAATGAATTATGTGCAGAGCTGAATAGTGTACCCCTTCCTTGTCCATATGAGGTATATATACGGTGCACGATCAACTCTGGAAAGTTAATGAGGAAGCATACAAATCGGAATTGATTGTAGTGGGTCCTTATTACCATGGAAAGAAAAATCTGGACATGATGGAGCAATACAAGTTCATAGATATTAAATTGTTTATTTGACGTCAATATATAAATTCAAGAATATTGTTAGATGTTATTACTAGACTAGAACCGCAATTACGTAAATGCTATGCGGAACGCATTATCCAAACTCCAAATGAGTTAGTTAAGATGATGTTGGTTGATAGTTGCTTTATCATTCATTTATTCTGCAAGTTTAATGACCTACTTTTGAGAGAACTCGATGACCTCATTTTTAATATGTTTAATACGGAGTGGATGATTAGTAGTCTGCAACGGGACTTGATCTTAATTGAGAATCAACTCCCCTTTTTTTATCCTTTGCAAGTTATTTAACTTAATTGAAGGCGAAAATTGTCATCACTTGTTAGTTGTTTATGCAATAGAGTTTTTTTTTTTTTATTCCCTCTTACCTGGAGAAGGATGTAGGGGACTAGTTGACGATGGAGATTTCAAAAATAGATACAATCATCTGCTTGGGTAAGTGCAGGATGAATGGCTTCCATCATTTTCAAGGGTGGGTTTCGGTGGAGATTTAGACGAAAATGAGATTTCATTCCTTGTGCCATGGAACTTGAAGAAGTTGGAGTTAGAATTAGAAAGAGTGAGAATAAAATTTTCGATATAAAGTTTTAAAATAAGGCATTGAAAATTCCTTCGCTTACCGTTGAAAATAGGATCGAGTCGGTATTGAGAAACTTAATTGCTTACGAGTAATATGATTGTGAGTATCCACGCTTCAAGTTTGTTACTGACTACGTCATGTTTTTAGATTGTTTAGTTGGTACTTTGAAGGACGTGCTTCTAAAATTATAGTAAATTGGAAATGTAACGATGAATGGATTTCTATCTTATTTAATGATATCCATAGATCTGTTGTCGGGCCGATTAAGAGGTTCTTTTATGTTAAATGTCTTCAACAATGTGAACGAGCATTATAGTAAGAGAGTAAATTGATGACGGGCTTTAGTTTGGAGGACTTACTTAAGTAGCCCTTGGACTATTTTCTCACTCGGTGGCATTTTTCTTTTGTTGCTCTCTTTGTAACAAACAACTTTCTCCATCAAGAAGTAATCGTTAGAAAAATGAGATTGTGTAGGATTTATTATTGAAATGTTTTTGGAGGTTTAATATGTTTGGGTTTATACTATAGATGATAATACATTTGGTGTATTAGTTTATGCTTCTTATTTTAGATTTCAAAAATCATTTGTATGATAAAAATTGATAATATGGCTTTGCTTTTGCTTAATTTTCTTAAACTAATACTCCTAGAGTCAATACATATCTAATTAAGCTAAGTCCCAAACAGCCACGTCCTGTTTCCTCTCCTCTCTTTAAAACAAGTGTTTAGTGATTTATTCTACCAAGTTGTATTGAAAACATGAAATGCATGTTTGAAGCTTAATTGTCACAATTATTGATATAAAGAACTGACAGAAGCAAAATTATCAAATGGAAATAGAAAATAGAAATAATCTCACAGAGTTATATTGTTAGAAAAATAGTGACTATTCTATTATAGAGAATTACGAAAAACAGAAATTAAATGATCTTATCTATCGAGGCTTATGACGACACAATCTCCTAAGGTGAGGTAAAATTGTCCGCAGTAGTGAAGCGGACAGCTTGTGTGAACACACCTCCTAGGATACAACAATCTAGGATTTTCCACCAACGGTAAAATTCCTATTGAAACTCTCAAAGCACTCCAGAGAAATCATAAATTAATATATGAATAGAATAAATCAATTTTCTGTTGTGTATTTCAGAGACGTGATAAAATTACGCATATATAGAAATAAACATAACGGGAAAGGAGTGGGGATAATTGTGTATCATGCTTTAAGCGTAATAGCCATCATCCCCAAAAGACTCGGTTAAAACCTTTATCTCTAATGAATTGATAACATAATTTTAATTAAATAATTAAAATATTTGAATAATAATAATATTGGATTATTTTTGAACGATTGAACCAAGGATGTCCAAGCCAAATTTTCAAGTTTCTTCCACTCGAGTTATATACTCCAATTGTCATTTACAACTAGTATATAACATATATAACAAGAAGATAAAAATGATGAACAAGAAAATTAAGTAGAAGCAAAACCATGTTTTAATAAATTTAAGCAGAAGGAAAGTCATATTTTTCAATTTTTATCATATAGATGCTTTTTGTTATTCAAAATAAAAAGCATCAATATTAATACCCCAAATGTATTTTCATTTGTAGCATAAATTCAAACATATTAAACCTCCAAAAACATTTCAATAATAAATCTGACACAATCTTAGTTTTCTTACAATTACTTCTCGATGTAGAAAATTGTTTGTAACAAAGAGAGCAACAAAAGAAAAATGCCACTAGCGAGTGAGAGAATAGTTCATGGGCTACTTAAGTAAGTTCTCTCCGAAATGAAGCCTGCCATTGATTTACTCTCTTACTACAATGCCCGTTCACATTGTTAAAGACGTTAACATAAGAGAAGAACCTCTTATTCGGCCTGACAACAGATTGATAGATATTATTAAATAACGTAGAAATCCATTCATCGTTACTTTTCCAATTTATTATAATTCCATAACCACGAAGGATATGAACGTGCTTCAGAGTATCAACTAAAAAATGTGACGTAATCAGTAACAAACTTGAAGGGTGGATACTCGCAGTCATATTGCTCATAAGCAATCAAGTTTCTCAATACCGACTTGGTCCTATCTTCAATGGTAAGTAGAGAAATTTTCAATGCCTTATTTTGAAACTTTATATAAAAAATTCTGTTCTCACTCTTTCTAATTCTAACTCCAGCTTCTTCAAGTTTCGTGGCATAAGGAATGAAATCCCATTCTCGTCTCAATCTTCACTAAAACCCACCCTTGAATTTGATGGAAGCCATTCATCGTGCACTAGCCCAAGCATATGATTGTATCTATTTTTGAAATTCCGATCATTAACTAATCTCCTATATCTTTCTTCAGGTAAAATAGAGGAAAAAATTATATTGCATAATCAACTAACAAGTGATGACAATTTTTGCCTTCAATCAAGTCAAATAACTCATAAAGGATAAAAAACGGGAGTTGATTCTCAATTAAGATTAAGTCCCGTTGAATAATTAAGGTTGTCTTGTTCTTTCAAAAGTGGGTCATTAAATTTGCTGAATAATTGAATGATAAAGCAGCCATCGACCAACATCATCTTAATTAACTCATTTGGAGTTTGGATAATGCTTTCCACATAGCATTCACGTACTTGCGGTTCTAGTCTAGTTACAATATCGAACAATATTCTTGAATCTATATATTGACGTTGAACAAGTGATTTAAGATACGTGAGCTTGTATTGCTCCATCATGTCCATATTTTCCTTTCCATGGTGAGAGGGACTCACTGCAATCAATTCCATTTCTTACGCTTTCTCATTAACTTTCCGGAGTTGATCGTGCATAGTATATACTTCGCATGGATGGGGAAGGGGGTACACTATCCTGCTCTATACATAATTCATTGTAAAGTGCTATTTGACAATTGTTTAACATGTTTGTATATAGGTACTTGATTTTGAATGAAATTTAAAATTAGCTTATCTCCATAATAGACGAAATTGGCTAATTAGGAGTAAAACATTATTAACTGTGAAAGAAATGCTCTCTTCTTACATAAGTCATCATCCAAACATGTATAGGTAAAATAACATTAAACTAAAACAAGTAGACTAGAGCTTTGTTTCAATCACTCTTGCATAAGTAAAACTACTAGTACTTTGGTGGCCAAAGTGCAACATTTTCCAATCAGGAGCACAAGTAAAATTGCTTAGCATATAAGTTAATCGTGGGGCTAGGTAGAATACTTACAAATAGATGCGCAAGCTAATCTCCTGATAGAAATAATGATTTCTCCTTGGAAAGCAAGTCAAATATCTTTTACCTGCAAACATTATTAAGAGAATTTAACTTGATTGGAGTTTTATTATTATGAAGAAAAAAAATTCTTCAAAAAAGATATATAATAGAGAACGACATAAAGTAATATGTAACATCACATTGACACTTATGGATAGGTATATATACTTCTGTCACTGAGACTTTGGTGATAGATGTGATCGAGAACTGACATATCACAAGCTAGGTCCTCTCCGTTGGATAATAATATTTGAACATAGTTATTCATAACCTTTCATTTTTTATTTTTTTTGATAAGAAAGACATTTTATTTCAAACTCAAAACGATTGTACAATCAGAGAAGGTATGAGTCAGTGGATGAGAATTCCATCACAATTAAACCATATGACTACAGTACATCAAACGCTACTAAACCCATAACAAAATAACAACAATCAAGACAAAAAACTGTGACCATCCAATGCAAATAACAACAATAAAGGCAAAAAACTGTGACCATCCAATGCAAACATGAAACGGTTGACTTAACTGAAAACATTCGGTGCTCTAGCCCATATCTCAATTATAAAAATACTATGATTTCACACAGGGCCAGTCTTGAATTTTTTAGGGCCTAGGGCAAAAGCAAATATTAGACCCCTATATATATTTAAACATAGTGGTGAACTTACTCTTATTTTTCAACCAAAATTTAACTTGTTCAAATTAATTAAAAATTTAACATTCAAGCCAAATATATTGTATCAATTCAAACTTCAATATATAAAAATTTCGAATAAAAGCTATACTATATAAACAAAATCTTCAGTTGAGTTATCAATTCCTATAAATTCTTTAACATGATTTTGCTGCTCAGATTCATTGACTAAATCTTCAGTTGAGTTATCAAGTGAACTATTTATTTGGTTTTGAAATTTTTTATCCAAAGCTCCCTTTTGAGATTGAGGTAATTCTTCTCGTCTTTTTCTTTTATGACTTCCAATAGGTATTTCTTTGGTCTTTTTTTTTTCCTTTTAAATATATTAAATCAATTTTTTTGGGCCCCCTTGAATAATGGGCCCAGGGAGGTCGCACTTAGTGCCCCCCTTCAGGGCCGGGCCTGATTTCACACTTAACATTAAGTTGCATCTATCATAAAAAAATCTTCTATTTTTTTTCAATCACATTGTCTAGGCTATAGCCAAAACCATAAGCCTTCATACGCACTTAGTTATGTTACCAAATTGCTTAGATGACCACTTAATTGCAATGACATTTACCCATCTTTTAGGAAAAGCACCCGCTAACCCAAACAAGTTAAACATTTTAATCCATAGATCTCGACTCGAGCAAATTGACAGTGAATTAAAATATGGTCAATGCCCTCTCTACTTTCCCTACATAATACGTACCATGAAGGAGACAAACACATATACGGTCTTCACCTTTGGATTAAGTCGCACATATTCACTTTGCACATATTCACTTTACCCAACAAGACTAGCCAAGCAAACACCTTAATCTTAGAGGGAACCTCTTACAATTTCACCTTTGTATGAGTATTACACATTTAAACAATATTGGGGTTAACTTTGAATTTAATAATTTAAATTCATGGTATATACTAAATTAATAATAATTTTTGGTTGGATTTAAATGAATTAGTTAAAGTTGAGGGTGAGAAGGAGATATGTGACAGCATACACTTCTGCTCTAATCTATTCCAACCTTCACATGCTTGCTGGATGCATAATCTGTAATCGGATGTTAGAAATTGTAGTTGATATTATCAAGATAGAATGCGGGTGCAAAAGAACTCTCCTCGCGTGCAAAGAATGTGTCGCTAAATCACTTTACAGATGACAATTGTGACGAATGTGGACACAATGCTACAATCATGCACGTGTAAAATTGGTTACTCTCTCTTTCTGAGATGGACATATGAATATGAAAACATAATTATAGGGTTTGGCGTACATTCACGATTTAATTAGTACAAGAATACTGTGTATTTGAATTATATATATATTCTGGACTTCAATATGATGTATTAATCTTTTACTTCGTAGTTTAATTTGGATAATAATATCCTATCCAAGTATATATTTTTAATTTCATTGTTATTTATCTTTTTTATTTTTCTTTTGGACTTGGAACAATTGTAGACAATTCTGCATTCAGGCACAGCCCTTTGTATATTAGCTAAATTTGTTACATGCCCAATAATCATAATACTTACAATCTGATGAATAATTACGCAATTCATTAGTGTATTTGGGAAGCTATCAATTTGGCACGGTGCAGACTAGGGATGTTAAAAATCTAAAAACCAAACAACTGAAACAACATACCCAATCCAATATAATTATGTCGGATACTTTGATTCGTTTGGATTGGGTTGAATCAGATTTTCAAAAAACAAAAACCGGCATTAATTGGATATGTTGCGGTTTCTTGTAGTCCAAAACAGAGAGAAACCGAAAACAATAAATCAGTTTTTTATGATAACTCAAAGAAGTATTGGACCCAAACCAATGAGCACCCCCTATTTGGAATCATTTGCACCCTACAGCATCGACATACACTGAATAACAACAAAATTTCTCAAATATGTAGCAACAGAGAATAAGCTATAGGAGGTGAAGCTAAAATACGCATCATAGATACACCCAGCACCTTCTCGTACAATGGTTATATTCCAAAATGAAGGTTTTCTCCCTTTTTCCTCTAATTGTCATGCTTGTGGAGGAACATTGGTGCTTTCCTAAAAGTAGTGAAAAGCATTGCAACTAACCCCCCCCCCCCCCCACCAAGTCTTCTTTTTTCATGAAATTTGTTTCTTACCCATTGCCGAAAGAATTGGATTCCATGGAAAAATTACAAAAGTAATAGAACATCTCACGGAATTAACTACTCATCTATTTTTCCAAATTTTAACAGAATTAGTAGTATTTTTAGTCATTCTCCAACTCTTTTGCTAACCACGCCTTTCATTTGAGGCAGAGGGAGGATTTGTTGTTGTTGTTTTATGAAGAAAAAATTTGAGGAAAGGGAAAGGAAAATTAAGGGTAGGTACAAAAGTAATGGTTTAAATCCTTGAATATTTTGACCGGCCAATAAGATGTACCACTTTCAATACACGGATCAGGGCTTCACCTTAGCAAATCACTGGCAGGAAAGAAATTTCTCTCCCTGTGTGTGACAACTTTTGCACACAATGACACAACCGTAACTGATCATTGTTAGAGCATTTGATTTTCAGGTGATGAGTAACAAAAGAACCACGATCCATAGACTCAATTTGTATAGATTTATTGTCGATGAGCACTCAAACTATTAGGACAAAGTGGATGTGACACTTTCCACGCTTGGGGAAAAAAGTTATCACCTCTTCCCTCATATAACATTCCTTTAATAGGATAAATAACACAGACTCAATCTGAGTTTAACAGTGAAGAGTAAGATTAAGGATAAAATGAAATAATGCTTAAAATGCATTATCTTGCTTTGAAAAAAAAATCCAAAAAACAATTAAAGAAACCAAATTTAACAAGACCACAATATCGTCTCTTTAATTTTTTTTTTTTGATAGGGATGACCAAAATATCCTTGCAACACTAAACATTCACTATACAAATAAATCATGGACATTGGGAGATGAATAAGCCTAGGCCTACTAATCTCTGCAACAAAAGTTGTATGCGAATGATATAAGATATATAGAGAAGAGAAAGAGAAAGGTTGACAATGGAGATTGAGATTGTACGTGGTTAAATTGTAACGCTCCTTCTTTCTTTTGAGAGGTAGAGGCTCGGGCATTAGGTGAAGGCAAATTAGGAATGAGGACGTTCAACTGTTGATTCATCCAATCAATCAATAAGGATCGAAGTGGCTGTAAGAAAGGACTTGCCTAGCCTTTCTCCATGTAATAGAGTAAGAAAGGGGTCAGTAGCTGGTCCATATAAAGTCAAGTCCAGAAAGTGAGAGCCAGGAAAGCATAAGAAGTGTCTGCTTTAAAAGAAGATGTTAAAAAGTCATCTAAGAGACGATGTTTGGGTGGATACTGATCCAATTGATATCAAAGACTTGTCTTGCGCCTTACCGCCCTCGCTCGGAGTTCAATCCGCCTATGATAGCTGTAAACTCCAACTCTTGAGCAAGCTTCGTTTAAAGGCCTGGGGCTATGCTGGTACTGATGCTACCACTGGTGCTTTGCCCTAAGAGATGAGACTGAATTCAATCCAAACAAAGGAAAGAATGGCCTTTACAGCGCCCTATGCCGATTCCCACATTCATCCTTTTGAGCTAGGTTTGAATCTCCTTGCGCGATCATTCTCTCCGATCCCTTTGACATGAGTTTCAACCAAACAAACAAAATATAGGCCATACTCCTGCATAAAGAGCCTTATTTCCCTGTTCTGTTTAAGAGGGCTATTGAGTCCTCGGATGTTCCAACAGCCAAAAAACATTCCAAAAATATGTCTATTGGTGGGATTTGTTTTTAGACCGTACAATGTGCTTGTGAGGAAGCTTAATAAACCTGGTTCTAAGTAAGGTTCTAGAGCAGTATATAAAGACAGACAAATACAAACTAGATCCTCCAAACAGAGGGAAGAGAGGTTATGTTCCTTCTAAGTAATGGGATTACTCCTAAACTTCCAAGAGCGCCTAGTGGTAAAGGCGCCCATCCGGATCTGGGAGATACCACGTTTGAGTCACACCTAAGGGTGGAACTGGGCCTAGGCCCAGAGGGCTCCAGCCCAGGCCAAGAAAAAAAAAATTCCCACTTGTTATATAAAATATTGTTAATAGGCTAGTAAGTTCATTACGTCAGCCCACAATCAGCCCAGTCCATCTTTTTTAAACTATGTTTAAGAAGGAAAATATAAGAGCTAACTTGGCCCACATACAAGAAAAAATGAAAATAAATAACCAAATATATATATAAAATATACATATTTGGTGCCAAACTAGCGCCTCTCTTTCTCTTATAATATATTTACACACATACACACACATATATGTATATAAATAATTTAATTCAATTCAATTTATTTAAACATTTTGTGGATGCCCGAGAATTTATTTTAACTTTTTCATTTTCTTAAGAAATACAATTTTGTTTTAAAATTAATGAATTGTTAAGAATATAATTTCTTTAGTATCAAGAAATTTAGTATATTAATTATATTTTTAAAAGGAAAACTAAAATTTTAATTTAAGACATGCATTAAATTCTTATTTTTATTAACATTTAAAAGAAATGAGACCCTTAATAAACCAAAAAAAATATTATTTGTAATATAACTTACCTCAACCAAGAGGAAATCCTTATTCATTTTTATTGGTCTTTCAAAAAATACTCTATCCCACACACACTTTTAGATTCACTTTAATCGGTTCCATCTTGTAACTTAAGTATCCATTTTATCGTAACAAACAAATATTTAATCTAACATAATTAATTATAAATTAATAATTTTTACGATTACTAATTTTCTTTCTTAAAATAAAATTACATTTAACTATATTATTTTTATTTGAAATTGAAAACATTTTCCACCATAGCAATAAATTTTTCATTTAAAAAATTGTCATGATATTTTGTGTTAATTCAGCCCACCCCATCGAAAAATCCTGGGTTCGCCCCTGGTCACACTCGAGGCGGGGAGATTTTTCTAGTTATTTGTAGTTAAGAGAAGAGACTTAGATCTTCCCCTTTAAAAAAGAAAAAAATTACAAACAGAAAATAACACAAACATATTAAACATTCTTCAGTTGTAGGCTATGGCCGTCCCTTCCTGTGTCTCTCCTTTAATTTTACAACTAGTATCAGAGATGGTAGAATCTACAGAAGTACGTACAATCAATCAATAACACCCATAAGTTAGAAAGCAACATACAACAAAATCCCAGAAAAAAATCAAAGACTTAAAGAGCATCATACACATGCGAAAACCTATTTCAGTCAAACCCTCTGTTTAGTATGTACAAAATCTATAAACATGTAAAAACCAATTGTTAAATAAATTAGTTGTTAAAAACCACTAAGGGGCGGAACATAAGAAGCAAAGTAGAGGATTCAAATTGAGTTTAATGCTATTAGCCTATTAGGTACAAAAGAACATGTAGAGAGCAGAGACTATAAATCCCACATCGGGAAATGAGATCCTCCTAAAGCAATGTATGAGAATAAGGGGATACTCCATCCATTGCCAATTGGTTATGGGTTGGATGATCCGAACTCTAATGGAACATAATAGGCCAAACTTAGCTACTTTCTCATTAGGCCTGTTGATCCATGTGGCCAACTTAGCCATTCAGGCTAGGCCAGCCCCGGTATTTAGGCCTATTCATCCATGTGGTTATCCGAAACATATTATGACTGGATTCTGATATTAGATTATCCATATTTAGGCCTATTCATCCATGTGTTTGTCATTGTAGTGGTGTCACTTACCATATCAAAACAGCCTAAGCCACCAATGCTAATCTACCTCCACCTACGCCACTAGTCCACACTCCACACCTCATTAGCCTCCATCGCGAATCAACCACCACAAGTCTTCTCACCATGGTGTCACTTACCATATTAAAACAGCCTAAGCCACCAATGCTAATCTACCTCCACATACGCCACTAGTCCACACTCCACACCTCATCAGCCTCCATCACGGATCAACCACCATAAGTCTTTCTCACCATGGTTTTGTTCTGTGAATTCATAAATTTGCAGCCTTAAAAACATTTTTTCACCTCTTGTCCAGACAATGATCCCTCTATCTCAGTGGAACATGCAACCACCACCACAGGGCGGTCACACTAGGTTCATCCTCTTTTATCCTTAATAATATGCCCTATTTTTTCGTACCTTTGAACAACCAGTAACTGAGCTAAAAAAAAAAAAGAATTTTCTGGTGGCCCACCGTTTGCGTCTATATAAATCAATGTCTTAAAAAGCACTAGGTGGAAGACAGGCTGCAGGAGGAGTCCTAGCACCTAGAGTGCTTAAGCAAGGGAATGAGCTTGGCTGCCGATTATTGATTAATTTAGTTTTAGAAATACAACACTGCAAAAAGTCTTACTTTAGTTCTAAAAAGGACATTGATAATTCATCAATCGAACATTTCTCATAGTTCAAACGTGGGAAAAAAAATCAACCGAAAAAGGAGCTAGAACACTGACATACACTTACACATGTATAAACAATTAGGTGTGTGTACTATGAGTTGATTTGAATAGACATATTTACATTCTGCATCTTATATAATTCTTCTATTTGGTTCTTAAACAGCTAAGATCTCACTGAATAAAGGCACCTGGGCTCTCTATATATATTTTTTACGCATGTGCTCACACGCACACACATATACATGTTAGTTATTAGAGCAGTAATTATGCATCACGTACACAAATTTACGCACTAATATATAAACCCTAGGATCTATGCTGTTCAATAAAATCGACAGAAGACATACCTTATATGTGATTTGATGTTACTAAAACGAACAGGATGGATCGGATCCTTCTGTTGTTGTCGTCCTTAGCGTAGAAATTACGACGCCTCTACGGTATGCACACACGAACGAGATGAGATCCTTGCTTGGTGTACTATCGCCTTCTAAGGTTCTCTCAATTATTTCGACTCTCTAGCCTCTCAAAGATTTCCCATGACGGCCAGGATGAACAAAGGTTCCCTTTTATAAGGGAACCCTAGTGAGAACCCTAAGCAACAAACGAACTATGCCCAAGTCTAACTTGGCCCGTTATAATTCGTTTTGATCCAACTCGTTTTAGTGTGCGACCCTGTAGGTTTTACACTCTTTGGCAGTATAATTAAAAGCCCGTTTTATTATACGAATAGTAAGCGGTCTCTAGTAAAACATTACTACTATCCAAAGGGTATAAAGGTCAAAAACGACACAACCTTAAATTGATATTTCACATATTAACTCCTTTTGTCAATCGATATCTAGATTGAACACAAGACTAGACAAGTGTCATTCTGGTATATTTCAATCTTTATTTCTTGATCTCTAAGTATAATTAATCTAAAACAAATGATATCTCATTTGTGCATGGCCATGCAAATATTAATTACACTTATCAAGGGGCCCAACGATATCTCTCTCAGTATATGAGAGTGACAAATCCCATCTTGATCAACCACATACCTCTACATAGTTCATAGTATGCTCGGTCATTATCTTTATAATTACTCGATCAAGAGCAACGTTTGATAATGCCTGACATGCTAATCCCTATGTTGGTAACCATGGCGATCTCAGGTCTGAGGATAATACGATATCACAAATGGGGAACATCACTGATGACATTATGTAACACTCCTCGCAGTGTCCCCAAAGCGGGTCAGTCCAATACTTTGTTCCCTAACAAGTATCAGTATGTTCAGCTTGATATTTCCATATCCATGTCTTGTGGAACATAATCATCAGCTGACCCATACTCTAATCATTATATCAATGTGATCCTAGGTTATTGACACATGATTAGGGACATCTAAATAATATTATTATAACATTACTAGCATCCCACAATCAAGTCACGTACTTGATGAACTAGTATTAATATATATTATTTATAAGAGAATATAAAGTATAATAAATAAACTTTATTAATAACAATAAGCATAAAATATCCAAGTACAAATCATAATCTATGAATAGTCCTAGGACATATCTCTTTCAATACATTACTTGTCATAGTAAATAGTGAAAATTTTATGAGATTGTTCTTTAATCTGTGAATATTTTGACTAGCCAATAAACAGTACCATGTTCACTAAAGAGAGAGCAACTCCTTAGCAAATAATTGTTTCATACGAACATTGACAGGAAATAATTTTTTCTTACTGTGAGTGACAGTTTTTACATGTCCAAATATATTTGATCATTTTTAAAGCATTTGACCAATGGAGCTAAGGACTGAGATAATCTTACGGACATAGTTCTACAGGTACTAACAAAGCCCAGAGTAACTAAAACTTCCACAAATTAACCAACAAGCAATCCAAATGTTTAATGAAGAACGCTACAATATATGAAGTACTATAATTGTAAACATGTCAAAGGAAGAACTTTATATGACATCTTTCAAGTTCCAATAAATGTGAAAGCACTCAATTTATAATTACGTACAAGTAGACTTAATTGAGGTTATTTATTGTTATCATAGAATTGGTATGGTACTTAATCTTGTTGCATGTGACTATAAATCACACATCGCGAAAATGGATCCTCCTAAAGCAATACATAAAAATAAGGAGCTACTCCATCGATTCCCAATTGGTTTTGGGTTGGATGCTCCGAACTTTAATAAATCTATTTGTTAGAATATCGAACCTAGTAACTTACATATCCCAATCATATGATACTCATATGTTTCCAACTCAATCAATCTCCTTTGAGGGTCATCCTTTAAAATTGTACGTGCACACAGCATATAAAAAAATGATAAAAGAATATCTTTTAGTTTACTTTATGTAAGGAATAACCTGCCGCTAATAAGTCTATTCCTTCGATGTAGCTTTTAATTCATTTTTACTGTGTTATTTAACTTATTTAAACAGCATTTTTGGTAGAGATATATATGCATTTGTTATAAATATTTATTATTAATTGTATTAGAGCCAATAATTATCACTATGAGAGGTGATAAATATCTATTATTATTTGTATTATATACTGCCTAAAAACCAAGGATATTGGAAAAGAAAATTATTTTCGAATTTAGGCTAAAACAAAAACAATTGGGTTAAATCATACAAATTGGGCTATTCACTAATTTGTTAAATGCGATGGTTTGAGTAAAGAGACCCTTAGAATCTTGGTCAAATTCCTAATTTGCTTTACTAATCAACTATATGCACCTATAATCAACACTCTAAAAATAGTTTCGGAGAGTTAGGACACCATTTGGAGTGTTAATAGTTTGGACCTTTACTAGGATGAAAGATACTGTACGTTTTTTAACTTACAAACAATTTCTAATTACAAATTTGAGAGGAATACCTACTCTTACTTAAAATCTGTGGAGTCATTAAAAATTTACCCTCTTGAAGTTTTACCTGTTTTTGCACTTCAATCCATGAAATTTAATTTGCATAACTCTCATTCTTAAAGTTTGAATCCGATTTCACTTTAGTTCAAAACCCCAGTAAACCATTAGACTTTTGCCACTGTTTCCGTTCAAAAGTCTAACGGTTTGGACTAAAGTGTAATCGGATTCAAACTTTAAGATGAGAGTTGTACAAATTAAACTTCATGGATTAAAGTGCAAAAGCGGGTAAACTTTAAGGGGTTAAATTTTTAATAACTCAACTCTGTGTTTAGTTTTGAAAAAAAAAAAAATCCACTATCATTAAATTTAGAGAAGATCACTAGGGTGTATTGATGCAATCTCTTCGTATTTTAAAAATAAAAACAAAAAATGGCACGGAATCTCTACAACACAATAAAATTAATATTAAAATTAGGAAGTTTATTTCCTAGTAAATAGTAAATGAAAGATACTATTAATTATTTTGCAAAGCCAAACAAAAAATAAAAGGCTAATGTGAAAATGACGCTTTGTGCAAGTGTAATTTCCTATTTGAACAATTGTTGAAAATGACGTTTTGTAAAAGTGTAATTACCTATGAAAACGTGTCCATTGCGTAACAAATAACACTGAGATTCATTAATTTCAAATTTGTAAATGGAGAATCTGACATAGTTGAGGGGACCGTGTGCCTCCCACCCCCCAACCAAATGCTTAGTGTAGCTTTGCCCCTGTTTCAACATTAATTTTAAGGAGCTTTTTGTATTTGACTCATGATTTTTGAATTATTTTATATTTAAATTATTTCGTTTGATTAATTAGTTATTGGTCTAATGTTTTGGATTATTACTAATTTGTTATTTAATTATTGATTTTATATATATTTGCTATAATTTTAACCATAAACCTTGTTTAATACATCTCGTTTTCTTCTCGAAATGTTATGTATCGTACGATACGTATTGCGTATCATATGATACTAAACACCTTGGTTGGCAAAGACGCGCTCCTAATTCTAATTTCACCCGCTTTAGTTTCACCAATATTATTAAAATGGAGATATTCCTAGCAAGTAATACTAATTTACTTTGCACATGTAAATTAAGATGGCAAAATAGTCCAACTCAACATTTTTGTGACTACACTCCAACCATTATTAGGGTTAAGGTTTGGGGCAAGTTTTTCTATTAATTTAAGACAGGGAACGTACATATATAAGTATGCATGTCTGTATGAGCTTTAAATTAGTGGTGTAGTAGTTGATTCCCTCCCAACTTTCCTTTGCCCAAACTGTTAAAGCATTGAAAAAATCAAAGCTCAATTTTTCAGTCAAGTGTTTCATAGAAATACCAAGTCTGAACCAAAAGCTATATCTGGAATTTTGCAACTTTTATGATTTCAAATTAATTGCACTATTAAATTGTACATCTACAAAATATTTATACGTATTCTATTTTATTTTTTTTGTAAGAACATAATTTTATATTAGTTGCATGTGTATATTATGTAATTGAAAAATTGGACACTACAATTTCTCAAGAAAAAAAAAAAGTTGGACTACGTACTTTATTGTCAAAGAGTCTTAAATACATTTAAAACTTAGACATGCCCATGCTATTTTCAACACTAACAACCAAAATATAAAAAAGCCAAATATCGATTTATATTTCATCTATATATTTTGCCCAACTCCTAATACTATTTCCTCATCTCTCTCTCTCTCTCTCTCTCTCTCTCTCTCTCTCACTCACTCACGTCCCTCCTTTTCCATTTATGTATTCTATCATCCAGGTCAATCAGAAGATTCAGAAACATAACCCTCATACACAAACACAGAAGGGCTTTAATTTTGCCAAGCTAGCAAGAAAATGAGAGGAAGGCAGAGAGTGCTTCCGTAGAGATTTTCTTCATTTCTTTTTATTTTGTTTATTTATTTTCTTGGTATAAGAGAAACTTTTAAGATAACATTTTATAAAGCGATTGAGACCTTATGTGGAGGAAACTTGTTTATTATAATTTTCTTAACCCAGGTTTTACAGTATATTGGTAAGTTTTGACTAGCATCTATAAAAAATTAGGGTGGGGAAAGAGTTCGAACCATGTTTACATTGTTGTAATTCCAAAAACAAAAAAGTTTAGGGTAAATTAGAAAGTCATTTTATATTTTCTGTCCATGATATGTACGTTAGGCTAAATGCAAACCTCATATTTTTATTTATGGTGTGGAATATTATCACTCGATCCAATTGAGTCCACTAGCGCTTTATTGTAATTTTATTGACATTTTTCTTGTATTTTTAGGGACCAGTTATTTACATTTTTAATATTGATCAGTGGTAGAAAAATTTATTTGGAGCGTGAACAGCCATATTCTTCTTATTTATTATAACAAGACGTTTTATTCAAAAATCGTAATGGGTTACACAGACAAGGGGTACGTCGCCCTACCCAATTAAAATTTTATTTTTAATTATCATTTAGATTAGTATCTTTTTTTTTATAATTATAATGTGCAAAAAAATTGGAGGGACGTATTAATTTAAAAAAAATAAGGTTTGAGATTTTAAACTAACTTTTAATCAAAAGCCAAACTAAAAAATTACTAATAAGATTTGGAAGAGATTTACTCTCTCTCTCTCTTACGTCCCTCTTTTTCCATTTATGGATCTTATCATACAAGTCCATCAGAAGATTCAGAACCATCCCCTCCTACACAAAAACAGAAGGCTTTAATTTTGGTTCAATTCGCTAGCAAGAAAAAGAAAGAAAGGCAGAGAGAGTGGTTCCGTAGAGATTCTCTTCATTTGGCCTTTCTAATTTTTATATTGAGAAAAAAATTGTGATTGATAAGATTCGAAATATTGTGAACAAAAATGTGTTATGGATAAGACTCAAACTGATAATTAATCTTAAGGTTAAAAGTATAACTCTTTAACTATTGAACAAAAAAGTTTAGATTGTTACATGCACTATGCAAAATTAGTTTTCGAAAAGATGAAATAATGTGAAATTGTGAATGATGGTTCAGTTGAAAAATGTGGGTCATATTATTTGCAGTTTTTCAATAGCTGATTTTTGTTTATTTTAAATGTATTTTTTAAATAAAAGTCTTCTTTAGTATTTTGTTAAGAATAAAAAAAAAATAATCTTCATTAAAAATTTAATTAAGTTGTATTACTATTCCAATGACATAATTAATTTAAAGAAAAATTGTTATTTAAAGTAGGGTTATTTAGGTTTTGGGGTCTATAGTTTTGGCAATCTTTGAGTTAGGGGTCTACAGTTTTTATTTCTTAGGACTTTGAGGTCCATTTTTGACAGAATTGTGAGTCAAAGGCCAAAAAGTAACGGTCAATGAAAATTGGTGTGCAAAATTCCAATTTTGCCCTTGGCTTACATTCGTTTTGCACAAGAAAGGAATTAGAAAAAGGGAAAAAAAATGGGGTACCATTCTCTCTCTCAGTTCGAAGATAATGGTACCATAGTTTTGGGTTTTGGGTTTTGGGGTGAAATTATCATTATCTTCATTCATTCATTCATTCATTCATTTCCTCCACCCAATCTTTCACCTCCAAAATCTCCACTCCGTCCACCTCACTTGCTGTACTTCCGCCATTTCTTGCTAATGATCATCACCATCACCATCACAAAAACCCTTGATCATGGTCGTCATCATCAGCCCTATTCAAAACTGTTGGTCGGAAAATACCCTAGAGGGGGGGGGGGGGTAAAACTAAATGCGGAATTTAAAAACTTTTCGAAAATGTTTAAGTAAAACAAATTTACAAAACAAATTATCAAGGAATGCAATCAAATAAACAATCAAGCAAATAATCAATCTCAAGCAAACAATAATATAGCAAGTAAATAAAGAGTTGAGTAAGAAAGATTGAACCGATTTGAAGTCCAAGGCTTTTTGTCCACACGGTTTTGGTTTACCAAACCATAGTCCGTGCTCGGTTAGTTCCCCGAGAATTTCCACTAAAATCAATCTCCTTCCGGGTGAAGATCAAACCATTACAAGTGTTGTCTCACACACTCTACAAGTATTGCTACACCACAATACTCTCATAAGATACCCTCTTGCTAACCTTGTGAAATTTACCTTTCACAATTTCTAAACAAGAATTTACTTTATTGTTTTTCCTATGAGATTTACCTCTCACAATTTGAATTCTAATTGTTTAGTGATTCACACCAATTTACAATAACTCTCTCAAGTGTATATAGAATACAATTTGAAGCTCACACTAGAGTTATCCTATTTGATCAAGATGATATAGCTCAAATAAATGATGATTGATCAAAAACAATTTCTTGAATCTTTAGATATTGAAGATAGATGAAGTATGAAGTATGAGAGTGATTCAAGGTGTCTAGAATGATTCTTAGATAGTGTATATATAGTCCCAAAAGTGATATAGCCGTTTGAGAGGTTTGGTAGAAGTTTGGTACCAAAAATAGTAAAAAATTAGAAATCTAACGGCTATATTCTGGAGCATCAGTTGACTAAGCAAAACCATCAGTCGACTGAGTAAGCTGCTTAGTCAACTAATGGGCTCTGCTGCCCAATAGGCCAAAAGGCCAAAAATCCCAATTTTTGCACTTTTGCATATAAGCTCCAAAATCAATTCTAATGCTTTGGGGACTTCAAAAATAAGTTCCTAAGACATCTATTTTTGGAAAAACTCAAAATATGATCATTTGAATTTAATATGAATTTATTTGAAAACCGGTTTTTGCAAGAATGATGTTTTCAAAGAAATTTTGATTCAAACTGATTTTGATCAATCTAACAATGATGCAAGTTTATGTTTGAGCTATATAATCAATCTAACAATGATGCAAGTTTATGTTTTCAAAGAAATTACCGAATAGGTGAGTCTTCGAATGTTTCGATTTGTTTCTTCAAATTGATTCTTCACTTGAAGCTTTTTGTTTGAAGCTTTGGCAAATGATCCTTGATCTTTTGTGTTTCATGAAATGCATTGCTAGCTATTGAGTGATGATAATGATCTTCTTTGACTTGACTAATGCTTGTAGTTGAATGATCTTGATTTGGATAGATCGATTTTAGTCCAATGCTCCGTTGACTTGATCGGATATTGATTGAATGATCCTTGTCAAACTTCCTTTAAGTAATCATGCTATTCTTGATTTTCCAAATAAGAAATCTATAATCTTATATCAAGAACATGTTAAATTACACATGATTGATTTATTGTTATTATCAAAATAAGATTAAGACCTACAAGGTCAACAAAAACATTACTCTTCAATTCCTCAAGCGCCTTTAAGAACTTGTTAGGGTTAGGGTTTAGTAAAAGCCACGACGCAAAGATCGGTGTCGGTAAATCGTCGGTGTTTAGGGTCCAGTGGACCTTCATACGATCAATTCTATACATACATAAAAAGTAACGCCCCTTCCCTTTTCCATCAAAGTAAAGCCCCTTCCCTTCTTTCTATTTTATTACTATTATTGATTAAATATTTCATATGTGAACAAGCAATTTTTGTTGTACAAGTGCAAAAATTTATCTCCTTTGTGATGATTAAATAGCAGTGGTGTTTTTTTGTTTATAATGAAAGCTTGTGTTTTGGTTACAAACCGTAGTTTATGAAATTGAATAACTTTATTTTGTAAAAATTACCGAGTAAAGGAATAATCTTTTTGTGAAATACACAAATTTTATATGGCCATAGCAACCGTGTATAGTGAATGCAAATCTCATTTTATTCTTCCTTATATCTTTAATTTGGAATGGTCTATAAACTTAAGACTGAAGATGTTATGCAGAAATTCCAACAGGTACTTGTAACTTATAGTTTTTATTGTTTTTCTTGATTTTAGTTTGTCTTTGGTTGCTTTTGATAATGGAAAGCGTTTAGTTTCTTGATCAATCCCTTTGGGTTATTGATTCGAAACAGCCATACTGTGCTACTCCATATTGCTTAATCAATATATATAGATGAAGGTTTGTTGATTTGTGAAATACACAAATTGAATAACTTTATTATGGAAAAATTACTGAGTAAAGGAAGTTCTCTCCATTTTATTCTTCCCTTTTCCATTTTCGTGAATCTAAAATAAATGCACAAACAGATGAATCTACATGGTTTTTCTTGTGGTAATTTCAGCATGATTTTCTTCATTTCACATTTCTTCGTTCTTTAACTTTCTTGAATTAACAATGGACGTTCAATTTTTTTTCTCTTTATTTTGTTTTCTTGAATTTGTAATGAATGCACAAATCGATTGAATTTACATGGGTTTTCTAGAGAGAGAGAGAGGAAAACAGTGAAGGTGGAGGAGGAGGACATTGTTTATAAGTCAAGGGTAAAATTGGAATTTCGCACACCAATTTTCATTGACCGTTAGTTTTTGGCCTTTGACTCACGTTTCTGTCAAAAATGGACATCAAAGTCCAAGAAATGAAAACTGTGGACCCCTAACTCAAAATTGCCAAAACTATGGACCCCAAAACCCAAATAACCCTTTAAAGTACTAAGAGTTGTCGGATGACCTGGTAGACGAGGGCTCGGGCAAAGGTTTCTTACAATCCTGATTTTCAAAATAGTGGAGTTGTAAAATAAAAGACTAATAAAATGCCACTGGGGGAATGTATTGCAGTATCCCAAATCTAATTAATTTGCACAATGGCGCATTTAAAAATTAAGTCTATGTTTGATGACAATATAGAAAATGAAAAGAAAAATAACTAACTCAGGTAAGAAGATGGAAAATAAGCTGAAAAATGTGGTGAGATGAACTCTTGCTTTTTGCTTTTTTTCATGAAAATTTTTTTCTTTGGATAATGGTGAAATTTTTTTTCACAAAATATTAAAGGAGGATGGAGTACATATACTCACAAAAATGAGTCTGATATGGAGATCATCTCACCATATGCCTCAACTAATTTTTCATATTCTCACAAAAATTAGTTGTTTGTATTTTCATTTTCCATGCTGCTATTAAACGAAGCCTAAGTTTCAAATTGGGATCTTTTTTTTTTCTTTTCTAAAATACAATTAGTATAAATAAAAAGGGAGTTTACATTATCCTCATCGGTTGATATATGCCTCGTTTAGTTGCGTAAATTATTTCATTTTAATTGTTTTATTGTAAATTAACAAATTGTAAGTGTTTTTATTTTAATAAAAAAATTGTGCTGCAATTTTTTTAGGTTGAACTTATATGAAAGTTATAAGTTAGGTAATTTCAATTATATATTAGAAAATAATTATAAAGGACATTTATGGGCTTGTCTTTAGAATAAAGGATATAAATTTCCAACCATTAGTTTAAAGGACAAACTTTTGATTAAAGGACCAACTTTTTAATTAAGGACAAATTATTAATTATTTTACTATTTCAATTAATTAAGTGGAATTACAATACTACCCTTCTTAAAGATAAATACAAGAAAATAAATATACAATTAAATTCAAAACTAAATCAATGAAAATAAGTTTAAATCAATTCAAACACATACCACAAGAAATTCAAACAAGAAGATAACGTAAGAATTATTCAAAAAAAGTCAAAGAATGTAAATGTCTTAAACTAACCAGACATAATATGAGACCGAAGTTGCAAATATGTTTGAGGCACAACTCTCCCATAATAGCAATTAGACATATTAAATTACGTTTCTTTAATCAATTTTATGGCAGACATATTAAGCTTCATCTTTTCAATTTTCTGTCAGACATATTAAGTTACATCTTTTTAATATTCTACCAGACATATTAAGTTACATTTTTTTCAATTTTATGGCATACGTGTTAAGTTAATATGTTTTGCCAAACATATTATGTTTTGTATGTTTTGCACGAAATGTTTTTATTCACACAATGAAAAGTCTATAACAAAACACTAATCAACAACAAAAAAAAAGTTTAAATTAATTTATTGTCGAATTGGTCCCATGTTGTAACTAAATAATAATCAATTTGCTTATCTATATAACTATGGAAAACAAGTGAAAATACAACTCAAGGAATGGTATATCTTGAGAAATATTCACCACTTGTGTTTTTAGTTTGGGTGCTCTAATTGTGAGGGTGTCTTTCTAAAATTAATAAATTAATAAAGATGCCAAAAAAGTAAAACATGGGTGAATTAGACATTAAGGCTTTATTTGATAGTAACATAAGAAATGATAAGAAAAATTGTGTTTAGGTTCATATGAAGCCAAATCTCCATTAATTGATGAAATCAAAAAGAGAAATAATAATATTTTTGAGGCGGAAGAAAGAGAAATTTGAGAGCCCGAGGAGAGAGTGAAGGCATGCCATTAAAAAAGACACGAGACAGATGTGATCCATTAAGATTCCAATTGGCAAATATGAGAAAATATTGGCATGCCTAGGTGCTACAACAACACTAATAATCATCTCATAACTCAAATATGTGGGTCCCAATGAAAAAATGAGCTAATTCCTCATCCACTATGTTAAAACTATCATTAATGTCAATCAATTCAAAATTTTAAACTTTTACTACAATTTTCGAGATCCCCGCCCAAATTAATTTCTTCTATTTTATTTGTTCCAAAATTTGACTTTCCTCTTTATCAAATTTTTTCTTTCCACCTCAGTCATTTAATTTATCTTTAATTCTACCCATACAAAACTTACCTACCCCATAACCTTTTTCCGGATTTTTTTGTGTAGCTCCTTATAGTAATAAAAGGGATTCATTTCCAATCCATACCCAATTTTCACTGGGCTATGGATTTCCAAGCCTAATATGGCTCACATCATTGCTCAATGAAGATCCCCTTAGTATTCTTTCTCTTTCAATTTCAAATCTTGATATGTGTTTTCAAATGTTCTTTCTCTTTTCCACTCATATATTTTTATATTCTAAAAAAAATTGCCATATGAATCTTGCGTATCGATTGTTTCTGCTGCCAAAATACAGCGATCTCACTTCGTGTTGTTACACTCGATCGTGCTGAGCGTATGCAAGGAACCACACTAATTGTATAATACCATATTTGGAATCTTAGAAATCTGTTATTATTTTTCTGGAGGTAATATTGTGGTTGTATCTAGTTACACTCATTTAGATTATCTTTGTTGGGAGTTTTCTTTGTTCGGGATCGTTGTTAAATCGGGTATACTAATGCGTAACATTAAACTTTTTTTCACTTGCAACAATCTTCAACAGTTATGATATCTAGCTTGTTTTTTTTGTTTTTATGTCCACACCACACTTTTACACATGCACTCATGATTCACTGATTACCATAATATAGTATTCTGAAGATTCATTGACATGCCTTTGTTTTTGCAGGTTATTGTAAAGTTTATTGACTTCCATTGTTTCTACATTTGTGCTATCACCTCTACTCACATGGTTTAGATTTCTTGCTGTTAGACATATTGACGCAGACATATTAGCAAGTAAACTTTTTTGTTTTTACTACGTTGACTTTTAGTAGTACTCATTCACCAAATTTATAAATTTCCAATCTTTCCATTTGTTTGTTGT
Source organism: Lonicera japonica (assembly GCA_021464415.1). Classification (NCBI taxonomy): domain Eukaryota; kingdom Viridiplantae; phylum Streptophyta; class Magnoliopsida; order Dipsacales; family Caprifoliaceae; genus Lonicera; species Lonicera japonica. The sequence goes on from CM038468.1 coordinate 30,347,985, forward strand.
GTTTCAAATTTTTTGTTTTAATTGTGTGCATTAATTGTAGATAATTCATTAAATTTTTGGTAATTATCACTAACCAGGGGCAACTTTGGTATATACAAAATCATTTTAATTTTATTATAAAAATAGCATTTTGTCCTTTATTCATAAGTTGTCCTCTAAACTAATCTCCCGAAAATATCATCCTTAGTTGGAAAGAGAATAGAACATTTATCCTTAATTAAAAAAGCCCCATTATATATTTACGCCTTCATATCTAATGTCTTAAATATTAGCTCAAGTTTGTAACTTTATATGCTCGTTTATTTTTGCAACCAAACACTCAAATTACATAATTCATGAACTAAATAATTTTAAATTCGTAAATTGAAAGACAACCAAATTAATAGACTTATTAGCAGAAGAAGGCTCAAGCAAAGGTTCCTTGCAGTCCCAAATCTAATTCGTAAAATGGCAAAGTTGTATTAGTATTAGGCAAATGCAAATGAAGATGTTAACACATGCTTATTGGTAACATTAAGTGTACTATAAATAGAAAGAATAATGTTATATATGTATGAGATCAAATATGTTCTAAATTTAATGCAACTTGGGACTTAGTTCTTTATAAGCGCTTTAACATGACTGATTTTCTACAAATAAGTAAAGATAAAATGGGTTCTAAGCAACTCCTTCATAATTATATTCAAGTTAAGGACACCTTATTACTTCGAACTAGATAGAGGACTTTTTTCGCAATTTGTTTTAGCCACAAAGACAATTTTTAAATCTTTGTTCACTAAAAGTATACACCTTGTTTTTTGAATGGCCAATTATACCCTTATTATAATATTTTATTTCTTTATTACCATTGGTGGTTACTCACAAACTACTTCCGCCAACACTGCCCACCAGAGCTCCGGCGGCCACTCTAGCAACCATTGTTGCACCTCCAACAAAGAGACAAGAGTTCCGGGGAGAATTTTTGTACAATGCAAAACCAAATTTCCACTTAAATTTATGTCTTTAATTGCTTGCGGATTTTGTGCAAAAATGAATTTGTACCAAAATTTGTATCTTAATTTGTCTACAAATTTGGTGCAATAACATATCTGCACTAAAATTTATAACATTAGTTGTTTGTTGATTTAGTGCAAAAACAATTTTGCATAAAAAATATATTATGAGTTGTTTGAGGATTTAGTGCAAACACAGATTAATTTGCACTAAAATATGTATCATTTGTTGCTTGTTGATTTAGTGCAAAAATGAATTTGCACTAAAATATGAATAATTTGATTGTAAATTTAGTGAAAGAAATATATTTGCATTAAAAATATATCATGAGTTGCTTGAGGATTCAATGCAAAAGTAGATTTGCACTAAAATATGTATCATTTGCTGTTTGCGGATTTAGTCTAAAAACGAATTTGCACTAAAATATTTATCATTAGTTGATTGCGGATTTAGTGCAAAAATAGATTTGCACTAAAAATATATATGAGTTGCTTAAGAGCAACTCTAACCCAAAACACCATTTTGGTGTTGATTTAGCACAAAAATGGTGTCATTTTTACACTATATTTTTTTTAACTCCAACCACAACACTAAATATAACACCAAAAAGTATATTCTCTCCAAAAATAGAATATTCTCTTTATTATTCTATTATTTTATATTAAAAATATTCTCTCCTTATTATTATATATTAAAAATATTAAGTAAAATAAAGTATACATAAATTTAATTAGAATAAATTAAATTTTTTAATAAAACAAATAATTAATATTGCTACTTAAAAAAATAAACTAAAAAATTTAAATTAGAAGTATAAAAATGACCTAATTGATATTTATAAGTAAATAACAATAAAGGTAAAAAATGAAAAAAAAAGGTGTGTGGGTGGGTTGGGGGGGGGGGGATGCTGTGAATGAACAGTGTCACACCAAATATGGTGTGACACCGTAGACAGCACCAAAAATGGTGCCAAGTTTGGTGCATGGTTGGAGCAAAATGGTGTCAAATTTACACCAAATTTGATGTTTTGGTGTATGGTTGGAGTTGGCCTAAGAATTTAGTACAAAAACAAATTTGTATTAAAATATGTATCATTTGTTACTTGTGTATATAGTGTAAAAACAGATTTACACTAAAATATGTATCATTAATAAAAATAAATTATTGTTAAACCCCTTCAATTCAAACCCAACTTACCCTACCGCATCTTTCTCCAGCATAGCGTCTCCATCTCCATTTGCAAACTCTTCCCATCACCATCTCCAGCTCTTCGCTGCATAAAATAGTTACTCTATTTTATAAGTTGAGTTATATTAACTGCATAAATTATCCCCGATATACCCCTCTTAAAAAATGAACAACTGTCCTTGTCTTCAATTACCTCTACACAAACCCAAACCTTGCTGAGAAATTAAAAGCTTAAGATATCTCTCCGGCACTCATTTCCTGTCAAACTGTGCGCGCAATGCCATCCATTTTGACAATTATGATTGCGCCCATATGCTTTTTCAAAAATAATTTTTCTATTTTAGTTGCTTCTTATTTGTAGAATTTCGCTAGCTAAATCAAAGCAATTGAAAAATGCCAAGAAAACTTAGACATCACTGTAGCTCAAGAATATATTGAGATTATTTACTAATTAACTTGGATCATAAATGGCAATTTCACTCTAGGAATATACTAGTTAACGCAACTTAGACAGAAAATAGGTTCAAATAAAGTTTCCCCGAAACAGTCGACCAAGATTCTATTATCAAGTTTTAATACATCAATAGTTTTTCGATCACTTTATTTAATAATACGCAAGGCACGTTCATGGGGGATGCGATCGATTATAATAGTTATAGACGCACTTAATTTCCACGTACATGGCATATATATTATTACTGTGCTACTGCTACTCGAAGCAACTTCATGGACACATTAACATATTGTTGTCCACAAGCAGCACATAAGTTGATTACGGAATGGGGCAAGCACTGTTGATGAACGAGGATGATTTTGTTGCACCTGCATTCTCTTTTAATGATGTCCACTTCTCTCAGTCTCCGTTCACATTGTTTGCATCTCGCTTGTGACTCGCGTATCTCCACGTCACCGTCCATAGGAATGCATACATCTAATTTGTCAAGGCAAGAAAAAAAAAGGAATTCTTAAACTTGAAAGAATCATCTCTAATTCTTAATTATTCCCTAAGAATCATCTTTAGTTTTTTTGTTTTGACAAAATTGCTCCTCTCTCTAACAAATAACCTTTTTTTTACGTGTAATAATAATAATTAGTAATGTGTTAAAATATATGTGACCTAAATGAAATACGTACAAAATCTTTTGTATATGATTTTAAACAAACAGAATGGCTGGGATTATCAATTTTGTTTCAAAGTACGTGGTTCCAATAAATAAGGATTAAATTTACCAATTTGATTTGCAAGAGTGGTCGGTTGAGGTCTCAGAACCAGTTTTGAATACATATATCCGATCTGCAAAGAATTGAACAAGGATACATCAACTTGTGCAAATACATATATATATATATATATATATATTGGGATATTATGTATAGATATTTGAGAAAATTTCCTATATATAAATACCAAACATACGTACCATATATACAAATTAGGTATTTTAAAAAGGGTAAACAGGTGAATTTTTTAATAGAACTTGGTAGAGATTTTTTCCATTATTAGTAGATATCCACGCTAAATTTCATTAAAAATTTCAACCAAAAATTAGTTTAACTAAACATTTAAATTTTTAACAAGCAGAAATGCACATCTATATATCAATTATTTAGTTAACCCATTTTTCAATTGAATTAGTTGATAAAATTTGGTGCAGATGATCTACTAATAATTGAGATCATCACCTGCAAGTTTCATCAAAATATTCATCCATTTACCCTCTTAAAAACCACAATCCGTATATATGGTATGTATATTTTGGTATGCATGGGAAATGTTCCCTATATATGTATATGGAGTTATTTATAATTTATCCCCTCAATGTTTGACCACTTTTGCACTTTCAACTATGAAATTCATTTTGCCTCATGCCCATCCTTAAATTTTGCTCCTGTTTTTACTTTAGTCCAAAACTTAACGGTTAGGTTTTTGGATGAAAAATTAATGCTATATGTCATTTTGATCTTCAAGCCACATCAACTGCGCATAATCTTTTCCATCTAGTAAACAAATGATACATTGGGTTTTGTACTAAAGTGAAAATATGATCAAACTTTACGAATTGGCATAGCACAAAATGACTTCATGGTTGAAAAAGAAAAAGAATAAAACTTCATAGGAGTAAAATATATATATATAACTCATGTATATATAATGAACACTTTGTTCACATCTAAGGTTTCAACTTTCTCCTGTAGTGTAGTGTAGGTTTCCTCCTGTCGGAAAAAATGATATCTCTCTTCCCTCTCCATTTTCTCTCTTCTATCTCCGAATAGACAAATATTAGATATATTTAAACCATTAGATTAAGTTTGGAACGTCACTTCTATCTCTAATTTTGTGGTTGGATCTGTGAGTTCTCATGTTACGAGATCGGCTATCCAGGTTCCTCCTACATATATTTCATCTCCTATTCAAGTTCCATTTTCATTGGATACTTCTTTGAGTAGGGAGGCTGTTGCTTCCTCTTCAGCTAATGATGGTTTTATTACAGTGATTTCAAAAGTTTACAAAAGAAGGGCCACTGATGAACGTAATATGATTGAGATTCAAATGGTATTTAGGTTGCTAAGACAACTCAGAGCGCCAAAAAGTTGGACCTGACTCCAAAGTCGGCGAAGGGTTATCATTTGCGTCCTACTAGAAAGTGTCATTAGATTTTCCCTTAATTTTTATTTACTTGATTGTGTTTGTTTCGGGTCTAAGCTTTCCTAGCAGCATAGTTTCCAAGCTTTTTTTTTTTTGTCAGCCACCGGGTTTGGACTTTTCAAACCAATATTTCTTTTTATGATATTTTGCTCTAGGACTGCTTCTAAGATTTAGAGCCATTGTATTATTAAAATAAAAATCAGAAGACACAGATGATTATTTATTAACTTATTCTATGTACCAACACGCTCGCATTTCTACCTCAACAACCTTTTAATAAGCTTAAAATGCCGTGACTTTAAATTTAAAAATAAAAATTTTAAATATTCTATTCATCAAGATATATAAAAAATTTATAAATTATGTAGAATAAAGTTTCAAGAGAAAACCATTTAACATAATATTATATGTATCGCTCTAGAAGAACTCATTAATTGATGTGTGTGTGAGATGGTAAATTTGGGAAGGATAACAAAACGAAATACATTCTTCTGATAAAAATTTGAGATGGTAAATTTGATTCTAATTGGAAGTTGTGAGAAAACTAGACTATACATATGCAATATTTTTTGTAATAATCAAAGTTAATAATACTTGTAACTACAAGAAAACTTATCGAAAGTTCAAGCGTGCATCAATATCATAACCTCCAATGTAAATATCTAATATATCTTAATGAAGTTTATAAACTTAAAACCAATTCTTCAAGATTCGATCTCCCACCCCATCCGTGTCCCCTTCACAAAGATATGCTTTCGACATCTCCACTTAAGATTTTAGATTCACATAGTTATCCGACAAATTTAGGCACATAAACCAACATCATCATGGCATCCTACGCGATAAATTATGTTTGACAATTGCATGGGAGTATAAAAACCCTAAATATGCATGGCATGGTATTGCATGATATTTGAATGTAACATGAAAACCCGTTTATCATCTAAATTAAAACTTAGGTTTTTGTAGCTCTTATCTAAAATCCACTGTAGAAATAGAAAAATTACACAATCATATCAGTTGTATTGAGCCATTCTTGCATAGAAAGTATAAATAGTTCTCATATACAGATTAATTATGAACTATTACCTAGTTGAATGTCATATTTGAAATCAATTCTACATCATTTTCTTTTATTTCCTTTAATTTTATGTGGCACCACGTGAAGACGAATAATCCAATACCAGACCAAGCTCAAAATTTAGGGAAAGGATAATAGAACTTACATTCGTTACACGATTACTCGCATTAGGACGCTGTGGATATTGATAGGGAGGCTGTAACGAGGAAAGGTTGCACGCAATTAACTTCAAGGACATTCCGCAAAAAGTTTATTAAGAAATTGTGCGCATTTTTTTTTTTATCAAAATATTTGTTACTTCTGTCTTAAATTAAGAGTTCATTACATTTTTTTGCAATATACTAAATTTATTGATTGTGATGAATTTAGTGTATTTTTAAAAAGTATAAAAGTCAAATATAAATTTTTGATTAGAGACAAATTAAGGGACTGTGAGAATGATAGCTCCGGTTAAATTAGGCAAATTGAATATTTAAACTATCATTTCAGATTCCCCTTTCTCACATCCCATCACCATTTAAACATAAATTTATTTCAGACGCCCTTAATTAGGCCATTGTAGTATATAAAGTATAAATAGTTCTTTTATATTTAAGTATTAACCATTACTCTAGCTAATAGAATATGTCATGTAATTGTTCTTAAAAAAAAAGTTGTCATTTATTTTTCATAGTAGTCCGCTTAGATCATTTAAAATAAAACTAGTGGTGTGTTTGACTACTTAATTTCAAATTTTGAAATCGGAAATTGGAGAAAAAAATATTAAATACAATTCAACCATTGAAATAATGTAAACTAGTTGTTGCCAAACACGCCTTAAAGATTTTTTATACCTTTTGAATAAAAATCCACTTTAGAAATGGAAAAATTATACAAGCATGTGAGTTCTCGTACCATGTATGATGTATAAATAGTTCTCATAGGCAGATTAAGTATTAACTTATATTCTAATAAAATCTCATAATTAAAATAATTTACGTATCATTTATTTTTTATTTTTCTGAATTTGACGTGGCACCACGTGAACACGAATAATTCAATGCTGGCTAAGCATAAAACCTCGGGAAAAGGTGAAAGGTAACTTACACGAGAATTGTCAATAGGATATAGAGATTCAGCTGGGGTCCAAAAAGGAGTGGGAAGCTGTACATGTTTAAATAAAATGAGGAAATATTATATACATGTCTAAATAAAATGAGGAAATATTACACACAATCACCTTCAATGAGAAATTCCACAAAAAGTGTCACAAAATTAAGAGTTCATTTAATTATTCTTTTTTGCAATATTTCAAATATATTGATTATTAAATTTAATGCATTTTTAAATTAAACAGAAAAAACTACTTTTTTCACATATGTTAAGTATTAATCTCAAAGGGAAAGGGTACATACTAAAAATCACGTAGCCTACAAGAATTCGATGAAAGGTAGAATTCAATCATATTTTGATTGGATTGCGTTATTGATTTGATTGTACCGTATGCTTTGTGAATATTAATTAAATTCTGTTGTATTACATTATTACAATTGATAGGATTACATGTAAAAAAAAACGGTTTTTCAGTATTATAAAATTATTTTTTAAAAAATAACCTCGACATTTGTGACTTTCACAAACTATAGCAAGTTTTGTGACTACCAATAGCAATCACAACTGAAAACAATTGTGACCGCTAATGACCATCACAATTTACAAAATTTGTGACCGCTAGGAGCAATCACAAATTGACTTTTTGGATGCCATGGAAAGTGGCATTGGTAAATCATATTAATGTGTACTGTAACTGTTTTGTGATTGTTTTTATCATATGACTATATATCATTTATGTGAGAGTTATTTCTGATTGTTATTGCCTTATTGGCAATCACTAGTGAATAATTTATTAGGCATCCAAAATGAATTAATCGATCTCCCACCTGATCCATCCATCCCCGCCCCCCTGAAAATGGATTGATTTAAAATAGAAAATGTAAAATATCTAAATTTATTCTCGTATTTTTTAAAGGTTTTTATTTTTTATCTCATGGCATTATCATAAATGACATGCTTTGGACATCCTCACATAAATATCAATTAGTTTCACATGATTATCTTAAGATGCAAGCTATCCAACGGGGCAAGCACAAAAACCGTCATTATCATGGCATGGTATTTATGAAAACCCTTAGTATGCAGGGCAATTGTATGGGAGTATGAAAACCCTAAGTATGCATGGCATGGTATTTATATTAACATCCTATATAACTATGCAAGTATTGCGCATGGTAATATAGAAACTCAACTTGGGACTTTATTTAGTGAAAAGTATATGCATGCCTTAAGTTGGAGGCTGAATAAAAGATATAAGAGGGATAATAAGCCCGTTGATGAACCTCGGTTTCTCGCTACTGCGCCCTCGTGTATATCTATGGAAGCTCCTTGACAATTTTATCTTAATTAATTCACTCAATTTTATTTGTTGATTTGCCCCAACATTGGAGCTGAAATCTATCTATTCCTCGACAAAATTTGTTGCCCTCTCTCCTGCCCAATTGCCCTATATAAATTCATAGGATCTAGGAGTTATGTCACGTGACATATCTCTACGTAGATGCGTCGTGCAGCATGCCCAAACAATAATTACTACTTATAAAGTTAGGTTTATCTTGACACTAATTACAAGGTACACGTGTTGCGCATGACACATTATCTTTCTTGTATTGTGCGGTACCTTGATATGATAAGCAGTATATCGCTAGGTGGACCTTGCCGTAATTTTTACTTATTTGGGCCCTCCTAGTAAATAAAGTAAAAATAGCTCTTACGTACACTATTAATTAATATTACTCTAGCTAAAAGAATATGTGTTTAAATTTCATAGTAATTAATCTGCTGAAATCATTTAAATATATAAAACTAAAGGTTTTTATACGCTTTGTATAGAATCCACCTTACAAATGGAAAAAAAAAGAAAAGAAAAAAAAAAGGGCCTTTTCTCCTTATAGAAACGTGTCCTTTTTTGGGTATAAACAAAAGCATATAAGCTCGTTACGAGATTAGGGTACGTAGAACCAAACTACAATCTTCTAACTTAATTCCCAGCCTTTTAATTTACAAGAGGAAAATATATTTAGAAGCCCACGTGATCTCACTACGGTATCCTCAATAACTGGTCACTAACAACTCCTATATACTTAACCAATTCACCCGCTACCTATAACCTTCAAACGTATTATAAATAAGTTGTACTATTACCAAATCAATTGTACTTATTATTAAAATAATGTAAAGTTTTATGAGCATATTATAAAACTTCTTAAAATAATAATAATTTCTGACAAAGAAATAACTATTTTATTCCTACAGATAGCCTTGCGAATTATAGGAATTTAGTTTTAACCATTGACCCTAATATCTCCATTCTCGTAAATAAAACATAAATAATTCTCATATATGAATTAATTTATTAAACTTGAAATCATTTGTGAAAAGTTAAAAAAGTTCACTTACATTTGTTGCCGGAATATTTGCATAAGGACGTGGATATTGCGCTAGGACTTCTGAAGGTGCGAGGGTACTTTGTACATAATTGAATAATACGTTTATCGTAAGATTGTATTTGTTTATACGTCAAAATATTTATTATTTTGATCCTAAATTAAGAATTTATTCTATTTTTTTTGCAATATACCAAATTCATTGAAAGAAATTAGTTAGAAGGGCTTTGTATATTGAGGGGTTTTAATAAATGATACATCTTTTTGGGCATAAGTTTAAAGTCGATTTTTTAAAAGACGATATTTTACAAAAAGAGCAGAAAATTATGTTTAATTTTTATTTTTTATCATTATTTTTTTAATAGATAGAATATCGATTTTAGCCTTTGGACAATTGTTTGAATATATCGCTTATTTTTAAATCTTAAGTGTAATTATTGTTTTCCTCATTGATTTTTTAAATTCATTTTTTTTACAAATATCGGTGAATGAGTTATAGACATTTTTCTTTTTTTCAGTAATTATCCCTTATTTTTAACTCTTAAGTGCAATTATTGTTTTCATCTCATTGATTTTTTAAATTCATTTTTTTTTACAACTATCGGTGAATGATTTATAGACATTTTCTTTTCTTTTTTCCAGTAATTATATATGTTAGGTATTTTATCGGTCCAATAATTTCTGTTGTATTTTTCCTATTATCTTAATATTATACATATATCGTAGGCATTTTAACACTAATTGATTTACGTCTCCACAAACAAATTTAGCATCATTCCACCGTGTTGTCGACTTGTCGTAGTGCTAGACATGATGTTCCAAACATTTTATTTCCATCGTTTTATCCAAAAACAATTACCATGTAGGCATTTTATTTGTTGGGGTAATAGATGCTTTGACTTTATTGAGCCGGGTATTTTTATTGGCGGTAATTATCGGCTTACCTTGTTGGGCCTTTTTCTTGTTATGATCCACTTTATTATTACCTTCATTTCAAGAACAATGGGCCATTTCAATTAATTTAAAGCCCATATTGAAGAGAATCATTATACAATTTTATTCATTCCGATTTGTTCTAAAAGATAATTTCTTCTTCCACTTTAATTAAGTTGTTTAGTGAAAGGGAGCTTTGTGTTACTTTGTACGTGTTTGAAGAATTATGTCGTATATTGCTAGGGTTCACACACAATTTTAGACGTTATGATTAGAAGAGGAAGAAGAAAACTAAGAAGAAGAAGAAGACGACGAAGAGAGGAGAGAGGAGAGAGGAAGAAGAAAGGAAAGAAAAGTTGGCCATGGAGGAAGGGGGAGAAGTTGGAAATGATAAAAAAAATAATAAAAGAAATAAAAAAGAAAGAAAGAAAGAAAAGAGAGGAGAATTTGGTGTTGCTGAGATATGATAATAATGACTTTAATTTAGAGAATCGCATATGTTTTATATGTTTCCTTTCTATGTTATTTCTCATGTTTGATTATTTTTTCTGATTTTTGGATTGTTCGATATAGTAAATTTGATAAAAATACATATTTTCTTTTTTCTGTCTCAATTATGGTATTCTGATTGAAAATGTGTCATAATAATATTACATTTGTACAGTTTGCTTTTGCCTTTCCTTCAGTATATATAGAAGCAGAAATTAAATGTTTAATGTGCTGCATTATATAATTTGTACAGTTTGTTTTTGCCTTTTCCTTCAATATACATGGAAAAATTGCACGATAACAAATTAAACTATATGTTTTTATACCTCTTATATAAAACCCATCATAGAAGTAGAACGATCATAGAATCATGTCTGTTTTATTACTTTTATTTCGGAGCTTTGTGTTATTATGTATGGTTTTGAAGGATTATCTTTATTCCGGAGCTTTGTGTTACTTTGTTACTTTGTATGGGTTCGAAAGAGAAGAAGAAGAAGAAGAAGAAGAAGAAGAAGAAGAAGAAGAAGAAGAGCATGGAATGGGGAGGGGTTCGAAATGATAAAAAATAGAAGAAAACAAAAAGGAAGAAAAGAGAGGAGAATTTGGTGTTGCTGAGATATTATGATAATAACGAACTTTACAAAAACGCATATGTTTCTTATGCTTTCTTTCTATGTTATTTCTCGCGCGTGTTTGATTTATTTTTTCGGATTTCTTGATTGTTTGATATAGTAAATCTGATAAAAATACATATTTTCTTTTTTCTCTCTCAATTATAGTATTCTGATTGAAAATGTGTCATATTAATATTACATTTGTACAGTTTGTTTTGCTTTTCCTTCAGTATATATAGAAATAGAAGTTAATTGTTTAATTTGCGCAGCATTATATAATTTCTACAGTTTGTTTTTGCCTTTCCTTCAACATATATAAAAAAAAATTGCACGATAACAAATTCAACAATAGGTTTTTATACCTTTTATATAAACCCAACCATAGAAATAGAACGATTATCTTATCATGTCTATTTTTATACCTCTAATGAAATCTCTTATTTGAAATCCATACTATATCATTTATTTTTTATTTTCCTGAATTTAGTCATGTCTATATTTATACCTCTAACGAAATTTGATACTAGAAAACAATACTATGTCATTTATTTTTTATTTTCCTAAATTTTAGGTCCCACCACGTGGACACGAATAATTTATTACTGGCTAAGCACAAAACCTAGGGAAAAAGGGAAAAGGTAAAAGGTAACTTACATGAGAATTGTCATTAGGATGTGGAGATTCAGATGGGATCCGAAAAGGAGCAGGAACCTGTACATGTTTAAATAAAATGAGGAAATATTACATACATGTCTAAATAAAATGAGGAAATATTACACACAATCACCTTCAATGAGACATTCCACAAAAAGTTTGTCACAAGATAACTTTAGTTTTTTAATGAAACTATTTACCTTTTCCCTCCTAAATTTAGAGTTCATTTAAGTAATTTTTTTTATTTTTTTTGCAATATTTCAAATATATAGATTATTAAATTTAATGCATTTTTAAATCAAACAGAAAAAACTACTTTTTTTTCACAAGTGTTAAGCGTTCATCTCAAAGGGAAAGGCAACATATTAAAAATCACGTAGCCTAGAAGAATTCGATGAAACGTAGCGTTCATCATATTTTGATAGGATTGCACTGTGAATATTGATTTGATTGTAGGGTGTATGTTCTGTGAATTGATTGAATTGTATTCTAATACATTATTAAAATTGATTGGATTGCATGTAAAAAAAAATTGATTTTTCAATATTATTAAATTATTTTTTATAAAATAGTTTCAACATTTGTGATTGTCACAAACAATAGAAAGTTTTGTAACTAATTTATGATTGCCACATGTTATAAGTTTTGTGACTACCAATAGGAGTCACAACTAACGACAATTGTGACTACCAATGACCATCACAATTACAAAATTTGTGACCGCTATGAGCAATCACAAATTGTCTTTGTGACTGTGATGGAAAGTGGCAGTAGAAAATCAAATTAATGAGTATTGTAACTGTTTTTGACAATCAAAAAAATCAACTTGGGACTTTATTTAGCGAAAAGTATATGCATGCCTCAAGTTGGAGGCTGAATAAAAGATATAAGAGGGATAATAAGCCCGTTGATGAACCTCAGTTTCTTGCAACTGCGCCCTCCTGTATATCTATGGAAGCTCCTCTACAATTTTATCTCAATTAATTCACTCAATTTTATTTATTGATTTACCCAACATTGGAGCTTAAATCTATCTATTCCTCGACAAAATTTGTTGCCCTCTCTCCCACCCAATTGCCCTATATATATTCATAGGACCTGGGAGGATATGTCACGCCCATGTAGATGTGTCGTGCGACATGCCCAAACATTGATTACTGCTTATAAAGTTAGGTTTATCTGGACACTAATTACAAGGCATCCTCAATAACTATGGCACTAATAACTCCTATATATTTAACCAATTCACCCGCTACCTATAACCTTCACACGTATTATAAATGAGTTGTACTATTACCAAATCAATTACACTTAACAATGTACAGTTTTATAATCATATAGTACAACTTCTTAAAATAATAATAATTTCTGACAAAGAAATAACTGTTTTGTTACTATGAATAGCCTTACGAATTAATTATATGGAAAAAAAAATTAACAGTAAGCCCTAACATCTCCATTCTCATATATAAAGCATAAATAATTCTCATATATGAATTAATTTATTAAATATGAAATCATTTGTGAAAAGTTTAAAAAGTTAACTTACATTTGTTGCGCGAATATTCGCATAAGGCCGTGGATAATGCGCTGGGACTTCTGAAAGTGCGAGGGGACTCTGTACATATTTGAATAATACGTTTATCGTAAGATTGTATTTGTTTATACGTCAAAATATTTATTACTTTCATCTTAAATTAAGATTTTATTTTATTGTTTTGCAATGTCCCAAATTTATTGATTATGTAAGAATTAGTTAGAATGACTATATATTTTGAGGGGTTTTAGTAAATGACACATCTTTTTGGGCATTAGTTTGAAGTCGATTTTTTTTATAAAAGACGACATTTTATTAAAAGAGCAGAAAAATATGTTTATTTTTTATTTTTTTAATAGATAGAATATCGATTTTAGCCTTTGGACAATTGTTTGAATATCCTTTATTTTTAGCTCTTAAGGGAAATTATTGTTTTCCTCTCATTGATTTTTTAAATTCATATTTTTTTGTACAATCATCAGTGAATGAACTATAGACGTATTTTTTTTTCAATAATTATATATGTTAGGCATTTTACCAGTTCAATAATTTTTGTTGTATTTTTCCTATTTTCTTAAAATTATATGTATATCGTAGGCATTTTACCATTATTTAATTTACGTTTCCACAGACAAATTTAGCATCATTCCACTATGTTGTCGTAGTGCTTAGACATGATGTTCTAGACATTTTATTTCCATCTTTTTTTCCAAAAACAAGTACCATGTAGCCATTCTATTTGTAGGGGCAATAGATGTTTTGACTTTATTGGCCCGGGTATTTTTGTTGTTGGTAATTTATGGCTCGACCTTGGTTGGCCTTTTGTTGTTATGATCGACATTATTATTACCTTTTTTCAAGAACAGTGGGCCCAAGAGAGCTTTGTGTTATTTTGTATGGGATTGAAGGATTATGTTGTATGTTGCTAGGGTTCACACATAATTTTCGACGTTGTGATTAGAAAAGGATTGTTAGGGTTCACATACAATTTTCGACGTTGTGATTAGAAAAGGAGAAGTTTCAATGTTGTTATTAGAAACGGATTGCTAGGGCTCACACACAATTTTTGACATTGTGATTAGAAAAGGAGGAGGAGGAGGAGGATGGCCGCGGAGGAAGGGGGAGGAGTTCGAAATGATAAAAAACAGAAGGAAAAAAAAGGAAGAAAAGAGAGGATAATTTGGTGTTGCTGAGATATTATGATAATAATGACTTTTACATAATCGTATATTTTTCTTATGTTTCCTTTCTATGTTATTTTTAAGGTTTTTTTTTTTTGTTTGATATAGTAAATCTGATTAAAATACATATTTTCTTTTTTCTGTCTCAATTATGGTATTCTAATTGAAAATGTGTCATATTAATATTACATTTATGCAGTTTGTTTTTTCCTTTCCTTCGGTATATATAGAAATTGAAATTAAATGTTTAATTTGCCGCATTATATAATTTGTACAATTTGTTTTTGCCTTTCCTTCAATGTATATAGAAAAATTGCTCGATAACAAATTAAACAATAGGTTTTTATATCTCTTATATAAAACCCACCATATAAATAGAATGATTATACTATCATGTCTGTTTTTATTCCTCTAATAAAATGTCGTATTTGAAATCAATATTATATCATTTATTTTTTATTTTACTGAATTTTATGTGGCACCAGGTGAAGACGAATCACAACCCAAGCTCAAAATTTAGGGAAAAGTTAAAAAGTAACTTACATTTGTTAGGTATGGATATTCTGCTTGGAGTTCAGACCACGTGTAAGGCGGCTGTACGTAATTAATTTAAATAAATTAGGATAAACACAATTAACTTCAAGGACGTATTCCACATGCAAAAAGCTATATCACAAGATTGCATATTTACTCTTTTCGTCACAAATTCACAATTCATTGCACTTTTGCGCAATAAACTGATGAATTGCATTCTAAAAAAATTGTAAAACTCAAACACGTAATTGACCACCCCCCCCCCCCGGGGCTCTTTCTCTCTTTTAAAAAATATATATTTGTCTTGTCTTTATTTGATCAATTTAGTCCTAATTTTTCGTTTGATGATCGAATTGATATTTACCTTGTTGAATCTAGTCTTTTA
Organism: Lonicera japonica; assembly: GCA_021464415.1. Taxonomy (NCBI): domain Eukaryota; kingdom Viridiplantae; phylum Streptophyta; class Magnoliopsida; order Dipsacales; family Caprifoliaceae; genus Lonicera; species Lonicera japonica. The sequence goes on from CM038468.1 coordinate 30,363,700, forward strand.
ATGTCCTATTTTGTATGTTGTTGGTTGTTTGATAGATTTAGCCATAATTTTAGCCCAAGTTTATAAACAGTTTTATTTGTTCTTGTAAGTTTTTGTTTGTTTTGTACACAATTTTTTGTTAGTTTTATATTGTTATGTTGTTATTATATCTTTGTTTTAATATCCTATGAGCTTTAGCCCCAAATTTGATATTTTTAACCCTATTTTCAGTTAGCCTTAATGGTTGTTTGGTGATGTATATTAAATAAGATATTTTCTAACAAGATTAAAAATAAAGAAGTCTTGCAATTTCTCAAAAATAAAACTTCATATAATGTTATTACAATTTGTAATTGTAATCTACATGTTTGTTGGATTGTATGAACGACTTCTAATTTTGTGTTTGCATATAATTATTATAAATTTTTTTAACTGCTTCAATATATATATATATATTTCCACCAATTACCATTCCCCGTCCCCACCACCAAATCCAAAATCTGGTTTTGCCACTGTGCCAAATAGACCCAAATATATTTTTTTTTGGTACCTTTTGTATATAAATAAACCGTAGAAATGGAAAAATTATAGAAGCGGGCAGTTCTCTTAACCCAATCTCGTAAATGGAGTATAAATAGTTCTCATAGACAAATTAGCTACGTTTTAATTATTACTAACAAAATATATGTCATATTTGAAATAATTTATTTATCATTTTTTCTCTTTAGTTTTTTCTGGCACCACGAAAAATCCAACACCCAGCAAAGCTCGAAATTTACGGAAAAGTAAAAAAAATAAAATAAAATAAAAGGGAGTTTATTACTTACAAGATAATTGTGGTCCATAGAATGTGGAAATTCAGCTGAGGAACGATACACACCCATGGAACCCTGCACGTGTTTAAATAAAATGAGTAACGATACCCCACAATATTTAATCAAAATGAATCAGATATTGAATAAGTTTTTTAATCATATATTTATTGCTTCCGTCCAAATTAAGAAATTATTAATATTTTTTGTAATATTTTAAATTTATTGGTCATGACGAAATTAGTGCTTTTATAAAACATAAAACTTAAACATAAACTTTTAACTAGCTAGGACAGAGGGAGTACTATATGACTGCTCCGCTTAAAGCCGTCCAAGCATTTTTTTCTTTGTATTCTTTTCATTTCGTATTATTAGTTCCATTTTAACTTTGATAAAAATTATATTCAACCTAACCTATGGTCAAAACTATAACTAATTTTCTACTATGAGTTTAGTGCATTGATTAATTAATTATGTTCCAAAAAAAATAAAAAATGAACTATCATTTTCATATAGTTTGATCGAAAAAGAAAGCATGACTATTATTTCTAGTGTGCTTTAAATAAAACTATTCTTATTTATTTTTTCCTATTTTCATAAAAAATAAATCTATTGTCTCGGCAACAACATTTCATTTTGACTACAGTACTCTTTGATAAAACATAATGGGTAAAATCTGTTGAGAATGGTTGGCTCAAACTATTGATCCCACATGAAAAAATTGTAGAATTTAACATGGGTATATAAGTGGGAGAGAGTCTCCACATAGTAACGAGACCTTTTAAGTGAAAAACCCCACGCCTATGGCCCAAAAGTGTTTAAGTTGGAGACAATATCGATACTATGTGCGCGGACTGGCGGGCCCGGTTGGTGCTCTGGGCCCGACCTGAGTGTCGGCGGGCACAACAAAATCTCCTTCCATTAGAACGTGTGTTTTTTTAATCCCAGTACATTGTTATTGCTAAATATTTTTTTGAAATAAGGGTCTGTTTTTTAAAATTGAATAGAGTAGGTTCCTTGTTTATATATTATGTTTTAAAACAAAGGTTTTGATAAAAAATGTGTTTTATATATTATGTTTTAAAACAAAGGTTTTGATAAAAATTGTGTTTTATGAAAATTTAACTTTGCAATCCAAAAATAGTAATGCAAATTTGTTTTGCATTATATGATTTTATTTTTTAAATAGTATATTTTTATGTGTCACTCATGTAACTCTAAAGGAAAGTCAAATAAATATCGGTACATAGTAATGTATTAAGAAAATAAGGATTACAAACTTAACTTTGCATAAAAAAAATCTTGTATATTTTTATCAACAAATGGGTTTAAATTTGTAACTTATTAAATTAACTCCAAAGCATTGTCAATTAAGCACTTACACATAGTAGTATGCTAAAAAAATGCAGTGCAAACTTAATTTTGCATGATACCATAAGAAATTACAATCTGGAAATATAGTGAAAAGTTAATGTTCCACTTCTTTTGGAGTTTGATCAAATGTAGCCCTTAATTTATAAAAAATATTATCCCCTAGTTATTTAGTAAAAAATTTTCAAATAATCCCCATTTTTTTAATATCCCATAATTTCAATTCAATTGATTAGAAAATAAAATTGTATGATGGGATACAGTAATTAATGTCACAAAAAGGAAATTAGACAAAAAAAAATGAGGATACATATGTACATATATACATATATATATATACTAGTAATGTCCGTGCATATGGCGTAGGGCAAGAAAATTTAATTTTACTTTGGAGACAATTATATTGGCTAGTGATCGGAAAGGGATAGGCTTGTGGCGTGTAGGGAAAGGTTCAAGTTACGCCAGTATAAAATTAAATAATTTTATACCCATTTATAACTTATATATTCTCATATTCATAATTTATTAATTCCATCGTATGATTAGCTATTTTTTTTTGTATTCATCAAGTAAGCAAAGTTTCAAATTAATCAAATATTTGTAACCATTTAATCAATACGCTTAGTTTTACTTGAATTTTATAAGGCTCATAATTTAATATACAACATGATTATGACGAGAGACTTTTGTAACTCTGATTAATTTAATTTTTTTTTAATGCATCTTTAATATATAATAGTTACCTAATCTGATAGATAGATTGATGAATTATGAGGAAGTTGAAAAAAAAGTACTGACGAGTGTAAAACTTTTTTGTGTTACACCGGTTATAACTTGAACCTTCCTCATATTTATTTACACTATATGTTGAACATGAGGACCACGTTTTAGTTTGGGCATGAAATTACACAATTATCATTCATTGATTTTGATAATATTTATATTACTTGCAGTGGATTCTAACCCGACTCAATTCTTGTTTTATTTTCACACCATTTCAGCATATTTCGACCAAAACAGTCCCATTTCACTTTAGCACACTTATTTAGAGAGGGTGATTTGTTGGGATTTTGGTAGATTCAATCTGGAACTTCAAAGATTTGGCCAAAATGGCACTATTCATCATCTCCTTCATCATCATCAAAATCTCACTTGTTATTCTTCATCTTCAATCTTTCCTTCACTTGGAGCTTAGGGAGTCATGGAGATTGACTTATTATGTTCAACACTTCTCCAATCCTTCCGAACTTGAGATTAAAGCTTCAATAGATCGAGTTGGGAACACTAGTACTCAAATTTATTTTCAACCATTATAAGAGGCATATATTATTTTCTTTAAGAAATTGACTTGCATGCATGCGTTTGGGGCTTGGATTTTTGTTATTCATGTTCGATTGGGACCACATTGGAAGCTTAGCTGTTGCATTAATATTTTCAAGAACCACGTATTAACTTAATTTTCTATTTAAAGTTTGGAAGGATGAGATTGACGAAATATGAAAGGCTTTTGTTGGAATTGTTCACACATACCTGGTCTATATGTGTAACACTAAAAAGTAGGTTCTTATTAAAGATTTAATTTTGTTTACATAATTACCTGCTGTTATGCATGCCATCCGCGATTAACTAGCCCCAGATGTGATTATCCTTCTAACGGGGTTTGGGTTGTCATAAGTTGGCTTTATCTTTTACACAAGTGTCATATTTGCTCAAGTAAACACTCTCAATCACAGTGCTTAGAAATATATATATATACGATTTGTATATACATCAATTAGATATGCATTAAACTTATATACAAATCTAATTGATATGCATATAGCATGAATATGTGACTTGAAAAGACACATATACAAGAAGGGGAAGGACCGGAAGAAGAAGTTGAAGCTATGAATGGTGAATATTTCATTGTTTGAATTAGGACTAAAGTTCAATTCGGGCATCATGGACATCCTTGAATCCGGGAAGGAGGTTTGTGAAAACAAACGGGAATGGAGGGATGAAGGATTGAAGGGCTCAAAGTACGTAACATACATTTGTTTTTCCTTTTTTTTTCTCCACAGGATAGAACCTTGTGCATGGCACATGCCTTTTTTGCAGAAGGAATTAACAAGGGTGTCCAATTTGGAGCCACATTGCAATCGGAATTGTTAGAATATAATATATATTACGTTTCCTATTTCTATTATACTTTCCTAATTGTATCGTTTCCTATTTCTATTATACTTTCCTAATTGTATCATAGATTAGGGTTTTATTTCTAGTATATATATTCTTACTCTATTGTACATTCAATCATCAAGAAAGTAATACAATTCTTTCATTCTCTTTCTTCAATCTCTCTTTCGTTTCTATTTTGTAACATGGTATCAGAGGGATTCATCCTCCTCTAGAACCAATCTCTCATCTAATCTTCAATCAAATCCAAATCAAAAACCCTAGCATCATCAACCCAAGCAACCAACCAATCAAAAACCCTAGCTTTATCCAACTGTCGATCCACTGTTCGAAGCCCTACAGAACCTCGATTAACCCAAAACATATACCAAACGCTTCGTATTTTCAATACGAACCAAACCCCGTTGAAAACACCCCATTCGGACATCACACGCGCTATCACGCGCCTCTGCAAGATCCCCCAGTCGCGCAGCCCAGATCCCGCGCGCACCCTCCTTTCTTGATCAATCGCCACCTCGATACATAATCCCAAACCACCCATATAATATACCAAAATCTTCGTCTCTTCAATACGAACCAAAATCCGTCAAAATAACCCAAATCGGAGTTGGTACGCGCCTTCACGCGCCTCTAGAACACAGCTACGCGCCACTGCCCAAAAAAAAAAACCGGTTTTTTTTTTGAACCAATTCTTACTCCCTTGACCGGTTCACCTATATCTAACCCGGTTTTTTTCAGTCTAAGACCGGTTCCCCACTAAATCAACTGCTCCAGATCCGTTTCTAGCCTCAGATCTCTCAAGATCAGATTAGTTTTTACCGATATTGTGTTATCTTACACGTTTCTCAATGGAAAGCACGAGTTTTCGCGTCCGATTTCTGTCGTTCTCAATGGCACCAACTATGTTCAATGGTCCCAAGCCATGACAAGTTTTCTGAAGTCTCGTAAGTCCTGGAGAATTGTTACTGGAGAAGTTGTTAAGCCAACCAAGAAAACCGATGAAACTGACGATAAGTTCAATGATCGCCTTGATGACTGGGAAAGCAAAAATGGTGATATTATCACATGGGTTCGGAATACATCTATCTCTCGTATAGGGCAGCAGATTGGTCGTTTTTCCACCGGGAAGCAAGTCTGGGATTTTCTACAATCTAGGTACACTCCAAAGGATCTCTCTCATCAATACCAGTTGCTTACTGCTTTACATTCTAAAACCCAACAACCCGAGCAATCAATTGATGATTATTTATCTGACCTTTAAGCTATTTGGGATCAGTTAGCCCAATTCGAACATTCTTTTTGTGAGCATGATGCAGAAAAATTTGAAACATACCGAGATAACCAGCGTGTTATCACTCTTCTAATGGGACTTCACGATAAATTCGAACCAGTTCGGGCTGCTCTACTCCATCACAATCCCTTACCGTCTCTTGATGATGTCACGACAGAGCTTCTCTCTGAAGAAACTCGGTTCGCCACTCGGGCCCACAATTTTAATGCTGTTTTAGCCGTTTCGAGCTCGAAACCTACCAAAAACTCGTTTTCTCGAGAATGTTCGTACTGTCATGCCACCACCCATATGCTACTAAAGTGTCCAATTAGGACGTGCTTCTTTTGCAAAAAGGTGGGACCAGGTCACTTTCAAGCCGATTGTTACAAGAACCCATCCAGGAGATCCTCCTCTAGATCATCCTCTAACACCATCACCGCTGCCACCACTGATTCTTCTGAAGCAGACATTTCTACTGCACCAGTGACTTTAGCTGACATCACAGCTCTTCTGAAACAGGTTACATCCTCTTCTGGTTCTGCTATGGCCACCACCACAGGTATATCTTGGTTCTTTGATTCTGGCTGCTGCAATCATATGACTTCTGATCCTACTATTTTCACCTCTAAAAGTCATAATTCTCATACACCCACCATTAAAACTGCTGATGGCTCTCAATTATCTGTTAGTCATGTTGGAACGGTTACTACTCCTAGCCTCTCTTTACCTGCTACATTTCATATCCCCAAATTGACTATCAACCTTATTTCTGTTGGTCAACTATGTGATCTTGGGCTGAATGTTATATTTTCCTCTTCTGGTTGTCATGTGCAGGATCCTCAGACGGGACAAATTATTGGGATAGGCCGTAAAGTTGGCCGCATGTTCGAGCTCATATACCTCCGTACCTCACCCACTCCTATTGTTGCATCCACACCACCTGTTGCCTCCCCACCAACTATTTCTTCATTTGAGTTGTAGCATTCCCGTTTAGGACATGTATCTTTTAATCGTCTTCGTTCTATTGTGTCATCTGGTCAGTTAGGGTCAATAAAGTCTGAGAAATTGTCTTGTTTATCTTGTCAACTTGGAAAACAACCGGCATTATGTTTTAATAAAAATGATTCTATTTCTTCAGCACCATTTGATCTTATTCACTCTGATGTTTGGGGACCCTCTCCACATTCTACCATGGGAGGTTCAAAATATTTTGTTATCTTTTTGGATGATTATAGTCGTTTTACTTGGATCTATCTTATGAAAACTCGTTCAGAATTACCCCAAATCTATATTAATTTTGCTCGCATGATTCAAACTCAGTTTTCTCGTCCAATAAAAATTTTTCGAGCTGATAATGCTATGGAATACAAGGAAACCTCATTTCTTAAATTTCTCCGTGAACAAGGCACTGTTTCTCAATATTCTTGTCCAGGTACATCTCAGCAAAATGGTCGTGCTGAACGCAAGCACAGACATATTCTTGATACTGTTCGCACACTTCTTCTCTCTAGTAGTTGTCCTGAAAGGTTTTGGGGGGAAGCAGCACTTACTGCTATTTACACTATCAATCGTATCCCTATTCCCTTTCTTCAGCATCAATCTCCATATGAGAGACTTCATGGTACCTCTCCTGATTACAATTTCTTACGAGTCTTCGGTTGTGCTTGTTTTGTGTTACTCCAGCCTCATGAACATTCTAAATTGGAACCACGTGCTCGTCTATGTTGCTTCTTGGGGTATGGGATAGAACATAAAGGTTATCGGTGTTGGGATCCTATTTCCAAACGCTTACGAATTTCTCGTCATGTTGTCTTTTGGGAACATAAAATGTTCTCCTCTCTATCCAAATTTTATGTCCTTGAAGAATCACCACTTCCGTTCTTTACTCATTCATCTCTTGACCTTTTCACCCCTAAACCTGAGGCTCCACAGTTGTCACATTCCCACCAGAACCTGAACCAGAAGCCACACCATCACCACTTCAACCTCCCAGTCCAACACCTCCTGAACCATCCTCACCTGACGTCATTTCTTCCAACGAGCTTCAACATACGGCACCTCCCAATGATGATGTCTCGCCTGCTGATCCTGTCATACCTCCACCACAACGACAATCCACTCGGGTAAGAGAGCTCCCTCATCACCTTCGTGATTACCATTGTTATTCTACTATGATATCTCACTATGAACCTACATCCTATAAGGAAGCTAGTACTAATCCACTTTGGCAGCAATCTATGACAGAAGAATTACAAGCTTTAGATAAAGCGCATACTTGGGATCTTGTGACTCTTCCTCCTGGAAAATCTGCAGTTGGGTGTAAATGGGTTTATAAAATCAAGACACGATCTGACGGTTCGATTGACCGATACAAAGCTCGTCTCGTAGCCAAGGGGTTCAATCAGGAGTATGGTATAGACTATGAAGAAACTTTTGCTCCTGTGGCTCGAATGACGTCTGTTCGCAGTCTTATTGCTATTGCTGCCGTTCGCAAATGGGATCTTTTTCAGATGGATGTTAAAAATGCCTTTCTTAATGGGGACCTCATAGAAGAAGTATATATGAAACCACCTCCCGGTTATTCACACCAGTCCACTCAGGTCTGCAAACTTCGCCGTGCCCTATATGGACTCAAGCAAGCTCCCCGAGCTTGGTTCGCAAAATTTAGCTCTACCGTCACAAAGCTTGGTTATTCATCCAGTTCGTCAGACTCAGGCCTCTTTATTCGAAAGACAGATTCTGGGACTATTCTTCTTCTCCTCTATGTGGATGATATGATAATTACTGGGGATGATATTTCTGGTATCTCAGATCTCAAACAATCTCTCAGTCAGTTTTTTGAAATGAAGGATCTTGGTCGTCTCAACTACTTCTTAGGGCTGGAAGTCCTTTCTGATTCAACAGGTTACTATTTATCTCAGGTAAAATACACGTCTGACGTTCTGGCTCGTGCTGGTCTCACTGACTGTAAAATTGCATCTACTCCATTGGACACCAATGTTAGACTTACTCCGTTTGATGGTACTCCTCTCTCTGATGAAACTTTATACAGAAAGTTAGTTGGCAGTCTGGTTTATCTTACTGTTACTCGCCCAGATATTACTTATGCTGTCCATGTTGTCAGTCAGTTTATGACTGCTCCTCGCTCTACTCATTTTGATGCTGTTATTCGGATTCTTCGTTATCTCAAAGGGACAGTTTTTCATGGGCTTCACTACTCCTCAAAGTCATCTCTTGTATTAAGGGCTTACTCTGATGTAGACTGGGCCGGTGACCCTACGGATCGTCGGTCTATTACTGGTTACTGTTTCTTCCTCGGGGACTCCCTTCTTACTTGGCATAGTAAGAAACAATCTGTTGTTTCTCGATCAAGCACTGAGGCTGAATACCGCGCTCTTGCTGATACTTCACAAGAACTAATATGGCTTCGACGCCTCCTCGATGAATTAGGTGCTCCTCAAGACTCTGCTACTACTCTTTATTGTGACAACCGCAGTGCCATTCAAATCAGTCACAATGACGTCTTCCATGAACGAACTAAACACATTGAGATTGATTGTCACTTTATTCGCCAGCATATTCGCAATCTGTACATTCGTCTTATGCCTGTATCTTCAGATGACCAGCCTGCAGATCTCTTCACTAAAGCTCACCAGCCTAGCCGTTTCCAAGCATTGATTTCCAAACTCCAGCTGGTCTCTCACTTACCACCTTGAGTTTGAAGGGGGGTGTTAGAATATAATGTATATTACGTTTCCTATTTCTATTATACTTTCCTAATTGTATCGTTTCCTATTTCTATTATACTTTCCTAATTGTATCATAGATTAGGGTTTTATTTCTAGTATATATATTCTTACTCTATTGTACATTCAATCATCAAGAAAGTAATACAATTCTTTCATTCTCTTTCTTCAATCTCTCTTTCGTTTCTATTTTGTAACAGGAATGAAACTTTAGGGGTCAAATTGACAAAATTGAAACATTATGGACTTGAGATTTCGAAAAACTTCAAGCAACTAGAGTGTATTTCATTCAAAAATAATTATTACATCTCTTTTAAAACCCTAATTTATCTGGTCTCTTTCACAAATCCAACTGATCCTTTCTCAATAGTTTCTACGCAGATTGGTATAAGGGTGATGCATGTTCAGGCTTTGAGAGTTTTCACAACCAAACTGATGGCTTTTATTTACAGTCCATTGAGAAGACAAAAGCACGTAGACACCAAAGACTTTGATCAAATAGTTTCAAATTATAACTAAATTTTTCTTGAGACAATGCGATTACGTGTGATCAAATATTTAAGGTGCACAATATACATATAGTTAGACTAAAGTACCACCTGTTAAAATCTTGTTAGAACTACTTTTTATTATTCAAAATTAATGAATGATACAAAAATTACTACTCTCACTTAACGTATAGTATTCTTAGTAAGTTCTTGCTTTGGGGTCTTTTTAGCATCTAACCCTGTCAAAAAAATAAAAATTGCAGTCCCTAATACGCGGTATCTGCCTATAGCAAGGATTCATTTACACTGCTTGGGTATTCGTGATTCTCGTAATAGGTATAGTATATGTGACTGAAAAATCTCGGTTTAATAGTGACATATACGATACTTGTGACTGAGAAATCTCATTTATGTGACCAAGAAATCACAGATACTGAACCTGAGGAACTGCATCCTTTCAAAAAGAAGGAACAACAAGCTTTAAAAAAAAAGGACCACATCTAAAAACTGTTAGAGAATTAAGATTGGATCCTAATTTTTTCTTGCTTTAAGTGATCATCTATGCTACTGCCTTTTTTTCTCCAACCACCTTGTTGGGGAAATTCAAACTCTAATTTAATTTTTTTTTTCAATAAAATTGCTGTCTAGAGAATTTAGACGGTAAGATTAATTCCTTATATCCATTTAAAAAAATAAGGGAGTTCTGAAATAAACCCACATAATCCGTCTTCTCACCTCAATAAGACAATACTTTATTCTCACCCCATTTATTTTTTAAAAAAAATTTCAATTCACCCCAATGGTGGGGTGAGTTTACTGAATGTACTATTGGGACGTTAATTTCGTCGTCGATAAAACTAAAACATAAAAATCTTATATAAATCCATAAAAATATTATTTTATATTGAAAACATTCACCTATCCTATTTTTTTTTATACATGCTAACGACATACCACCGCCTCTTTATAAGTCAAATAATAAATTTAATTTTTTATTGCACATCCACAAAATTCATTATTAACCTCACAAAATTCATAATTAGAGATAGGGTCAAGCCCCATAAGTGACAATTTCAAAAACAGTAAAGTGTAAATTTGAAAAATAAAAATAGCAACAACAATAGTTTTAGACTTTTAGGGTTACCAACTGTTTAAAATGAAGCACCTGATCAAAGTAAAAATTAATTAGTTAACACAAGATAGTTATCCCGACCGTTTCCACTAGCTAATAATAAAATTTCAATCTTCATAATATTATTGTCTCCTATACGGCTGTATCTAATGAATTGAAAAAATAAAATAGTTTTTATAAAAATAAATCATTTATTAAAATATTTTGGATAGTTGTAGAATTATTTGTTGGAAAGAATGGACCTTTTTAATTTTAAAAAATTTAAATGACTGAGAAGATAAATTAGTGGCAATTTTTTCAAGTACAAAAACTGTGGTGAGAAAAAAGAATCTTACGCTATTTTTTAGGCTATTTTTTATATTAAGATTGATGTAATATTGACTTTTGGTGGGGTAAGAAGACAAATTATGTGGGTGTATTTAAGAATACCCAAAAATAAAAATTGGAAGCTAGGTAAAGACAGAAGCTTAAGGAAATGGAAAATAAAAAGAGAACTTACAGTAGGAACATCCCCCATAGGTACATTAGCTGAAGGCTCAGCTATCTTTTTCCCGCGATCCATCATCTAATTTGCAAAAGAGTATACTTGTAAGGAGAAGAATATCCATATAGTAGAAAGGACAATAACGATATATATATAATACTGCAATGTACTTGTGGCCTAAGTGATGTTTGTGTAACATTGTACCTGTCGATTATTCTTAACAATATATAAGAGAAAACTGCCTACGAACAGACTCATAAACCATTGTCTCAAATCATACATTTAATGTATGGATCTGGGACTTTGTATCCGTGACACATTGCCTGTATATATATAATACTACAATATGTACGTGTGGCCTACACGTACGGTGTAGGTGTAAAATTGTACCTGTCGGTTATTCTTAACTATATATAAGAGAAAGGTGCCTACGAACAGGCCTTACAAACCATCGTCTCAAATCTTACATTTAATGTATCGATCTAGGACTTTGTATCTGTGATGCATTGAATAAAAGATGTAAAATACTAAAATGAGAAATAGAGACAAGATGAGATATATGGTTTTATGAATTTGAGAGATTTTAACGATCAGATGGAGTCCATGGAGAAGAAGAGCAAAAGAAGAAGCTGAAAGTTTGGGTAAATTATATCAAGAATATATATATACACACGCAATAAAAGCGAAATTATCAAACACCCAAATTAATAAGAAAACAGCTTACATCTCGCTGTGGTGGTGGTGGTGAAACCGGAGGCTCTCCCTCAAAAACATCATCGTCTCTGGATTCAGTGAAGGGGGGACGGTCCACGATCGAGGAAGGTGGTAGAGAGAGAAGTTAAAGGGTAGGCTCATAGAGAAGTTTTATAGTGAGTACAGTAGCTAATATATATACATAGATATTACTTCTGATATATATGGTTCTTTTCCCTTTTGTAGGTAGAAGTGTTAAATATATGACGAGAAAAAATATTTAATATAAGAGCAATGCTACACTTATCGATTTTATTTACTATTTATTCATACTGAGTGTGTCGGTGAGTTGTACATCTTTTGAATGTACAACTCTTTAATGTACCCGGTATATATGATTTTCTGGTTACAGAAGCCAGTAAAAATCTCATTTTTCTTTGTATTAATAAGAAAACAGCTTACATCAAGTTAAATTTTAAACGAATCCGATCCCAACCTAAACCTATACCGCCTGTTTTTTATTTTTAAACCCAGGGGCAAAGCTAGAACATAATTTTTGGGAGATTTTTTTTTTCCCCATTAAGAAAAATTTGGGTCGAACTATAAACAACTTTTTATTTTTTTGTTTTTTGGAAATTAGTTAAAATTTGTAGGTTATAAGTAATCTTTACACAGCCAATTCAAAAATAAAATAAAATAAGGATCTTCATACAGACAGCAGAGAAAGAGAGAGATGGTGATGGTGATGGTGATGGCAGATGGGGACATGGGGAAGGGGAAGTGAGTTTAGGTGGGTTTTGTTTGTTAGAGTAGATATACAGGTAGATCTTCTTTTTTCTTTTTTATTTTTTTGAACAGAAGGAAAGGATAATGCCTTTAATTGAGAGAAAAAAAATACTTAAGACGTTTGAGAAAATTTTAGATCATTGCAACTTAAAATATAGGGGTGTTCAATGCAACTTAAAAACAGATTAGTAACATTTGCTAATCTGTTACGATTAATTTTTTTTTTTTCATAATTATGACGTTATTGTAATTAAAATATGTGATTAATTATTTTAAATTTTATACATAGTTAAAATCCCAGTTTATATACTTATTTATCATAAGATGTCTTAGATTCATGTCTATTAAATTCACCATGTATTTGATCAAGATTTTGAATTGGATAATTAGTCTTATCAAGATGGTATATATAATAGAAGGTAACGTAACTATTCTATTTATGTTGGGAAAAATTTAATGTCTTTCCATATAAAAATACTTCATTCGTCCCAATTTAATTGTGCACTATTCTATTTTTAGATGTCCTAAAATAATTGTCAACTTTCTATATTTAGCAAGTAATTAATTATAGCACTTTTTATTATTTTCAATATTACCCTTTAAGCTATCACAACTTTTTTTATTATGGGTCCCACCACCCTTTTTTATTAGGAGAAAAGTAAAGGTCATTTTTGGAAATAAGCATTTTCTCTTAAAGTAATAATTATATCTTCTTAATTTTTAGTTTTTCAAAGTTGCACAGTTAAATTGAGACGAATGGAGTAACTTTTAAAACGAATATAATAGAGCCTTAGTCTATTCATCCGCTACATGAAATTATAATTTGAACTTTTTTCCTCTTATTTCTAACCACTTAATCAAATTATAATTATAATAACTATTTTAGTTTTGTAAAAAAATTAAATAAATAAAAAAATCTAAACGTACCTTTTATTCGAAACTTTTTTTATAACCAAATTGCCGCTATGACGCCTCAATTGAATGAATAATCTAATAGTATATATATAAAATGGGAGGAGTGGGAATATTTTGTTGTGAGAATGCCGCATGGCACTCATTAATACGATAATTAATTAGTTACATTATTAATCTCTTTTTTTTTTTTTCCTTTTCCTCTTGAATTTTTTTTTCTAAATAAACTTTGTTAATCTCCGCGATTATTAATAAAGAAAAACATGTGTTCTTTTTATTAATCTTAACTTACATATCTCAAGAATTTAAAAATTGGTCTTTATTTTTTATACTTTAATTATAATTTTTTTTACTATTATATTATAGATTAATTTGAATTTCATTTCGACTTTATAAATAAGATAGTGTACGTAACATTTCATTACTATTATATTATATTTTTACTATTATATTATAGTTTTTGGCACGAACACAACTTTCATAAAAGTGCCCGTGCATAGCACGGGTTATAATCTAGTTGTTAATAGAATGATGACACAATTTAGTTACACGTGTCATTGTTGTTTTAAAAGAAATTAAAAAACTTAAATGTGAAGATCATTTAATTATTAGATGAATAGCACAATAGTCACGGGTGTACACATGCATAAATATAATGTGCTTCACTGAAATCTAATTATAGTAATCTATTTTTAAATTACAATAAAGACCCTCCTCATAGTATCTTTTAAAATATGTGGCGGAAACACAAATTCTTTATCATATTAAATTGGAAGCCCCAGTTGTCTCTTACCACGCCAATTTTACATGTTTTCGATTTTTCCCTTGCATCTTTTATTGCATAAAATGATTATTTCAGATCTTGAAGTCTACCTTAAAATGAAAGAAATATTACCGTTGGGGTACTTAACATCCATTAATTATTTTAAATTTAAATTAGATATCTATGTAGATTAAAAAAAGTGCTTGCACGTGCACAAGAGTCTAGTAAAAATTTAATAGAAGTCACAAGGGAATTTTGGTTAAAAAAAAAATTGCCTTAAATCGACTAAGGGAATCCACTAACAATAGATTGGAAACTAAAGAAAATAAATGTAGAATGGAAACTCAAGCTAGGGGGTAAAACATAAGGGGCAAAGTCAAAATTTCTATTTTCAATCACTTTATAAAATGTATCTCACAAGTTTCTCTTATCAAAACTAGAAATTAATGTACACATGATTCATATGTACGTGTTAATTTTACGTACACACGTATAGAAGTGGAAAAAATAATTAAATTATAAAATAATTGTTGATTCAATAGTTAAAGGGTCATAATTTTAATCTTTAGATTATCGGTTCGAGTCTTATCCATAACACTTTTTTATTCACAATATTTCTAGTCTTATCAATAACATGTTTTTTTCTAATGTAAAAATAAGAAATACCAAACGAAGAGAATCTCTACTGATTGAACCACTCTCTCTGCCTTTCTTTCGTTTTCTTGCTAGCGAACCAAAATTAAAGCCTTCTGTTTTTGTGTAGGAAGGAGATGGCTCTGAATCTTCTGATGGACATGGATGATAAGATGCATAAATGGAAAAGGAGGGACGTAATATATATATATATATATATAGAGAGAGAGAGAGAGAGAGTAAATTAAACCTCTTCCAAATCTTATTAGTAATTTTTAGTTTGGATTTTGATTAAAAGTTAGTTTAAAATCTCAAACCTTATTTTCTTTAAATTAATATGTCCCTCCAATTGCTTTCACATTATTACTATAAAAGAAGATACTAATCTAAATGATATTTAAAAATAAAAAATTAATCGAGGAGGGTTACCCCTATTTCCGTAACCCATTACAATTTCTGAATAATATTTCTTGTTATAATAAATAAAAAGATATGGCTATTGACACTCTAAATAAATTCTCTAACACTGATTCATATCAAAAATATAAATAACTGGTCCCCAAAAATATAAGAAAAAATGTCAATAAAATTACAATAAAGTGCTAGTGGACTCGGTTGGATTGAGTCATAATATCCACACCATAAATAAAAATATGAGGTTTCATTTAGCCTAACATATAATCGACAGAGAATATAAAATAACTTTCTAATTTACCCCTAACTTTTTCGTTTTTGTAATTTCAACAATGTACATGCATGGTTGGAACTCTTATAGATTAGCAAGTCAGAATTTACCACTGTACCGTAAGACCAGGGTAAGAAAATTATAATAAACAAGTTTCTTCCAAATAATTAGGTCTCAATCACTTTATAAAATGTTATCTTAAAAGTTTCTCTTATCCCAAGAAAATAAATAAACAAAATAAAAAGAAATGAAGAGAATCTCTACAGAAGCACTCTCTGCCTTCCTCTCATTTTCTTGCTAGCTTGGCAAAATTAAAGCCCTTCTGTGTTTGTGTATGAGGGGTGTGTTTCTGAATCTTCTGATTGACCTGGATGATAGAATACACAAATGAAAAATTAAGGAGGGACGTGAGAGAGAGAGAGAGAGAGAGAGAGAGAGAGATGAGGAAATAGTATTAGGAGTTGGGCATAATATATAGATGAAATATATATCGTTATTTGGCTTTTTTATATTTTCGTTGTTAGTGTTGAAAATAGCATGGGCATGTATAAGGTTTTTTTTTTTTTTTTTTGAGAAATTGTAGTCCAATGTTATACACATGCAACTTATCAAAACTAAACATATGAAATTATAAAAAAAAGGGAAAAAAAAGAATAAATATTAATTATTTGTAGATGTATAATTTAGTAGTGTAATTAATTAACAGATCACGTGAGAAAAAAATTGGAAGCAATTAATTTGGAATCACAAAAGTTACAAAATTCAAAATATAGCCATTGGTTCAGACTTGGTATTTCCATGAAACACTTGACTGAAAAGTTCGAGTTTTGATTTTTTTGATGCTTTAACAGTTTGGGCAAACGAAAGTTGGGAGGGAAAGCAACTACTGTACTACTAATAATTTAAAGCTCATACAGATATGCATACGTATATATGTTCCCGGTCTTAAATTCATAGAAAAAGTTGCCCCAAACCTTAACCCTAATGGTTGGAGTCAAGTCAAAATCAGTTGGGTTTTTGACTATTTTGCCATCTTTAATTACATGTGCAAAGTAAATTAGTACTACCTGCAAGGAATATCTCTGTCTTAATAATATTGGTGAGACTCTAACACGAGTGAAATTAGAATTAGGAGTGCATCTTTGCCAATTAAAGTAGTTAGTATCGTATGATACGCAATACGTATCGTACGATACATAACATTTCAAGATGATCAAAACGAAATGTATCATGTTAAGTTTCAACGTGTATCGCACGATATACACTTCCGTATTCCCAGCCAAGCTACCTCCACAATCTCTAGGAAACATTATATTTCGATTGACAAGTTTCCAACATGTGTTGAAGTTAAGCAAAGATTATCGTTAATTATCACATGCGCGATATCATGTTTTACTGTATTTTTAAAACAAACTTCCTAATTGTATTAAACATTAATTATGGTTAAAATTAATGTTGAACCAGGGGCAAAGCTACACTAGGAATTTGGTTGGGGGGTGGGAGGCAAACGGTCCTCTCAACTATGTCAGATTCTCCATTTACAATTTTGAAAATAATGCATGTCATTGTTATTGGTTACCAAATGGACACGTTTTCATAGGAAATTACACTTATACAAAACGTCATTTTCAATAATTGTTCAAATGAAAATTACACTTGCCTCCCACCCCCAAAGCGGCCAGAGAAATTCCAGGATGGGTGACTCCCTGGGAAGCTGGTCGTGAGCTCCCAGAAATAAAGCCGTGAGGGGGTAACCCAAAGCGGATAATATCGTACTGAAGTGGGATCGGGTCGTTACATATTGAGTCATTCCAAAAATATGTCTATTGGTGGGATTTGTTTTTAGACTGTACAATGTGCTTGTGAGGAAGCTTAATAAACCTGGTTCTAAGTAAGGTTCTAGAGCAGTATATAAAGACAGACAAATACAAACTAGATCCTCTAAACTCAGTGCAGATCTATACACAAGTATGGAAGAGAGGTTATGTTCCTTCTAAGTAATAGGATTACTCCTAAACTTCCAAGAGCGCCTAGTGGTAAAGGTGTCCATCCGGATCTGGAAGATACCACGTTTGAGTTACACCCGGGGGCGGAACTGGGCTTGGGCCCAGAGGGCTCCAGCCCAGCCCAAGAAAAAAAATTCCCACTTGTTATATAAAAAATTGTTAATAGGCCAGTAAATTCATTAGGTCAGCCCACAATCAGCCCAGTTCATTTTTCCTAAACTATGTTTAAGAAGGAAAATATAAGAGCTAATTGGCCCACATACAAGAAAAAATGAAAATAAATAACCAAATATGTATATAAAATATACATATTTGGCGCCAAACTAGCGCCTCTCTTTCTCTTATAATAAATTTACACACATGCACACACATATATGTATATAAATAATTTAATTCAATTCAATTTATTTAAACATTTTGTGGATGCCCGGGAATTTATTTTAACCTTTTCATTTTCTTAAGAAATACAATTTTGTTTTAAAATTAATGAATTGTTAAGAATATAATTTCTTTAGTATCAAGAAATTTAGTATATTAATTATATTTTCAAAAGGAAAACTAAAGCATTAAAATTCTCATTTTTATTAATATTTAAAAGAAATGAGACCCTTAATAAACCAAAAAAAATATTATTTGTAATATAACATACCTCAACCAAAAGGAAATCCTTATTCATTTTTATTGGTCTTTCAAAAAATACTCTCTCCCACACACACTTTTAGATACACTTTAATCTCTTCCATCTTTTAACTTAAGTATCCATTTTATCGTAACAAACAAATATATAATCTAACATAATTAATTATAAATTAATAATTTTTACGATTACTAATTTTCTTCTTTAAAATAGAATTACATTTAACTATATTATTTTTATTTGAAATTGAAAAGTTTTTCCACCATAGCAATAAATTTTTTGTTTAAAAAATTGTCATGAGATTTTGTGTTAATTCAGCCGACCCCATCAAAAAATCCTGCGTCCGCCCCCGGTCACACCTGAGGTGGGGAGATTTTTCTAGTTATTTGTAGTTAAGGGAAGAGACTTACACCTTCCCCTTTAAAAAAGAAAAAACATTACAAACAGAAAATAATACAAACATATTAAACATTCTTCAGTTGTAGGCTATGGCCGCCCCTTCCTGTGTCTCTCCTTTAATTTTACAATTAGTATCAGAGATGGCAGAATCTACAGAAGTACGTACAATCAATCAATAACACCCATAAGTTAGAAAGCAACATACAACAAAATCCCAAAAAAAAAAATCGAAGACCTAAAGAGCATCATACACATGCGAAAACCTATTTCAGTCAAACCCTCTGTTTAGTATGTACAAAATCTATAAACATGTAAAAACCAATTGTCAAATAAATTAGTTGTTAAAAACCACTAAGGGGCGGAACATAAGAAGCAAAGTAGAGGATTCAGATTGAGTTTAATGCTATCAGCCTATTAGGTACAAAAGAACATGTAGAGAGTAGAGACTATAAATCCCACATCGGGAAATGAGATCCTCCTAAAGCAATGTATGAGAATAAGGGGCTACTCCATCCATTGCTAATTGGTTATGGGTTGGATGATCCGAACTCTAATGGAACATAATAGGCCAAACTTAGCTACTTTCTCATTAGGCATGTTGATCCATGTGGCCAACTTAGCTATTCAGGCTAGGCCAGCCCCAGTATTTAGGCCTATTCATCCATGTGGTTATCCAAAACGTATTATGACCGGATTCTGATATTAGATTATCCATGTGTAAAAAACAACTTTTGATTATCCATGTGTAAAAAACAACTTTAGATTATCCATGTGTTGTCATTGTAGTGGTGTCACTTACTATATCAAAACAACCTAAGCCACCAATGCTAATCTACCTCCACCTACACCACTAGTCCACACTCCACACCTCATCAGCCTCCATCGCGAATCAACCACCACAAGTCTTCTCACCATGGTGTCACTTACCATATCAAAACAGCTTAAGCCACCAATGCTAATCTACCTCCACCTACGCCACTAGTCCACACTCCACAGCTCATCAGCCTTCATCGCGAATCAACCACCACAAGTCTTCTCACCATGGTTTTGTTTTGTGACTTCATAAATTTGCAGCCTTAAAACATTTTTTCGCCTCTTGTCCAGAAAATGATCCCTCTATCTCAGTGGAACATGTAACCACCACCACCGGGCGGTCGCACCAGGTTCATCCTCTTTTATCCTTATTAATTGCCCTATTTTTCCATACCTTTGAACAACCAGTAACCGAGCTAAAAAAAAAGAATTTTTGGGTGGGCCACCGTTTGCATCTATATAAACCAACGTCTTAAAAAGCATTAGAACACTGAAACGTGGAAAAAAAATCAACCAAAAAGGGAGCTAGAACACTGACATACACTCTCACACATGTATAAACAAATAGGTGTGTGTACTATGAGTTGATTGGAATAGACATATGTACATTCTGCATCTTATATACTTTTTCTATTTGGTTCTTAAACAGCTAAGATCTCACTGAACTAAGCAAAGGCGCCTGCTATTTTATATATATTTTTTATGCATATGCACACACATACACACACAGACACACATATACATTACTTGTCATGGTAAATAGTGAATTTTTTTTGAGATTGCTATTTAATCTTTGAATATTTTGACTAGCCAATAAACAGTACCATGTTCACTAAAGAGACAGAGCAGCTCCTTAGCAAATAATTGTTTCATACGACCATTGACAAGAAATAATTTTTTCTTACTGTGAGTGACAGCTTTTACATGTCCAAACATATTTGATCATTTTTAAAGCATTTGACCAAAGGAGCTACGAACTGAGATAATCTTACAGAGATAGTTCTGCAGGTACAAACCCAAGAAGCCCAGAGTAATTAAAACTACCACAAATTAACCAACAAGAAATCCAAATATTTAATGAAAAACGCTACAATATATGAAGTACTATAATTGTAAACATGTAAAAGGAAGAACTTTACATGACATCTTTCAAGTTCCAATAAATGTGAAAGCACTCAATTTATAATTACATACAAGTAGACTTGATTGAGGTTATTTATTGTTATCATAGAATTGGTATGGTACTTAATCTTGTTGTGACTATAAATCCCACATCGCAAAAATGGATCCTCCTAAAGCAATACATAAAAATAAGGAGATACTCCATCGATTCCCAATTGGTTTTGGGTTGGATGCTCCGAAGTTTAATAAATCTATTTGTTAGAATATCGAACCTAGTAACTTACATATCCCAATCATATGATACTCATATGTTTCCAACTCAATCAGTCACCTTTGAGGGCCATCCTTTAAAATTGTACGTGCACACAATATTTAAAAAAATGATAAAAGAATATCTTTTAGTTTACTTTATGTAAGGAATAACCTACCGCTAATAAGTCTATTCCTTCGATGTAGCTTTTAATTCATTTTTACTGTGTGTTATTTAATTTATTTAAACAACATTCTTGGTAGAGATATATATGCATTTGTTATAAATATTTATTATTAATTGTATTAGAGCCAATAATTATCACTATGAGATGTGATAAATATCTATTATTATTTGTATTATATACTGCCTAAAAACCAAGGATATTGGAAAAGAAAATTATTTTCGAATTTAGGCTAAAACAAAAACAATTGGGTTAAATCATACAAATTGGGCTATTCACTAATTTGTTAAATGCGATGGTTTGAGTAAAGAGACCCTTAGAATCTTGGTCAAATTCCTAATTTGCTTTACAAATCAACTATATGCACCTATAATCAACACTCTAAAAATAGTTTCGGAGAGTTAGGACACTCATTTGTAGTGTTAATAATTTGGACCTTTACTAGGATGAAAGATACTGTACGTTTTTTTAACTTACAAACAATTTCTAATTACAAATCTGAGAGGAATACCTACTATTACTTAAACTCTGTGGAGTCCTTAAAAATTTACCCTCTTGAAGTTTACCTGTTTTTGCACTTCAATCCATGAAGTTTAATTTGCATAACTCTCATTCTTAAAGTTTGAATCCGATTTCACTTTAGGTCAAAACCCCAGTAAACCGTTAGACTTTTGCCACTGTTTCCGTTCAAAAGTCTAACGGTTTGGAGTAAAGTGTAATCGGATTCAAACTTTAAGGATGAGAGTTGTACAAATTAAACTTCATGGATTGAAGTGCAAAAGTGGGTAAACTTTAAGGGGTTAAATTTTTAATAACTCAACTCTGTGTTTAGTTTTGAAAAAAGAAAATTCCACTATCATTAAATTTAGAGAAGATCACTAGGGTGTATTGATGCAATCTCTTCATATTTTAAAAATAAAAACAAAAAATGGCATGGAATCTCTACAACAAACTAAAATTAATATTAAAACTAGGAAGTTTATTTCCTAGTAAATAGTAAATGAAAGATACTATTAATTATTTTGCAAAGCCAAACAAAAAATAAAAGGCTAATGTGAAAATGATGCTTTGTGCAAGTGTAATTTCCTATTTGTACAATTGTTGACAATGACGTTTTGTATAAGTGTAATTACCTATGAAAACGTGTCCATTGCGTAACAAATAACACTGAGATTCATTAATTTCAAATTTGTAAATGGAGAATCTGACATAGTTGAGGGGACCGTGTGCCTCCCACCCCCCCAACCAAATGCTTAGCGTAGCTTTGCCCCTGTTTCAACATTAATTTTAAGGGGCTTTTTGTATTTGACCCATGATTTTTGAATTATTTTGCATTTAAACCACTTCGTTTGATTAATTAGTTTTGGTCCAATGTTTTAGATAATTACTAATTTGTTATTTGATTATTGATTTTATATATATTTGCTATAATTTTAACCATAATCCTTGTTTAACACATCTCGTTTTCTTCTCGAAATGCTATGTATCGTACGATACGTATTGCATATCATATGATACTAACCACTTTGGTTGGCAAAGACGCGCTCTTAATTCTAAGTTCACCCGCTTTAGTCTCACCAATATTATTAAAATGGAGATATTCCTAGCAAGTAATACTAATTTACTTTGCACATGTAAATTAAGATGGCAAAATAGTCCAACTCAACATTTTTGTGACTAGACTCCAACCATTATTAGGGTTAAGGTTTGGGGCAAGTTTTTCTATTAATTTAAGACCGGGAACGTACATATATAAGTATGCATGTCTGTACGAGCTTTAAATTAGTGGTGCAGTAGTTGCATTCCCTTCCAACTTTCCTTCGCCCAAACTGTTAAAGCATTGAAAAAATCAACGCTCAATTTTAATTTCAGTCAAGTGTTTCATAGAAATATCAAGTCTGAACCAAAAGCTATATCTGGAATTTTGCAACTTTTATGATTTCAAATTAATTGCACTACTAAATTATACATCTACAAAATATTTATACGTATTCTATTTTTTTTTTTGTAAGAACATAATTTTATATTAGTTGCATGTGTATATTATGTAATTGAAAAATTGGACACTACAATTTCTCAAAAAAAAAAAAAAAGTTGGACTACGTACTTAATTGTCAAAGAGTCTTAAATACATTTAAAACTTAGACATGCCCATGTTTCAACACTAACAACCAAAATATAAAAAAGCCAAATATCGATTTATATTTCATCTATATATTATGCCCAACTCCTAATACTATTTCCTCATCTCTCTCTCTCACTCACGTCCCTCCTTTTCCATTTATGTATTCTATCATCCAGGTCAATCAGAAGATTCAGAAACATACCCCTCATACACAAACACAGAAGGGCTTTAATTTTGCCAAGCTAGCAAGAAAATGAGAGGAAGGCAGAGAGTGCTTCTGTAGAGATTCTCTTCATTTCTTTTTATTTTGTTTATTTATTTTCTTGGGATAAGAGAAACTTTTAAGATAACATTTTATAAAGTGATTGAGACCTAATTATTGAAAATGACGTTTTGTATAAGTGTAATTTCCTATGAAAACGTGTCCATTTGGTAACCAATAACAATGACATGCATTATTTTCAAAATTGTAAATGGAGAATCTGACATAGTTGAGAGGACCGTTTGCCTCCCACCCCCCAACCAAATTCCTAGTGTAGCTTTGCCCCTGGTTCAACATTAATTTTAACCATAATTAATGTTTAATACAATTAGGAAGTTTGTTTTAAAAATACAGTAAAACATGATATCGCGCATGTGATAATTAACGATAATCTTTGCTTAACTTCAACACATGTTGGAAACTTGTCAATCGAAATATAATGTTTCCTAGAGATTGTGGAGGTAGCTTGGCTGGGAATACGGAAGTGTATATCGTGCGATACACGTTGAAACTTAACATGATACATTTCGTTTTGATCATCTTGAAATGTTATGTATCGTACGATACGTATTGCGTATCATACGATACTAACTACTTTAATTGGCAAAGATGCACTCCTAATTCTAATTTCACTCGTGTTAGAGTCTCACCAATATTATTAAGACAGAGATATTCCTTGCAGGTAGTACTAATTTACTTTGCACATGTAATTAAAGATGGCAAAATAGTCAAAAACCCAACTGATTTTGACTTGACTCCAACCATTAGGGTTAAGGTTTGGGGCAACTTTTTCTATGAATTTAAGACCGGGAACATATATACGTATGCATATCTGTATGAGCTTTAAATTATTAGTAGTACAGTAGTTGCTTTCCCTCCCAACTTTCGTTTGCCCAAACTGTTAAAGCATCAAAAAATCAAAACTCGAACTTTTCAGTCAAGTGTTTCATGGAAATACCAAGTCTGAACCAATGGCTATATTTTGAATTTTGTAACTTTTGTGATTCCAAATTAATTGCTTCCAATTTTTTTCTCACGTGATCTGTTAATTAATTACACTACTAAATTATACATCTACAAATAATTAATATTTATTCTTTTTTTTCCCTTTTTTTTATAATTTCATATGTTTAGTTTTGATAAGTTGCATGTGTATAACATTGGACTACAATTTCTCAAAAAAAAAAAAAAAAAAACCTTATACATGCCCATGCTATTTTCAACACTAACAACGAAAATATAAAAAAGCCAAATAACGATATATATTTCATCTATATATTATGCCCAACTCCTAATACTATTTCCTCATCTCTCTCTCTCTCTCTCACGTCCCTCCTTTCCCATTTATGTATTCTATCATCTAGGACAATCAGAAGATTCAGAAACATACCCCTCATACACAAACACAGAAGGGCTTTAATTTTGCCAAGCTAGCAAGAAAATGAGAGGAAGGCAGAGAGTGCTTCTGTAGAGATTCTCTTCATTTATTTTTATTTTGTTTATTTATTTTCTTGGGATAAGAGAAACTTTTAAGATAACATTTTATAAAGCGATTGAGACCTTATGTGGAGGAAACTTGTTTATTATAATTTTCTTACCCAGGTTTTACAGTACATTGGTAAGTTCTGACTAGCATCTATAAAAAATAAAAAATAGGGCGGGGAAAGAGTTGGAACCATGTTTACATTGTTGTAATTCCAAAAACAAAAAAGTTTAGGGTAAATTAGAAAGTCATTTTATATTTTCTGTCCATGATATGTACGTTAGGCTAAATGAAACCTCATATTTTTATTTATGGTGTGGATATTATCACTCGATCCAATTGAGTCCACTAGCGCTTTATTGTAATTTTATTGACATTTTTCTTGTATTTTTAGGGACCAGTTATTTACATTTTTAATATTGATCGGTGGTAGAAAATTTATTTGGAGCGTGAACAGCCATATTCTTTTATTTATTATAACAAGACGTTTTATTCAAAAATCGTAATGGGTTACACAGATAGGGGTACGTAGCCCTACCCAATTAAAATTTTATTTTTAAATATCATTTAGATTAGTATCTTTTTTTTATAATTATAATGTGCAAACAAATTGGAGGGACGTATTAATTTAAAAAAAATAAGGTTTGAGATTTTAAACTAACTTTTAATCAAAAGCCAAACTAAAAAATTACTAATAAGATTTGGAAGAGATTTACTCTCTCTCTCTCTCTCTCTCACGTCCCTCTTTTTCCATTTTTGGATCTTATCATCCAAGTCCATCAGAAGATTCAAAACCATCCCCTCCTACACAAAAACAGAAGGCTTTAATTTTGGTTCAATTCACTAGCAAGAAAAAGAAAGAAAGGCAGAGAGAGTGGTTCCGTAGAGATTCTTTTCATTTGGTTTTTCTAATTTTTATATTGAGAAAAAAATTGTGATTGATAAGATTCTAAATATTGTGAACAAAAATGTGTTATGGATAAGACTAAAACTGATAATTAATCTTATGGCTCGTTTGGTTCAAGATTTAAACCATTCCAGGAATGCTATATTCCATTCCAAAATGATTCTCACGTTTGGTTCAAGTTTTAAGTCCGGAATAAATGATTCCATGAACAAACCTTTCCCCCCAAGTTCTCCCATTTAAATCATAAGGAATAAACCATTACCAATGGGCATCTTTTTTAATTTTTCATGTTAGGACCAAAATAACACTCTTCCTTATGAATAAATAATTCTTTTTCCATCCATGTATTAAAATATTGTTTGAAACTATTTTTTTTAGTTACACTGCTGTACAAAAATGATAAAAAAAATTGGAACTTTTTTCTATTCTTTTTTCTTGTTGTAATTTTTTTTTAATTACAAAAATTGTAAATTTTGTAGGATAATTATTAGCTAGGAGGCATGTGTAATTTTTGTAATTTATTATAGTAATAGTCTCTTTTGAAAAATTAGTATGTGATGTCTTCTCATCTTATAAAAAGAAGGGTATTTTTGTAATTGATACTTTATTCCATTCCTATTCCCGGTTGAACCAAACATCGGCATGGCATCCTAGATACCAGGAAAGAAACTTTTCAGGAATCAAGTATGCCAATTCCATACCAATTCCATTCCCAAAACTCGAACCAAACGAGCCCTTAAGGTTAAAAGTATAACTCTTTAACTATTGAACAAAAAAGTTTAGATTGTTACACTATGCAAAATTAGTTTTCGAAAAGATGAAATAATGTGAAATTGTGAATGATGGTTGAGTTGAAAAATGTGGGTCATATTATTTGCAGTTTTTCAATAGCTGATTTTTGTTTATTTTAAATGTATTTTTTAAATAAAACTCTTCTTTAGTATTTTGTTAAGAATAAAAAAAAATAATTTTCATTAAAAATTTAATTAAGTTGTATTACTATTCCAATGACATAATTAATTTAAAGAAAAGTTGTTATTTAAAGTAGGGTTATTTAGGTTTTGGGGTCTATAGTTTTGGCAATCTTGAATTAAGGGTCTACAGTTTTTATTTCTTGGACTTTGAGGTCCATTTTTGACAGAATTGTGAGTCAAAGGCTAAAAACTAACGGTCAATGAAAATTGGTGCGCAAAATTCCAATTTTTCCCTTGGCTTACATTCGTTTTGCACAAGAAAGGAATTAGAAAAAGGGAAAAAAATGGGGTACCATTCTCTCTCTCAGTTCGAAGATAATGGTACCATAGTTTTGGGTTTTGGGGTGAAATTATCATCAGTCTCATTCATGCATTATCTTCATTCATTCATTCATTCATTTCCTCCACCCAATCTTTCACCTCCAAAATCTCCACTCCGTCCACCTCACTTGCTGTACTTCCGTCGTTTCTTGCTAATGATCATCACCATCACCATCACAAAAACCCTTGATCATGGTCATCATCATCAGCCCTATTCAAAACATTACTCTTCAATTCCTCAAGCGCCTTTAAGAACTTGTTAGGGTTAGGGTTTAGTAAAAGCCACGACGCAAAGATCGGTGTCGGTAAATCGTCGGTGTTTAGGGTCCAGTAGACCTTCATACGAGCAATTCTATACATACATAAAAAGTAACGCCCCTTCCCTTCTTTCTATTTTATTACTAGTATTGATTAAATATTTCATATGTGAACAAGCAATTTTTGTTTTACAAGTGCAAAAATTTATCTGCTTTGTGATGATTAAATAGCTGTGGTGTTTTTTTTGTTTATAATGAAAGCTTGTGTTTTGGTTACAAACCTTAGTTTATGAAATTGAATAACTTTATTTTGTAAAAATTACCGAGTAAAGGAATAATCTTTTTGTGAAATACACAAATTTTATATAGCTATAGCAACCGTGTATAGTGAATGCAAATCTCATTTTATTCTTCCTTATATCTTTAATTTGGAATGGTCTATAAACTCAAGACTGAAGATGTTGTGCAGAAATTCCAACAGGTACTTGTAACTTATAGTTTGTATTGTTTTTCTTGATTTTAGTTTGCCTTTGGTTGCTTTTGATAATGGAAAGCGTCTAGTTTCTTGATCAATTCCTTTGGGTTATTGATTCGAAACAGCCATACCGTGCTACTCCATATTGCTTAATCAATATATATAGATGAAGGTTTGTTGATTTGTGAAATACACAAATTGAATAACTTTATTATGGAAAAATTATTGAGTAAAGGAAGTTCTCTCCATTTTATTCTTCCTTTTTCCATTTTCGTGAATCTAAAATAAATACAGATGAATCTACATGGTTTTTCTTGTGGTAATTTCAGCATGATTTTCTTCATTTCACATTTCTTCGTTCTTTAACTTTCTTGAATTAACAATGGATGTTCAATTTTTCTTCTCTTTATTTTGTTTTCTTGAATCTGTAATGAATGCACAAATCAATTGAATTTACATGGGTTTTCTAGAGAGAGAGAGAGAGAGGAAAACAATGAACGTGGAGGAAGAGGACATTGTTTATAAGCCAAGGGTAAAATTGCAATTTCGCACACCAATTTTCATTGACCGTTAGTTTTTGGCCTTTGACTCATGTTTCTGTCAAAAATGGACAACAAAGTCCAAGAAATGAAAACTGTGGACTCCTAACTCAAAATTGCCAAAACTATGGACCCCAAAACCCAAATAACCCTTTAAAGTACTAAGAGTTGTCAGATGACCTGGTAGACGAGGGCTCGGGCAAAGGTTTCTTGCAATCCTAATTTTCAAAATAGCGGAGTTGTAAAATAAAAGACTAATAAAATGCCACTAGGGGAATGTATTGTAGTATCCCAAATCTAATTAATTTGCATAATGGCACATTTAAAAATTAAGTCTATGTTTGATGAAAATATAGAAAATGAAAAGAAAAATAACTAACTCAGGTAAGAAGATGGAAAATAAGCTGAAAAATGTGGTGAGATGAACTCTTGCTTTTTTTTTCTTTTTTTCATGAAAAAATTTTCTTTGGATGATGGTGGAATTTTTTTTTCACGAAATATTAAAGGAGGATGGAGGACATATAATCACAAAAATGAGTATGATATGGAGATCATCTCACCATATGCCTCAACTTATTTTTCATATTCTCACAAAAATTAGTTGTTTGTATTTTCATTTTCCATGTTGCTATTAAACGGAGCCTAAGTTTCAAATTGGGATCTTTTTTTCTTTTCTAAAATACAATTAGTATAAATAAAAAGGGAGTTTACGTTATCCTCATCGGTTGATATATGCCTCGTTTAGTTGCGTAAATTATTTCATTTTAATTGTTTTATTGTAAATTAACAAATTGTAAGTGTTTTTATTTTAATAAAAAAAATTGTGCTGCAATTTTTTTAGCTTGAACTTATATGAAAGTTATAAGTTAGGTAATTTCAATTATATATTAGAAAATAATTATAAAGGACATTTATGGGCTTGTCCTTAGAATAAAGGATATAAATTTCCAACCATTAGTTTAAAGGACAAACTTTTGATTAAAGGACCAACTTTTTAATTAAGGACAAATTATTAATTATTTTACTATTTCAATTAATTAAGTGGAATTGCAATACTACCCTTCTTAAAGATAAATACAAGAAAATAAATATACAATTAAATTCAAAACTAAATCAATGAAAATAAGTTTAAATCAATTCAAACTAAACCACAAGAAATTCAAACAAGAAGATAATGTAAGAATTATTCAAAAAAAGTCAAAGAATGTAAATGTCTTAAACTAACTAGACATAATATGAGACCGAAGTTGCAAATATGTTTGAGGCATAACTCTCCTATAATAGCAATTAGACATATCAAATTACGTTCCTTTAATCAATTTCATGGCAGACATATTAAGCTTCATCTTTTCAATTTTCTGTCAGACATATTAAGTTACATCTTTTTAATATTCTACCAGACATATTAAGTTACATTTTTTTCAATTTTATGGCATACATGTTAAGTTAATATGTTCTGCCAAACATATTATGTTTTGTATGTTTTGCATGAAATGTTTTTATTCACACAATGAAAAGTCTATAACAAAACACTAATCAACAACAAAAAAAAAGTTTAAATTAATTTATTGTCGAATTGGTCCCATGTTGTAACTAAATAATCAATTTGCTTATCTATATAACTATGGAAAACAAGTGAAAATACAACTCAAGGAATGGTATATCTTGAGAAATATTCACCACTTGTGTTTTTAGTTTGGGTGTTCTAATTGTGAGGGTGTCTTTTTAAAATTAATAAATTAATAACGAAGCCAAAAAAGTAAAATATGGGTGAATTAAACATTAAGACTCTATTTAATAACAACATAAGAAATGATAAAAAAAAATTGTGTTTAGGTTCATATGAAGCCAAATCTCCATTAATTGATGAAATCAAAAAGAGAAATAATAATATTTTTGAGGCGGAAGAAAGAGAAATTTGAGAGCCCGAGGAGACCGTGAAGGTATGCCATTAAAAAAGACATGAGACAGATGTGATCCATTAAGATTCCAATTGGCAAATGTGAGAAAATATTGGCATGCCTTGGTGCTACAGCAACACCAATCATCATCTCATAACTCAAATATGTGGGTCCTAATGAAAAAAATGAGCTAATTCCTCATCCACTATGTTAAAACTATCATTAATGTCAATCAATTCAAAATTTTAAACTTTTACTACAATTTTTGAGATCCCCGCCCAAATTAATTTCTTCTATTTTATTTGTTCCAAAATTTGACTTTCCTCTTTATCAAATTTTTTCTTTCCACCTCAATCATTTAATTTATCTTTAATTCTACCCATACAAAACTTACCAACCCGATAACCTTTTTCCGGATATTTTTGTGTAGCTTCTTATAGTAATAAAAGGGATTCATTTCCAATCCATACCCAATTTTCACTGGGCTATGGATTTCCAAGCCTAATATGGCTCACATCATTGCTCAATGAAGACCCCCTGAGTATTCTTTTACTCTTTCAATTTCAAATCTTGATGTGTGTTTTCATATGTTCTTTCTCTTTTCCACCCATATATTTTTATATTCTAAAAAAAATTGCCAAATGGATCTTCCGTATCGATTGTTTCTGCTGCCAAAATACAGCAATCTCACTTCTTGTTGTTACACTCAATCATGCTGAGCGTATGCAAGGAACCACACTAATTGTCTAATACCATATTTGGAATCTTAGAAATCTGTTATTATTTTTCTGGAGGTAATATTGTGGTTGTATCTAGTTACACTCACTTAGATTATCTTTGTTGGGAGATTTCTTTGTTCGGGATCGTTGTTAAATCGTGTACACTAATGCGTAACATTAAATCGTGTAAAAATGAATTTGTACCGAAATTTGTATCTTAATTTGTCTACAAATTTGGTGCAATAACATATTTGCACTAAAATTTATAACATTAGTTGTTTGTTGATTTAGTGCAACAACAGTTTTGCATAAAAAATATATTATGAGCTGCTTGAGGATTTAGTGCAAACACAGATTAATTTGCACTAAAATATGTATCATTTGTTGCTTGTTGATTTAGTGCAAAAATGAATTTGCACTAAAATATGGATAATTTGATTGCGAACTTAGTGAAAGAAATATATTTGCATTAAAAATATATCATGAGTTGCTTGAGAATTCAATGCAAAAGTAGACTTGCACTAAAATATGTATCATTTGCCGTTTGCGGATTTAGTCTAAAAACGGATTTGCACTAAAATATTTATCATTAGTTGATTGCGGATTTAGTGCAAAAGTAGATTTGCACTAAAAATATATATGAGTTGCTTAAGAGCAACTCTAACCCAAAACACCATTTTGGTGTTGATTTAGCACAAAAATAATCATTTTTACATTATATTTTTTTTTAACTCCAACCACAACATTAAATATAACACCAAAAAGTATATTCTCTCCACAAATAGAAAATTCTCTTTATTATTCTATTATTTTATATTAAAAATATTCTCTCCTTATTATTATATATTAAAAATATTAATTAAAATAAAGTATACATAAATTTAATTAGATTAAATTAAATTTTTTAATAAAACAAATTAATAATATTGCTAATTAAAAAAATAAACTAAAAAATTTAAATTAGAAGTATAAAAATGACCTAATTGATATTTATAAGTAAATAACAATAAAGATAAAAATTGAAAAAAAAAAAGAGGGGGGGATGCTGTGAATGAACAGTGTCACACCAAATATGGTGTGGCACTGTAGATAGCACCAAAAATGGTGCCAAATTTGGTGCATGGTTGGAGCAAAATGGTGTCAAATTTACACCAAATTTGATGTAGTGCATGGTTGGAGTTGGCCTAAGAATTTAGTGCAAAAACAAATTTGCACTAAAATATGTATAATTTATTACTTGTAAATTTAGTGCAAAAACAGATTTACACTAAAATATGTATCATTAATAAAAATAAATTATTGTTAAACCCCTTCAATTCAAACCCAACTTACCCTACCGCATCTTTCTCCAGCATAGCGTCTCCATCTCCATTTGCAAACTCTTCCCATCACCATCTCCAGCTCTTCTCTGCATAAAATAGTTACTCTACTTTATAAGTTTGAGTCATATTAACTGCATAAATTATCCCCAGTATACCCCTCTTAAAAATTGAACAACAAACTGTTCTAGTTGTCTTCAATTACCTCTACACAAACCCAAACCTTGCTGATAAATTAAAAGCTTAAGATATCTCACCAGCACTAATTTCCGGTCAAACTGTGCGCGCAATGCCGTCCATTTTGACAATTATGATTGCGCCCATATGCTTTTTCAAAAATTATTTTTCTATTTTAGTTGCTTCTTATTTGTAGAACTTCGCTAAATCAAAGCAATTGAAAAATGCCAAGAAAACTTAGACATTGCTGTAGCTCAAGGATATATTGAGATTATTTACTAACTAGGATCATAAGTGGGAATTTCACTCTGGGAACATTTTCAGGAAATAAAGTAAAAAAAATATATAAAATATACGAGTTAACATAACATAGACAGAAAATAAGTTCAAATAAAATTTCCCCGAAATAGTGAACCAAGATTCTATCATCAAGTTTTAATACATCAATAGTTTTTTGATCACTTTATTTAATAATACGCAAGGCACGTTCATGGGGGATGCGATCAATTGGAATCGATATAGACGCACTTAATTTCCACGTACATGGCTTATATATTATTACTGTGCTGCAACTGCTACTCGAAGCAACTTCATGGACACATTAACATATTGTTGTCCACAAGCAGCACATAAGTTGATTACGGAATGGGGCAAGCACTGTTGATGAACGAGGATGATTTTGTTGCACCTGCATTCTCTTTTAATGATGTCCACTTCTCTCAGTCTCCGTTCACAGTGTTCGCACCTTGCTTGTGACTCGCGTATCACCACGTCACCGTCCATTGGAATGCATACATCTAATTTGTCAAGGCAAAAAAAAATAAAAATGGAATTCTTAAACTTGAAAGAATCATCTTTAATTTTCTTGTTTTGACAAAATTGCTCCTTTCTCTAACAAATTTTATTTTTTTTACGTGTAATAATAATAATTAGTAATGTGTTAAAATATATGTGACCTAAATGAAATATGTACTAAATCTTTTATATATGATTTTAAACAAACAGAATGGCTGGGATTATCAATTTTGTTTCAAAGTATGTGGTTCCAATAAATAAGGATTAAATTTACCAATTTGATTTGCAAGAGTGGTCGGTTGAGGTCTCAGAACCAGTTTTGAATACATATATCCGATCTGCAAAGAATTGAACAAGGATACATCAACTTGTGCAAATACATATATATATATATATATTGGGATATTATGTATAGATATTTGAGAAAATTTCCTATATATAAATACCAAACATACGTACCATATATACAAATTAGGTATTTTAAAAAAGGTAAACATGTGAATTTTTTAATAAAACTTGGTAGAGATTTTTTCCATTATTAGTAGATATCCACACTAAATTTCATCAAAAATTTCAACCAAAAATTAGTTTAACTAAACATTTAAATTTTTAACAAGCAGAAATGCACATCTATATATATATATATATATCAATTATTTAGTTAACCCATTTTTCAATTGAATTAGTTGATAAAATTTGGTGCAGATGATCTACTAATAATTGAGATCATCACCTCCAAGTTTCATCAAAATATTCATCCATTTACCCTCTTAAAAACCACAATCCGTATATATGGTATGTATATTTTGGTATGCATGGGAAATGTTCCCTATATATGTATATGGAGTTATTTATAATTTATCCCCTCAATGTTTGACCACTTTTGCACTTTCAACTATGAAATTCATTTTGCCTCATGCCCATCCTTAAATTTTGCTCATGTTTTCACTTTAGTCCAAAACCTAACGGTTAGGTTTTTGGATGAAAAATTAATGCTATATGTCATTTTGATCTTCAAGCCACATCAACTGCGCATAGTCTTTTCCATCTAGTAAACAAATGATAAATTGGGTTTTGTACTAAAGTGAAAATATGATCAAACTTTACGAATTGGCATAGCACAAAATGACTTCATGGTTGAAAACGAAAAAGAATAAAACTTCATAGGAGTAAAATATATATATATATATAACTCATGTATATATAATGAACACTTTGTTCACATCTAAGGTTTTAACTTTCTCCTGTAGTGTAGTGTAGGTTTCCTCCTGTCGGAAAAAATGATATCTCTCTTCCCTCTCCATTTTCTCTCTTCTATCTCCGAATAGACAAATATTAGATATATTTAAACCATTAGATTAAGTTTGGAACGTCACTTCTATCTCTAATTTTGTGGTTGGATCTGTGAGTTCTCATGTTACGAGATCGGCTATCCAGGTTCCTCCTATATATATTTCATCTCCTATTCAAGTTCCATTTTCATTGGATACTTCTTTGAGTAGGGAGGCTGTTGCTTCCTCTTCAGCTAATGATGGTTTTATTACAGTGATTTCAAAAGTTTACAAAAGAAGGGCCACTGATGAACGTAATATGATTGAGATTCAAATGGTATTTAGGTTGCTAAGACAACTCAGAGTGCCAAGAAGTTGGACCTGACTCCAAAGTCGGCGAAGGGTTATCATTTGCGTCCTACTAGAAAGTGTCATTAGATTTTCCCTTAATTTTTATTTACTTGATTGTGTTTGTTTCGGGTCTAAGCTTTCCTAGCAGCGTAGTTTCCAAGCTTTTTTTTTTTGTCAGCCACCGGGTTTGGACTTTTCAAACCAATATTTCTTTTTATGATATTTTGCTCTAGGACTGCTTCTAAGATTTAGAGCCATTGTGTTATTAAAATAAAAATCAGAAGACACAGATGATTATTTATTAACTTATTCTACGTACCTACACGCTCGCATTTCTACCTCAACAACTTTTAATAAGCTTAAAATGCCGTGACTTTAAATTTAAAAATAAAAATTTTAAATATTCTATTCATCAAGATATATAAAAAAATTATAAATTATGTAGAATAAAGTTTCAAGAGAAAACCATTTAACATAATATTATATGTATCGCTCTAGAAGAACTCATTAATTGATGTGTGTGTGAGATGGTAAATTTGGGAAGGATAACAAAACGAAATACATTCTTCTGATAAAAATTTGAGATGGTAAATTTGATTCTAATTGGAAGTTGTGAGAAATCTAGACTATACGTATGCAATGTCTTTAGTAGTAATTGTTAGAAACTTTATATTTTTTAATTTATGCATGTCGGCAACATATTGTAATATTTTAATTATATTTACTATTTAAATTGTTGGGCTAATTTTTATTAATCTAATTAATTTTTTTAACCCCATAGACAACTCAAATAAATGTAGGTTAAATGTGTAGATACTTTATATGGATTTGTTAGAGTTTTATAGGAATCCTAATTAGACTGTATATAAAACAAAATTAAAGTTGTAATTCCCAATACACCAAATTAAATATACAGGCTCCCATCTTGCCATTTGAAAGGGAACCAAAATTCCCATTAAAAAACTGAGACGATTTGGTTAATGAATATGACGTATTCACTCGATCCATACTTTATCGTGATTGATTCTCGCCCTTCTATATTTGTCTTATCATCATAAATTCAAGTTTGCGATTTAAGTATATTTATTTAGATCTTAATAATTTGACATATTAATTTAAGAAATTAATCTCCACAATTGATATTAGATGGACTTTATTTTGAATCATTAAATTTTTTTTATATATTCTATTTTAATATATATATATTTGGTTGATTATGACTTGTGTGCTATCAGATTCATTATTACATATAATAATGCTAAAGATTCATTTTAATATATATGTATATATTATATATATACATATAAAAAAAAAGCACCAAATTTTTTTTATATGTATATATATAATATAATAAGTATATGTTAAAAAAATATTAAATTAATAAAATATTTTTTCAAAAATCTTTATTTAATAAGGTAACTTTCCAATAAAATGACGCAAATTTTTGAAATCGGTCTCTTCGTCTTCGCCTATTTTTCATTGACCAAAATTAAAAAAAATAGAGCTATGCTTATTCTTTTATTATTCTTCAATCTTTAACTCTTCCTTTTGCAATTACATATTACCATCTTAGCGTCATTTTGGAACATCTAGAAACTTTTTAGAAGATGAAAATGCATATATGAAGGTTGAAGATGTAACATATAGGTACTTGAATTATTGTTGTATTGATTTTAAAAACATGTAAACCCGTACATTTTGAAATAAAGTTTGTAAACACTTTCAATTTTTAATTGTAATGTGTTTTTGGCGGAATACAAAAATTAATTGATTTTTTTAATATAAATAAATTAATATATTTATTTATAAAAAGGGCATCATTTCAAAATTTCGTCCGGGGCTTAAAATTGGCCAGGACCAGCTCTGGAATGTAACATGAAAACCTTGGATATTATTTGGCAAAATATTATATAG
This sequence comes from Lonicera japonica, assembly GCA_021464415.1. NCBI lineage: Eukaryota > Viridiplantae > Streptophyta > Magnoliopsida > Dipsacales > Caprifoliaceae > Lonicera > Lonicera japonica. Next base: position 30,400,833 of record CM038468.1, read on the forward strand.
ATATATAGACATATTTATCGAGTTGGAGACTGAATAAAATATACAAGATGGTTAATAAGCCCGTTTATCATTTAAATTAAAATTAGCTTTTTGTAGCTCTTATCTAAAATCCACCTTAGAAATAGAAAAATTACACAATCATATCAGTTCTATTGAGCCATTCTCGTATACAGATTAATAGTTCTAACTATGCTAGTTGAATGTCATATTTGAATGTCATTTTTACATCATTTTTTTTCTTATTTCCTTTAATTTTATGTGGCAGCATGTGAAGACGAATAGTCCAATACTAGACCAAGCTCAAAATTTAGGGAAAAGACAACAGATAACTTACATTTGTTAAACGATCACTCGCATGGGAACGCTGTGGATATTGATAGGGAGGCTGAAACAAGGAAAGGTTTCACACAATTTACTACAAGGACATACCACAAAAAGTTTATTACGAAATTGCTTGCATTTTTTTTTGATCAAAATATTTACTCGATCCTTGAAAATAAAGTATAAGCCTATATACTCGATCCTTGAAAATCGAGTAAAGTATTATAAAGTTTATACGTTGTCCTTCACAACCGAGTAACACATCCCTTACTCGGTTGTCAAAGACAGAGTAAAAAGTGGGAGTGTTTTCAAAAAATATTAGGGGTGCTAATATCCCTATCCTTAATTAGGCCATTGCAGTATATAAAGTATAAATAGTTCTTTCAGATTAAAGTATTAACCATTACTCTAGCTAATAGAATATGTCATGTAATTGATCTTAAAAAAAATGTCATTTAATTTTCATATTAATCCGCTTAAATCATTTAAATTAAAACTAGTGTTGTGTTTGACAACTTAATTTCAAGTTTGAAATCAGAAATTGGAGCAAAAATTATTAAATACAATTCCGAAAACTAGTTGTTGCCAAACACGCCTGAAGGGTTTTTATAACTTTTGAATAAAAATCCACGTTAGAAATGGAAAATTATACAAGTATGTGGGCTCTCTTATATACTATATAGGATGTATAAATAGTTTTCATATACAGAATAAGTATTAACTTATATTCTAATAAAATCTCATAATTGAAATAATTTCTGTATCATTTATTTATTATTATCTTTTAATTTTATGTGGCGAACACAAATAATTCAATACCGGCTAAGCACAAAATGTAGGGAAAAGATAAAAGGTTACGAGGGAATTGTCATTAGGACGCGGAGATTCAGATGGGGTCCAAAAAGGAGTGGAAAGTTGTACAACATGTTTAAATAAAATAAAAAAATATTACAATATGTTTATTTAAAATGAGAAAATATTACACCCAAACGCCTTCAATGTGACATTCCACAAAAAGTTTGTCACAAAATTTCAAATATATTTATTATTAAATTTAATGCATTTTTAAAGTAAACAGAAAAAAATTACTCCCTCCGTCCTAATTTAATTGTCCATTATTTCATTTTTGGATGTCCCAAAATAGTTGTTCACTTTCTATATTTAGCAAGTCATTAATTAGCAGATTTTTTATTATTTCCAATATTACCTTTTAAGCTATCACCATTTTTTTTATTGTGGGTCCCGCCACCTTTTTTATTAGGGAGAAAGTAAATGTCATTTTTAGAAATAGGCATTTTCTTTTAGAGTAATCATTATGTCTCCTTAAGTTTTAATTTTTCAAAACTGGACAGTTAAATTGGAACCGATGGAGTACTTTTTTAAATTATAATCTCAAAGGGAAAGGCTACATATTAAAAATCGCGCACCCTATAAGAATTCGATAAAAGCTAGCATTCAATCACATTTTGATTGGATTGCATTAATGTCAATATTGATTTGATTGTAGCGTGTACTTCGTGAATATTGATTGAATTGTATTGTAATACATTATTAAAATTGACCGAATTGCATGTAAAAAAAATGGTTTTTCAATACTATTAAATTATTTTTTAAAATATAATTTTAACATTTGTGACTATCACAAACTATAGCAAGTTTTGTGACTAATTTATTACTACCACATGTTATAAATTTTGTGACTATCAAAAGCAGTCACAATTGACAACAATTGTAATTCCTAATGACTCTCACAAGTACAAAATTTGTGACCGCTACAAGCGGTCACAAATTGTCTTTGTGATTGGCTAACTGTTATTGAAATCATTGTGACATCATTTTTTTTTTATTTCCTTTAATTTTATGTGGCACCACGTGAAGACAAACAATCCAATACCAGACTAAGTTCAAAACTTAGAGAAAAGACAACAGATAACTTACATTTGTTAAACGATCACTCACATTGGGACGCTGTGGATATTGAGAGGGAGGCTGAAACAAGGAAAGGTTGCACACAATTAACTTCAAGGACATTCCACAAAGAGTTGATTATGAAATTGCGCGCATTTTTTTATCAAAATATTTATTTCTTGTCTCCAATTAAGAGTTCTTTACATTTTTTTGCAATAGACTAAATTCATTGATTGTGATGAATTTAGTGCATTTTTTAAAAAGTATAAAAGTCAAATATAAACTTTTGATTAGAGACAAAGCGATTGTGTGAGAATGCTAGCTCTGGTTAAATTAGGCAAATTGAAAAATTAAACTATTATTTTAGGCTCCGTTTGATTGCAAAGATGGAAAATAAAAATAAATTTAGTTAGTTTGTGTGAAAAGATAGAACGCAAGGTGAGATATATTGCTTATTTTATGAGTAGATATCCTCTATTCTTCTATATTTTTGGTGAAAATTTTTTACTCACCACCAAGCAAATAAAAATTTTTCATGGAAAAACTTAAAAATCAAGAAGATATCACCCCTATCACTCAACTTATTTTCCATCTTTTCACCAAAACTAACTCAATTTTTTTTTCCACCTTGCAATCAAATGGAGCCTTAGATTCCCCTTTTTCATAGCCCATCGCCACTTCAACATAAATTTATTTCAGACGCCCTTAATTAGGCCATTGTAGTATATAAAGTATAAATAGTTCTTTTAGATTAAAGTAATAACCTTTACTCTAGCTAATAGAATATGTCATGTAATTAATCTTAAAAAAAATGTCATTTAATCTTCATAATAATCCGCTTAAATCATTTAAATTAAAACTAGTGCTGTGTTTGACAACTTAATTTCAAGTTTTGAAATCGGAAATTGGAGCAAAAATTAATAAATACAATTCCGACCATTGAAATAATGTAAACTAGTTGTTGCCAAACACCCCTTAAAGGTTTTTATACCTTTTGAATATGCATTTACTACAAAAGTCCACTAAATAAACATGGTCAAAGATCCATATATAAACAAATAATCATATGAAATAAAAGTTACAAACCCTACCACAAAGAGATCTTTGAAGAAATTTATGCAAATTATCCTCCTCCGTCACCACAAAAAATGCCCACTCAACTGGGTTATCAATCCCCATCTTAATTAAACCCAAAACTTAAGAAAATTCATATTATTAACAAAACGATAACAAAGTAACTTATGACGGTTTCAATGGAGATGCATATGTAGAGGATTATGTTAAGGATGCAAAGATCTAGATGATGATGATGAAGATGAGGTTAAAGAACATGAAGAATTCATGATGTTAAGTAATGATGTTGAAGGAGATGACGGAGCTTGAGATGGAGGATAAGGAGTTGAAGAATTGTTTATGTAGGTTTAATTTCACATATATTTTTTGTTCTTCTTTTGGATTTTTGATATTAACATATTTGCTAAGTTTTATGGGTTTATGGAATATTTCCTATTTTAATTTGGACATTAATTAATAGTTTTTATAATTATAGTATATAATTATATGTTCTTCTTGAAAGTTTTTATTTCTTGTTTTGTTATTCCATATGATATAATCTTAATTATATATTTTTTATTTTATTCATAATTATTAAAACTTGTATTTTATATACTATCATAAACATATAAAAATTGTAGACAAGTATATTTGTAAAAATATAATTAAAATGTACAAAAGATATATGTGTAATCATAAAAATGAAACCGGTTTTATATTTAAAAATTGTAAAAAATAAATATGTAGACAATGTATATGACAATTATTTTATAATAAATATATATGTAGTCATCAAAACAGGTATACTTGTAATCGTAAAATTGAAAATTAAAATGGAAATATAAAGCATGTATACGCATAAAATTTTTAAAATTTGTAAAAATAGTTATATACTCGAAAATTGAAAAACATCAACACAAATACATGGCTACACAATTGTAAAAATGAAACTATAAACAGGTATATTAGTAAAAAATAAAATATAAAGACATTTATACATATAAAAAATGTGAAAGATCGGAATCATAATAAAAATCATAAAAAATGAAAATGTACATCGGATATATATGTAATTGAAACTGGTTTTATATTTAAATTTTTTGAAAAAAGAACAATATTCATATATTTGAAAAATAATAATATATTCAAAAATATATTTAAACCCTTGTAATTTGAATTTCAAATATTGAATTATTTTGCATTGCCTGCAAAACAGAATTTTTTTCCTCCTTATGAGAGGTGAGAGAATTTCCTCCTTATGAGAGGTGGGAGAATTTTCTTAAACTTCTGTTTTTGATATTTCTTAAGGTTAACCTCTGTCTTTAATCTCTTCTATCGGTCTCCTAATCCATTATTATGGACGAAGATGCTCAAGGCCTTGAGGAATTATATGAGCACCTTAACTTAGGTGCTGTATCCGAAGTTTCTTTGGATTTCAGCGGGGAAGTCCCAGATGCGCAGAATCATAGCCTTCAATGGAGTATCATAGGGCGTTTTTTAACTAAAAGATCTATTCATTTTGATACTATGAGGAAAAAGATGGCTTCGGTGTGGTCTCCAGTCATGAAAATTCATATGAAAGAGCTTAAAGCCAATTTATTCCTTGTTCAGTTCTCGGATGAGGAAGATCTTCTTCGTGTTATGAATGATGGGCCGTGGACGTTTGATTATCATTTGTTTGTGTTCAAGAGGGTGGATGCAAATATGGTTCTGGAGGAGGCGGGTCTTAATTTTGTTGATTTTTGGATTCATGTGTATGATCTCCCGGTAGGGCTGATGTCCGAACGGGTTGCGCGGGATATTGTAAATTTTATCGGTCATTATATTAAATCAGACCCGAAGAATTATTCGGGATTATGGCGGTCATATCTTCGTATTAGAGTCTCGGTGGATGTTCCTAAATCGCTAAAGCGAAATATGAAAATTAAACGGCCTGGCCAAGTGGAATCATGGATCAATTTTAAGTACGAGAGACTTCCGAATTTTTGTTTCTTCTGTGGTGCTATTGGGCATGCGGAAAAATTCTGTGCGAAGCTACGTAATTTCCCAAACAAGTCAGTGCCAAGGCTTTTCGGAACCTGGTTGCGGGCTCCTACGTGGCGACAAGTTACTAGTGATGGTGATCAATTTTTCTAGGCCAACAATGAACCTGATAGTTTTGCTGACTCTGGTGGCGGAAGTAGAAGCTCAGCCGGTGATGATCACACAGGCTGCAGTGACCAATCTCAGGGTAAGGGTACTACCGTAATTCCTACCAAAAATTTAAATAAGAGCAATCAAGAAGGTAGCCGGGTGATAGGGACAAATCCCTTAATTAAAGGGATTAAGGTCAATCAAAATTCAAATACATGTAGTGATGGGGGAGAAGTTACTTTAATTTCGGGTTCAGACGGAAAATTAAATGTGGGAGGTAATTTTGTGTCTAGGGAGAATCCTTTATTTAAGGAAAAAGAATCAATCCAACAGTTGGCAGAATTCAAATCAAATGTGGGGGATTTGGCAAGTGGTCCCACGTATAAAAATAGTAAAGAAAAAGGATTGATGTCACATTTTATGGAAGTGGATAATTATGTTTTAAATCAATTGGGCCAAGATGTTGGGTCTAATGTTTTGGTGGTAGCAGAAACTAAAAGAAGAAGACGAGATGATAGGCTGGACGTTGTCCAATATGCAATATCTACTTCGGGCGATTTAATTAGGCGGAGTTCAAAAAACTCCGTGGAGGCGAGTTCCGATGTCGGGGCTTGCCAGGCATTATGACGACCCTAAGCTGGAACTGTCGAGGGTTGGGCAACTCGAAGACAGATCGTGAACTTGTGGGCCTTGTGTCCAAATTTAAGCCCAGTTTTATTTTTTTGATGGAAGTTAGAATTTCTCGAGTGAAGGTGGAACGAGTTCAGGCAAAGCTTAAGTACTAGGGTCTCTGTTTTATTCCGGGTATTAATAATGGTGGTGAATTAGCATTTCTTTGGCATGATAGAAATACGACAAGCCTCCTTGGCTATTTGTCGAACTATATTGATGTTACTATTAATTTAAAGAATATGGGTCAGTGGAGACTAACGGGGTTCTATGGTTTCCCAGATCGCCAGAGAAGAAGAGATTCTTGGAATTTATTGCGAGAATTGTCGCAAAAATCGTCATTGCCTTGGTGTTGTGTTGGTGATTTTAATGATTTACTCGCGCAGTCTGAAAAACGGGGTAGGTTACCTCATCCGGTTCATTTAATTAATGGTTTTCGGAAAACCGTTTCTGAATGTAATTTGCTCGATTTGGGGATGAAAGGCCATTTATTTACTTGGGAGAAGAGTCGAGGTACGATCAATTTTACGGAAGAAAGGTTAGATCGAGTACTTGTTACTCAACAGTGGGTTAATTTTTTCCCAAACGCTGAAGTAAGTAATGTTCCTGTTCTTCGGTCAGACCATTCAGCCCTTATTCTCCATTTCACGTCTGAATCGATCCACAGAAAAAGACGGTTCCGTTTTGCGAATTCTTGGAAACTCGAATCCGCTTGTAAAGAGATGGTCACAACCGCTTGGGAAGGCAGGGATCAAATTTCGATTGTAGAGAGAATCAAGAGATATAGTTCAGTTTTGCAGAAATGGGGGGATTCCGTGCGGCGCAGATTTCATGAGGACATAGCTGTGTGTCGGGGTAAAATTAGTACTTTCTTGTCACGATCAGATCTAAATTTGCAACAAATTGTTCTTGATGAAAGGGCCCGGTTAAGTAATCTATTGCGACAACAACCGCTGTATTGGGCTCAGCATTCGAAGATTTTTTGGCTTCGGGAAGGTGACGTTAACTCAAAGACTTTTCATTCTTATGCTTCCGCTAGGAAGCGCAAGAATACTATCTCGTATCTAATCGACGATGAGGGGAGAAAGCCTAGTTGGGAAAGTGGTTTGCCAGAGCTTATTAATGGGTATTTCACGGAGTTATTTGGGTCCAAAGGTAGCGATGCAGCGGGTATTCTTGATGTAGTCCAGACCAGATTATCGGAGCGTCAGAATCAGTCTTTAGCGCGAGCTTTCACAGCAATGGAAGTGGAGGAAGCTTTGAGGTCAATGCATCCGAATAAAAGCCCGGGTCTGGATGGTTTTAATCCCAATTTTTATCAGTCTTTCTGGACTGAAGTTGGACCAGTGGTTACCGAAACTTGTTTGGAGTGTCTCAATGATTGTAAGCTTCCTGACGGCCTCAATGATACAGTAATAGTCCTTACTCTTAAAGTTAAAAATTCGGAGAAAATTTTAGATTTACGTCCTATTTCTTTATGCAATGTCATTATCAAGATCATGACTAAGATGCTCGCCAATAGATTGAAGCTGGTACTTAATTATATTATTTCGGAAACTCAAAGTGCTTTCATCCCTGGCCGTTTAATTACGGATAATTTAATGGATGCCTTTGAGGTGGGCCATCATATTAATCGTAAAACTAGGGGAAAGACAGGGGTGGCGTCCCTCAAGATTGATATGTCTAAGGCGTATGATCGGGTTGAATGGTGTTTCTTAGAAAGCATGATGCGAAAGATGGGTTTCTGCAATAAATGGATAGATTTGATTATGTTGTTTGTGACTTCTGTTAAATATGCTGTTAGTCAAGAGGGTCATGATATAGGGCCTATTGTTCCATCTAGCTAGGGGTCTCTGTCAAGGCGATCCTATCTCTCCGTACTTATTTCTCATTTGCGCGGAAAGACTCTCAGCTCTCCTTAATGATAAGGTTCATTCATGGTTGTCGTGTGGCTAGAAATGCGCCAAAAATATCTCACTTATTCTTTGCTGACGATAGTTTTCTCTTTTTTAGTGCGACTGTTGATGAAAGTGTTATTATCAAGAGTTGTCTTCATTCGTATGAGATAGCCTCGGGACAAAAGGTCAACTTTTCTAAATCCTCGATTTTGTTTAGTTTGAACACTATGAGGATATTCGGCAAGATATTTGTGTGTTGTTGGGTGTGCAACGTTGTGAAAACTATGGAAAATATCTCGGTGGGCCTTCTCTTATTGGTAGAAATAAGGTGGATGTTTTTCATTATATTAAGGAGAAAGCTTGGAGAAGGATGTTTGGGTGGCGGAATAAAAATCTTTCTTGTGCGGGCAAAGAAGTTTTACTTAAATCTATTTGTCAGGCTATTCCTAGCTATATCATGAGTGTGTTTTTATTACCGGTTTCTTTATGTGATGATTTAGAGAAGATGATGAATAGCTTTTGGTGGGGAAAAAAGAGTGATGGGTCTAATAGTATTAGATGGAGAAGCTGGGATAAAATGTGTAGTAAGAAGGTTCATGGGGGCTTGGGTTTTCGTAAGATAAGAAATTTTAATATTGCAATGCTTGGTAAACAAGGTTGGCGTCTTCTTTCCAATCCTACGTCACTTTGCAGCAAGGTTTTTAAAGCCCGCTATTATCCTGATTCGAACTTCTTAGAAGCAGTGCTGGGAGCTACTTCGAGCTTTATTTGGCAGAGCATACCTGCCTGTCAAGAGGTTATTAAGGCGGGTGGGCGTAAACGAATTGGCAACGGGCTGGAGACTTGTATTTGGGGTGAGCCATGGTTAATTAATTCGGCGAACCCTTTTATTGAAACCGGATGTGATGAAGGTCTAGAAGATGTCACGGTTGATGCTCTTTTGAAGCCTGGGTTCTCGGAATGGGATGATGATATTGTGAAAAGTTTGTTCTCTCAGAGAGATCAAGATGAGATCCTTAATCTCCCTTTGTCTTGTTTCACTAAATTCGATTGCTGGAGTTGGGCGTGGGATAATAAGGGTTCTTATAACGTTAAAAGTGCTTATAATTATTTATGCTCTTTCACTCAATAGGTGGCTGCTCCTACGGTGATCGATTGGCGTGGAATGTGGACATTAAAAATCCCTCCCAAGATAAAAAAATTTATGTGGCGTGCATTAGATGGGTGTCTCCCTACAAGAGTTTATATAGCAGCGTGTGAGGTGCAGGTTGATCCAGCTTGTGCTTTATGCAATCAATGGCCCGAGACAGCAGTCCACGTCCTATTAAAATGCCCCGTCATTCAACGAGTTTGGAGTAGTTCAGTAGTTGGAGTTCCAGCAAGAACGGTGGAGTCAATAGCACAATGGTGGAATGACATCGCTCGTCGGTTTTCACAGCAGAAGATTGAAGCAGCAGCAGCGGTTTTGTGGTGCTTGTGGGAAAGCCGGAATGTAGCTATTTTTGGATCGGGATCATACTCAGCAGCGTATACTTTGAACAAAGCGCATTTGGCGCTTGGCGAGTGGCTCTCGATCACGCAAACTGATCAGGCAGTCCCTATAGAATCAGTCAACCATCAGCAAGTTACAACTTCGTGGCAGAGACCTTGTTCGGGGATGGTAAAATACAACGTTGATGCCACGATCTTCGAGGCTGATGCATCAATGGGATTTGGGGGAGTTCTGCGGGACTCAACAGGTTCCTTTATTGCAGCAATTCAAGGGAACTTACGAGGAAGGTATTCTCCTCTACTCGCTGAAGCTATTGGATTGAGGGAAGTTTTGAGTTGGCTAAAGAATTTATCTACAAGCTCGATTATTGTCGAAACGGATTCTCAAGTTTTTGCGTTTGGTGTCAATAGCAATGACCCTTGGTTGTCCAGCATAGGCCTTGTTATTGAGGATTGTAAAGCCATTGTTTCGGCTATTGCGAATTGCAGCGTGTGTTTCTCGCGTAGATCAACAAACGGCGTCGCCCATACTCTAGCTAGGGGTGCAATTTTTGTTGGGTCGTTGTTTATTTTCGTCTTGTCCTTCCTTTCTTTCGGATGTAATTGCTAATGATTTGATTTAATGGAGTTTCTTTCTTTCCGTCAAAAAAAAAATATTGAATTATTTTAATTAATTTAATAAGTTACAAAATCAGCAATTATAGTTTCCTTGTATAATTAAAAAACAACTTCAATTCATAAATCCTTAAATTAAGCAAGCCTTACAACTTTCTAAAGCAGAATACAAGGGGTAAAATTGCCAATTTAACATGATTTTCTAGGTTTTTTTTTACAAGCATGAGTTTCCGGCTTTGATTAATTGTATTAAAGACAACATATGATCAAATAAACCTAGAAGGGTACCCCTAATTTCTAAAACTTTGTGGTTCTCACTTCTAATATGTTTCAAAACTAAGGGTAAAATCTTAGTTTCGTATTTTAATTAGTCTAAAATAAATTAACAACTCTTTTGGACCATAGTAACAGAGTTATATGTTGCACTAGTACCTTAAAGCTGAATTGGGCTGATTTTCTATATTTTGATTCTCAAAGTTTGAGATGAGTTGTACTTTATTAATTTAAAGTGTCGTCCATTTTTTGAATAAAAAATATATGTCAAATAATTCACAAGCCATCCGATTTTAGTTGAAAATGCCACTCGACTCAAATTTAAAAAACCGTTCAAATAAAATAGGAAGGACCAAAATGAGAGAACTTGCAAACATTTAGAGGGGTAAAAAGTTTTTGCGCTTCACTTCTCTATACGTTTTGCCTTCTCTAATTAATTATTTATTGCTAATTTTTTTCCTTTTGGTTAGTATTCATAACTTTTTGATGTAACCCATAAGATATATTTGTAATTTCACAAGATATGCAACTATTTTAAATATAATTTAAACGTTCATAAATATTGTTTGCTAAATAATATATATACACACACTGATATAATTAAGGGTGTAACCATGAAATTTGGTCTATAGAATCATTCAATATATAATATGCCATAAAAGTAAAACAAATTAGAAATTATCAATGTTATTCGGCCAGTAAAACATAACTCAAGAGCAACTCTCAATGAATATGTATCATTCAAAATATATTTGAGATGAACACAAGTTTTAAACATTTTTCGAAGATCTTCTCATGAAAAGTATGACTGGGCTACTTACTCCTTTTTTAATTCTTTTTTTTTTTTATATAATTTGACCTCATTATCAATTTTTTTTTTAAAAAAAATTAAATAATGTCAATTATGTGCACCAATCCAAATCTATTCTATTTATATGTATATTTTAAATACTCAATGGGGGTTATTGGACCCCTCAATAATAAGGTTGGCCACGCCCCAATACACAGGTAATTGACTTATTGCTAATAACTCGAGCTCGATATTTTTTTTATTCTATTATAAAAAAATAATTTCTATTAACTAGGTAATCTATGTTTTATATATAAATAGTCTACTTTATCGATTATGATTATAGAAAAAACTTTGAACTCTATAACAGTACGTAGAAATTATAATTAGTGTAACTAGGGCTGGCAATTTACAACCGAAAACCGACCGATCCGACTCATTTCAGTCGGTAAACCGACCGACCATTGCTTCATCGGTTACCGCACGGTTGGTTACCGACCATGTGCGGTGCGGTTGTGGTTGCGGTATAAGGTTTTCAATTAGTCGGTAAAAACCGACCGACCGAAAAATTATTTAAATATTAAATTTTTTTTTATTAGTTTTTAGTTAAAACTTTTACATCTTTATTCTTTAAGACTTCAACATTTTAACAAATTAACTCACAGGCTCCCTCACTCCCTCGGTCCTTCCGTCTCACACTCTCACGCACAGTCCATCACTCATTCACTCCATCTCCTCTCACGCACAGTCCCACACTTCTCCAAATCTCCGTAACTCCGTTCATTCTTCACCACCACGGTGAGACGACGGCACGAAAGGACTCCATAGCTGGTACTTTGGTCGCCGGTAAGTCCTAATTTGTGCCCTAATTTAGCAATTTATGCTCCACGGTTCCATTCTCAATGATAAGGTTTTTTTTGGGATTTTTTTCCACGAAAATTCCTGCTTGGAATTGAATCTCCATTAGCATTGAAGGGGAAGAAAGGGAAAAAAGAAAAAAAAATGTAGCTAATTTCAAAAAGTAACAGTGTAACACAAATCTAAATTAGCTAATTTCCTGCTTAATGGCTTGCTTGCTTGCAAAAAGAAAGTAAATTATATTGTGGCATTGTGGCAATGTGGCCCGTGGAAAAAAATTAGTTTGGTAGTTTTGGAGTGATTTTGTCATTTACTCATTTGAGTCATTTCTGTGAATATAATTTTTAGTGCTACTGCCTACTGCTACTGCCTGGTTGGCTGGAATGCTGGATTGTTACAGCAGTCGGTTTAACCGACACTCTACCGAACCGACCGAGCTGATCGGTTCGTCGGTTTACCGAGTAATACGGTTCAAAAACGGTATGCAATTTGAACCAACCGACTATGTCGGTTCGGTATATAAACCGACCGACTCGGTTCGGTTACCGAACCGCTACCACCCCTAGGTGTGTAACCCACATTATCAATTCCACAACATTAAAAAAAAGGTAGAAAATGAATCAAGAAATTATAAGTCATGAAAGAAGGAATCGTAAAATTGAAACTATTGAATAGAAAATTTCAGAGTTTTCACAAGAAAAACTCACCTCATCTGATTGTTTATGCTTTCGAGAAAATAATCTACAAAAATGATAAATCAAAAACTCAATAATAATACAATAAAAATTGATCCTTGAATCATCAAATTAAAATTCTAACATAATTACCTTTTAAGTTTATTCATCCAGAGATATACCTAAAAAAATAAATAAGAGGGCAAATTCAACAATATTATACTGGTGAAAGCGTAGATTAGTGTGGATACACATGCATTACTTTTCAGAAAATTGTAACGAACCAAAGTTCATTCAACAATCTTTTATAATAGAACAAATCAGAATTCACGCACGCATGCTTTATATTTAAAGGTACGATGATAAATGAGTAATAATTTTCATTAATTAAATCAATAAGGACATGGGTAAATAAATTAAAGAGGATATACATGCAGGGGCGTAGCTACGTGAGGATAGAGGGGTGGACAAGCTTTCCCATTTGGTTTTGAATTTGTTTTATTATATATGAGGTATTTTTTGAGAGAAAAAAAAACAATATTTGAGAGTACCTAATTGTAAGGGCTAATTATAATTTGGACTTAGGTAAATTTATTAAAATTATGACTACATCTAGGGTGCGTTTGTTGCGCGGGATTAGAAATGGGATATAATTAATTAATCATATCCGGTGTTTGTTGTCGGGGAGGATAGGATAAATAAATCTTGTCATGTGTTTGGCACAAGGGTGGATATGATATTTTAATCCTATCCCACGTTTGGCGCAACACGGGACTGGATAGCATTCGGGATTAATTATCATTTTATCCCTTTATAATCGGATAAATATATACCACCCTTATAGGTGGTATTATTTTATCCCATGATTGCCGGATAACAAAATGAATATAAAAATTAATTTTTAATTAATTTTTTTTAATCTTTTTCTTTACACCTTTTAAATAATTAAATTTATTAATGAAAATTTTCAACCACCCAAAATCATAGTAATTCAACTAATAAAATTCATTTCTTCTATAATATGGCATTTTTATTTATTTATTTATTAAATGAAGATATTTATAAGAAATTTTAATTTTAGAAAAAAGGGTAACATTAGAATTTGAAATTGTATTTAATGCCTAGTTCGCAAATAGAGACATACGCATAATTTTTTTTGAGGGGGTGTGATATCAAAAGAAATTATGTAACGAATTACATCCTAAGTAGCGTAATGGAAAAATTCTTATTGGCTTATATGTGGGTTCAAGAAATCTAAATTACACCCTGCGCTAGTCATATTGAAAGAAGATTTAGGAGATTACATATAGAAATATAGGAAATGTCAATGTGTAATAATCGTATGTTTTAACACAGAAAACCCTCCCTCCCCACAACGAGAACTTTTGATTGAACCAAGTGCTATATATTTTCATATAAATGTGCGTCCATAGTTGTATTCTTAGCTTTTGTTAGTCCATAGTTGGATAAAAACTACTCTACATATCTTAAATTAAAAGTTGCGCATTTTTCTTCTAAACGTCTCAAATTAAAATTTTCATTCCATTTATGGGCATAGCAATGAATTCAATCTCTTCATAGAAAAATAAGTTTTAATATTTAACAAAATTTGATATTTTCTTAAGAAGTATAAAAACCAACACGTGATAAAATTGAGCATCATTAAATGCAATAGTATGTATTGTTTAATATAGTATCAAATATATAATATTTTCAAGGGAAAGGCTCAAGTTACACATGGTGTAAAATAAAGAAGTTTTACACTAGCTTGCTAATAAGTTTATTTCAATTTAATAATTCATCGATCTAGCCGTTAAATTACTTAATTATAATATCTCAAAAATGCGTGCAAAAAAATAAATTAATCGAAGATGCAAAAGTCTCTCAATATAATAATGTCATATATTGATTTATGAACCTTATAAAAATTAATTAAAAATAATTATAGTGATTATATGGTTACAAATATCGGATTGATTTAAAACTTTGCATACTTGATAAATACAATACAAATAGCTTATCTAACCGTAATTTTTTTTAAAAGAAATTGAATTTGAGAAAAAATTATGAATGAGTGTAAAACTTTTTAATTTTACATCAATATAACTTAAATCATCCCTTATATTTTTAATATACATACATATATGAAAATAAATAAATAAATAAATTTGAGGGGGCACGGTCCTTGCTAGGTACGTCCTTGATCGCAGAGGGAGAGCGGGGGCGGACCCGAGAAGAGATCAAGCATAAGGTGAGGGCAAACATGTAACGTTGGAAGGAGCAGGCGGAGGGAGAAGTTAGTGCGTGAGCGTGATATTAGGTTTTGTATGAAAAAAATAAAAAAAATACCCAGAGGTTAGGCTTTGAATGGAAAATTTATATATATATATAAAAAAGAAGAAGAAAAAAAAGGTGGTGCTATTTCCACCTCGATATATACTTGGTATCACTCCCATTCCCACGAACTCTTCTTTACTCATCAACACTCCCACAGTCCCACTACTTCTTTTACCACTCTCATTTTAATATACATAAATTAATGATTAATTATATTTAACCATTAATCATTAATCTTCCTTCTCCTCCTCCTCCTCAACAATGGTTTCTAAAATTTTACATTCATTTAACCCTTAATGCAACACAAACTAATTATAATTAATCATTAATTCTTTTTCTTCTCAACAATGGTTTTTAAATTTTTGCATCCATCTACTCCTTGGTATCTTACAACCGTGGCCTCCTCGTATCATATTTTAGCTTTCGGAACCTTATATCGGTCTCTAACAATCGATTATTGAGAATAATTTTGATTCCCTATGACCGGGGTTCATCCACTTCCTCGGTTCCTCACAACCGAAGTATTCTGGATTATATTTTCAGCTTTCGGGACCTTACATCGGTCTATAACAACCGAGTATTTTGGATAATTTTGGTTTCCTATAACCGAAGTTTATCAAATTGCTCGGTCTCCTAAGACCGAAGTTGTCTGGAATATAATCAAATTACACATTCGGTCACCAGAAATCGAACAAGTGCTCTAATTTCGGTTTTCCGTAACCGAGGTAACTTGTTCTGATGCTCTAATTCGTTTTGTTGGTACAATTTTTTTTTGATATTAACTAAAGAAAATAAACATTAAACATAATAAAAACAAACATATCTCTCTTTCATTAGGTTTTTCTACCTTGATAATTCTTGATTCGCTCCTCTACCATTCTCTACAACTTAAGTTTTTTTTGTGACATCAATGGATATTTTGTATGTTTTTGTGAGTTATTTTTGAATTTTTGTTGACTTTTGAAATGAATTGAATGAGACAAAAAGTGTTAATTAGATCTAGATTTTTGTTAATTATTAACCATTGAGTAAAAATCATAGAGAAGAAGAAGAAGAAGAAGAAGAAGAAGAAGAAGAGGAGGAGGAGGAGGAGGAAGAGGAAAAAGAAGAAAAAGAGGAAGAGGAAGAAGAAGAAGAAGAAGAAGAAGAAGAAGAAGAAGAAGAAGAAGAAGATGATGATGATGATGACGACGACGATGATGAATAGTAATTAATGTTAATGAGTGATTAGTTGGTTGGAAATGATTAACTGGGTGGGGTGAAATAGAAGTTTATAACTTTTTTTTAGTGAGAGTGGAAGCAAGTAATTTGTGGGGTGACAATAGCACCACCCAAAAAAAAGGGACGAAGAACGAAGGTCTTTGCTATCTAGACTTTGGTTATTATTTGATAAAAAGGAAAAAATGCGGACAGGAGATTAATTGTAAGTCTTGCCCCATATTCTTTATATTACAAAATGAAACCATATATTTTTAAAATGTTCACATATGACCGTAAAGAATTAAAGTTTACACATAAGACACTAAAAATTCTAATATGTATATATATAAACGCAAAATTTAAAAAGTGGTTTGGGGTTTTTTTTTTGGGGGGGGGGGTTGGTTTCCCGATGTTGTTACAGCATTGAGTTTGGGCTTTTCTAATTGGTTATATAAACTGATTCATCTGCAATTATTGATTCCATCCTTTACGGGCATGAGTTTCTAAGCAAGTTAAGCACCATCATGGGTGATATTAGATACCGGTGGCTATTAGTGTTGATATTGTGTGTCAATTTATTTGTAAGGGAAGTAACAATGTGGCCTATAAACAAGTGTATGAGGCGTTGTCGGAGCCCTGAATCTCCTTATTCCACTAATAAATTATTATAGTGTATTCTAGTAATTTAATATAGTTGTTTTTGTTGTTTCCTCCAAAAAAAATAAAAAAATCATAGCGAGCAACACCCCATTAATTAGGGCTAGCAAAATGGGTCGACCCGGAGGATCTTTAACTAGTCCGACCCACCCTGATTGGGGTACGTTTAGGTCAATTTTTGTTTCCAACCAAATTGAGTTTATGCAAAATAAACCAGATGATCCAACTCACTTCGAATATGTTATTTTTTTTACTTTTAATACTTTTATAATACTCTCCGGGTTAGAATATGTCGATAGGAGTTAGAACGGGATCAAGTATACTAGTAAACATATCGGGTTAATATTAAAAGAGGTCAGATCCTAATTTCACCTAGGGGTGGAATTTTCAAACCGCGAACCGATAACCAATTGAACCGAAAAATCTCGGTCGGTTTATCGACCGACCATCTCTTATCATTTACCGTGATCGGTTACTGAACATGGGTGATTGTGAAAGCGGTTTATAAGTATCGTAATGTCGGTAATAACCAACCGACCGACCATTTTATAAATTTTTTTATTTTATATAAAAATTTGTATTTACTTATAACTTGAAGGTTTAAAATTGTAAATAGGTAAAGAAAATATTATTCACACTCCCCCAGTTTCTCTCATTGTTTCTTTCCCTCACTCCCTCACTCGTCAGTCATTCAGTCCCGCACAGCCGCACCCGCACTACACCACCACGACTCCACCGTTCTACTCCGACAAGCCAGAAAGCCACAGTCCTACACTCCTACTCCCACACGGCCAGTTCCACAGTCCCACAACCCCTCGCCAGTTGCCTCGCCGCCCTAGCCTCCGAGCTCCGACCATACCCTCTGCCCTCTGGTATGCATTTCAATTTTCTCTCCTTTCATTATTACATTATATGCCTAATGCCTTCTAGAATCTAAATTAATCTTTGATTGACTTGGTTGTTTGGTGATTTATGAATTAGGGTTCAAATTTTAAATTTTAAAAAAGATTTATAAATTAGGGCACAAATGCACAATCTAAACTTGTGTAATTGTATGGATGTGACTGTGTAAATCAGTAAATGTGTAATTATGTTTGTGACTTTGTGTATATGTGTAATTGTGTTCAAACTTCAAACTAGGTTTATACTTTATATATTTATAATTTCATATGTATGTATCATGTATCATGTATGTGAGACTGTGAGTTGTGATTTGTGAATGTGTAAATCAGTAAATCTGTGAATGTGTTTGTTACTTTGTTTATATAAGTATATAAGTATATTCATTACATGATTAGACGATTAGTCAATTAGTAATTAGTTGATTTAGTATTTAGCTGAGGTGAACTATTTTTCAATTTCGTTTATAAATTACTAAATTAGTAGCTAATATATATATTCAAATCTTATATGGGGTTTATATATTTATTTGATTACTTGATTAGTTTATAATATGTATCAACTAAACGAGTGACCCCATGACGCTTAGCCCTCCCCAACCACCCCCCACAAAAAAAAAAAAACCTCTCTTTCTAGATTTGACACGATTTATGGAGATACTATTGGAATTTGTGCAATTGCTAAACAAATGACAGAAGCTTCAACAAACAAGTAATGAATTCCAATAGTATCTCCAGAAATCGTGTCAAATCTAGAAAGAGAGGTTTATTTTTTCTGTGGGGGATGGTTGGGGAGGGCTAAGGGTCATGGGGTCACTCGTTTAGTAAGTGCACAAGGAAATGCAGAAGGGTCATGAAAGATGTTACCCTTGCAGAAATGAAGTGGTAAATTTTTTATTAGTGGTGATCTGAGTTGACACAGGCTACTTTTGATCACACAACTATGGCTTGATGAACTCTGAATATGATGGGATTGGCCATGTTTATTTGTTATATTTAATTTAATGTAATGCGAACTCGACAAAGACAGAGACTTGGAGGCTATGGCCTCTACTTGTCTAGCGACTCACCCGCCAAAATGAGTTGATCAACATTTGTTAAAAGGCAAGCCATGATTAGCAGGTCTGTAAGATGTGGAAATGTATGTGCGTATATTTCCTTATGTTCTTATGTATAATTGCATACTATGTATGTCAAATAAGGGACATACTAGAACAAGAGACAAGGATATTATATATAAATATAACTTCAAAGTCCTAGCGCTGATATACCATATTGTGTATTTAATTTATACACACTAGTATGGGAAAGGAAAAACCACCTGCTATAGTGTAAGAGAGAAATAGAGAGATACAATGATGGCTAGTTTATTCCAGTGTTAACTATAAGGTAGTCATTCAAACCTAAATCACTAATATATGGGCTGGTTATATTCATTAAATCCCATCCAAAAGCTCTAAAATCAAGCACTTCTTCTTCTTTGCATTAGAACGGAATCATGACTGGGATGTGTGAAATATTGTTGTAGGGGCATAAGAAGGAATAGACTTATTAGCGCCAGGTAGAGTAAAAGAAAAGATATTATTTTATAATTTTTTATTTATTTGATATGGTGTGTTTACATACAATTTTAAGGAAAACTCTGATTGAGTCGGAAACTTATGACTATCATAGGATTGGGATACGTAAGTTACTAGGTTCGATATTCTAAGAGACAGATTAGGTAGCATACCAATTCTATGATAGCAATAAATACCCTTGATCATGTCTCCTTGTAATTATAAATTGAGCCCTTTTGCACTTATCGGAACTTGAAAGATGTCATAAAAAGTTTGCTCTTTCATGTGTTTACAATTGTAGTACTTCATTCTAGCGGGCTACATTAAACATTTGAATTGCTTGTTGGTTTGTGGAAGTTTTAATTACTTTGGACCTCTTGGGTTATTACCCGGCAGAACCAAGTCCGTAAGATTGTCTCAATCCTTAACTCCTTTGGTCAAATGCTTTAACAAATGATCAAATATGTCTGGACATGTAAAAGCTGTCACTCACAGTAAGAACAAATAATTTTCTGTCAATGGTCATAGGAAACAGTTATTTTGCGAAGGAGCTGCTATGTCTCTTTCGTGAACGTGGTACCGTTTATTGGCTAATCAAAATATTCAAAGATAAAAGAACAATCTCATAAAATTTTCACTATTTACCACTACAAGTAATATATATGTGTGGATATAGATATAAGTTTGTGTTGTTTTCTGTTTGGAAGTCTAGGAACAATCCAGTAATTAAAAGAAACATAACTCAAGAGTTCATTGACCTATTGTAGAGTAGTACCTAGCCGATACCTTGATGCTTAATTTGAATGCTCAGCTTTGCTTCTTTCTTATATTCTTTATTATAATCATATATTCACATTAAAATTGATTTCCTTTGTGGTATTTGAACAACTAATTGCAAGCAATTGAATAACACAATTCTTTTTGTAGAAACAACCAATTTTCTAAGCTTTTAAAAGAATGAACGTGCCTAGCTATCTGCATGTTATGCTTCATTATAGAACTCCAGTCAAGTTTAAATTTTCTTTATGTTTGCAGGTAAAGATCCTTGATGTGCATTACTGGCATAAATCACTAAATCTATTTACAAATCTGTTTGCACATCCCAATTGTAAGTATTACGTGTGGGCCACACCGCCACGGGTCCTACGATTAATTTTAACTGTATGACCGTCTTTATCCAATAACAAGTGCGATGCATGTTGCCATGGGTTCCCTAATGAACGGTGACACCCCAAAATCTTGTTAGTTGGTTCCCACTTACTTAATACTCTAGGCTACTATTCCTTCCACAATTATACAATAATAACTGTGTATTGTCAATTATCACGTGAGATCGATAACTGAAAGGCACTTGCCTTCATGACAAAAGGGAAATGTATATGTTGAGTCCAGATTATGATCCCAGTATTCAACTCAACATTTGTATCATCCATAAAATACTAGAATTTGATTATAAATACCATTATACTTATGAATAAAGGTCAAGAGACGGACGTAGTTAAAAATATCTTGGCTCAAGTTGCACATAGCACATGAGGGGTCACTAAGACCAGCTAATGATATGTACATATATAAGTTTGTATTACGTTAAATGTATGCATTTGTTAATCTCCATGTTTTTATTATTCGTATAAAACTATAAATGTATATATGTTGTAATTACATATTTGGGCATGTGATATACCTACTTCTAGATTGAATTTTTTGATCAAATTTTGGTGGAGATGATCTGCTCATAAAAGAGCAACAAAGACCATACCAAATACAGTATAGGCTTGCGTAATTAATGACTTCGCAATTATATTACACATCGGATTATTATTATTATTATTGGGGATGCAATAAGTTTAACTGTTGTATTGGTCAAGAGGCCCATTGAGAGACTAGCTGGTAGCTTCACACCTAATTTGAACCCTCTGTTTTGTCTCTCATGTTCTTAGACACTTAATTTAAATGCTCTGCTTTGTATCGTATGTGCTTTCTTCTTTGTTACAATCTCATAGTCACGTTAAAACTTATTTCCTTTGTGGTTTTTGCATGACTAATTTCAAGCAATTGATGAACACAATTTGGCTGTAGAAAGGACTAATTTTCTAAGCAGTTAAAAAGAATGAACTTGCCTAGCTATCTGCATGTTATGTTCAGATTGAAGAGGAGGAAGACAATGGCATACTTTCTTATGATCTCTCCTTTTTTGTCAATTAGTTGGTTAATGGACAAGAATACTCTTTAAATGAGCTTGTGCATTGAATTTGTTTGGCTTTAACGGTTGATTTGGACAGAAGGGCTAATGGTGTTCAATTTTCATAGTTTGAGGGCTTAATTTTTTTTTGATCAGAAACAAAGCTTATATAGATTGGGGTTAAATTGACACAAGATTAACTTTCGGGGTTAAATTGAATCCCAATAAAGTTGAAGATTGGTTGCTTCTTTTCATGTCCATAACTCTTGGTCCGAGTTGTCAATTAGGTTCAGCTAGATCTTTATCTTTCTAAGCTTCTACGACTTAAAATTATTAGTAAACAGTTGCTCTGAGTTGTTAAAATTGTATTCTTATATTTTAGTTTTTCGTCAACCTTCATGTTAAGACACATCAGTTTTCTTTTTACGAAAAGATCAGGCCTTTCAATCAGTAAACATCAGGGGACACAATGTGTGAATTGGACTTGAAAATTTGATGCTGCATATTCCCTTGTGCCTTAATTGTACTCTCTAAGATTGATTGTTTTTCTTTATTATATATATTTTTGAAGAATTGTTTGTTTTTCTTTATAATAATAGAACTCCAATCAAGTTAAATTCTCTTAGTTACATTCGCAGGGAAAGATCTTTGACTTGCATTCCTGGGAGAAATCATTACATCTATTCTGAGATTTGCTTACGCATCTATTTGTAGGTATTGCATGACATCTATTGTTTTTAACTTTGTTTTCGTGCAAAGCCAGTGGAACTCGCTCCCTCCCTTACATGGATCATTCTTTATACTCCACACAAGCCTTGATCATCTTGTTTGATTTTCTTTCTTATAGAACTCCAATCAAATTCAAACTAAAATTTCATTTACTAGAAATATACAGTACATGTGAGGGAAGCTGAAGAGAATTCATATAGGTGGTTGGCTTTGTCCTAATTAAAGAGAAAGTTTTCAAAATTGTGCTTTTGAAATTGATAAATTGGTCTCGATTGAAAATGACATTATTTTTCTTGCTGTCCCTAATTTATCTATATAAATATACGGCTTTGGCTCTCATATTGAGTATGCCAAAACCCAATTACGTTTTTCAACTGGCCGCACCTGCAAATGATTCGCACCCAACTGGACTTAGTGACCCTTTAGAAGAGTCTGTACTTCTTGCTAGCCTTTTGTGCTTAAACTTGCCATAAATAAATTTATGTTCTGTTGCGCTTGCATAATCGACTTTAATGATGTATAATATGGTATGCAGTCCATAACCTGTATAACAAATTTGGTTGTGTTGATTTCAGCGTATACCCAGAATCAGAACCAAAATACTTTGGTTCTCTGGTCCTGGACCCAGACCATAACCTGTCATGGTCAGGTTGGGTAGATTTCAGTTTTGGAGCGTCAATAATGACCCCCAAACTTAGAAGGCACTAATTTTACCTGATTTGTCCTGTTGGAAGGAGGCAATTAATAATGAATTAAGTTCCATCGTATCGAATCATACTTGAGCTGGTAGAAATTGCCTCCTAGTGCAAAACTAATTGGTTATAAATGGATATTTAGTAGAGTCCTAGCAAAATTAGTCATGACACCATAATACGACACGAATTGGCATAAAACTAATTCGTGGTTTTTTTCGTTTGAGATCTGAGTGGCTTATGAAATTTGAAGAAGTGAAGATAAGATTATTGTTCTCCATATGTACTGTATTCATGTGTTGTAACTGGGGTATACGCTAGGAGGCACAGACACTGCCAGAGGCGAAGGACCCATGTCAGACACTTTGCAGACACTTATTATATGGGTACGACACTCCTAGGACACTTACCCGTGTTGAACATGTTTGACAAGTCTAACAGCCTGACACATGTGAGACATGCCATAGATACTTTTACGACGTAAGTGCATCCTTTAAGGTGCATAATACGTGGAACTATGTGCATTAAATTACTTGGCTCTTATGTATAATGGTTTCTTAGTATTTGATATTGTACTAATGTAATGTTTTAGATGGATTTAAGACTTGATTTACAGTTCTGTATGCATTTATGTTATGTTTGACTTATGACATAACATTTTTAAGTGCATAATATATAAAATCACATATATAACTATAAAAAAAGAAAAGAAAAATACTTATCTAGTGTCCTTGCTGCATCATGTCCTAGGATTTTGAATTTGCTGAGTCATTGTGTCTGTGTCACATCAGGTAAGACACCCATACCCATGTCAGTGCTTCATAGAGTCTGACACCACTAATGACAACACATGGATAGTTTAAAGTTGTTTTTAAAAGTAATGGTTGGTTCTGTCCATTTTGATCTGTTTTGAACTACCAGAGACCGCAACCGATTATATTGACGTTGGTTTTCGGGGTTGAAACCGAATCCCATTAAAATGAGTCAAAGAATCCCAGACTATTGTATTGAACTGCATCCGCCATTTCAGTGGCTTGGTTTAGGGTTCTGAGCACCCCTAGTCTTAAGACTCCACTGTGCTGAACAGATAGCATTCCAAAGTACAATATAGACTTCACATAATTAATAAGTTTTGTTTTTGTTTCACTTTGATCCTTCTTCTGCTATGACTGCCAGGTGGTTGTAATTTTTCTTTCAAAGGAGGTGGTGCAAGAGATAGTATCCATATCTCTTGAGCTTTTTTGATGTTTGCATTATAACTGTGTTTAGACAGCAATTACCGTCCCTAATACATGTTTAGTGCCACCCTAAGATGATGCATTCTTGCTGCCCCTAGAAGTTTTAGTGACATTTGTTTTTGCCACCCTAAAATTGACTTCCAGTATAAATTGCAGTATAACAGATCGTAGTTCCAGTATAAATTGCAGTATAACAGATCGTAGTGGTTATGTTGCGTAGGTAAAACCTGTCTTAGAAAATTTTGATTATTGTAGGTAAAGCAAATGTAAATGTGATGTTACATATTCCTTGTGCCCTACCTTGTTCTCTCTCTCTCTATCCATCTCTCTATAATCTGAATTGTTTTATTTTCTATATTACATAATTCCAATCAATTTGTAATGCTTGCAGGTACAGATCCATAACTAGCATTGTTGGGAGGAATCATTGCAACTATCCCTCATTGTAAGTATTGCACGTGTCCCACAGTTAATCATTATACAATAGTTGTGACACGTGTGGGCCACACTTCCCTTTGTGAATGTATCATGCCCCACGCCCCAAAATTTAGGCATGACATGTTTAGATGGTAAAAATTGTTATAATAAGCAAAAACTACTGAAAAAGTTTAATACTCTGTAATAACTGTCCATAGTATTCAACATACTTCTATAATACATTTTTCATTGTATATATAGTTGTATATTATATGTCAAATTAGGGTCATCATAGAACAACTACAAGAGCCAACGTTGTCATATAAATATGGCGTTCAAAGATGCCAATTAGGGAGTAGGGACTCATTTGAAAAACCTCTGCTATACTGCAATAGTAAAATAGAATAATCTTTTGTTGGAAGATGTATGCAAAGTTTGCCCTTTTATGTGTTTATAATTATAGTACTTACATTTTGTCTTACTTCATTAAATTGCTAGTTGGTTTCTAGAAGATTTAATAAGATTGCAAATAAAAATTACAAAAAAGGCCAGTTTGGCAAGATATGAAAAAAATCAAGTGCTAGTCTCTATTTATTTATTTATTTTTTCTCTATATTTTTAGTCCATACTTTGGCAAAAGGTGTGTGCAATTGCCAATGCATTATTTGCTGAAAAAGAGGAAAACATGCTATTCGCTGAAATAGGGGGACTAATACTTAAAACTTTGTTCTGCGTACATGCCAACGCGCTACTTGCTGAAAAAGAGGAATAAAAACATAAGATATTGTCTTTACTGGTTTACATTTCGTCCAATTTTTTGTGCATAATAAGTGTTAGACGTGTCAACATATTACTCGTGGGAGAAAGAGGGACTAAAATCATAAAGCAACTAGTATTGTCCTTTTTCTGAATTGAGTATATTATTCAATAGTTTTTACTATTTACAGCCAGAATTGATATTTACTCTTACCCATTTTAATTTATTTTTTATTTTCTAATTTTTCTATTTAAAGCAATTAATAAAAAGGCCCTCTGTCCCTGATAGAGTTGCTATTTCATTTATAATAGTTTGTATTTGAGAAATTGAGTTGTTATATCTGGTGAGGTAGATCCGATGCTGGCAACGATTCAAAATGTTGTTTTTTTTTTTTTGGGGGGGGGGGGGGGTGGTTTACTCTATTGGTCATATGCCAAGGCTGCTGTACGGGTGCTCCTCAGTTTGGAGTCAAAACTCTTTAAGGAATCCACACTCAATCCAACTATTGTTGGTTTTTACGATTTTAGAATCCATTCCAAACAAAACCAAACCAAACTGGATTTAGACTCCACTCCACTCCAAACTGTAAGCTGTTATGTAAACTTCAGAAAGAACTAGAATGTTCTTAGTGGTATAAAGAAACAACATGAAGCAATAAAAAGAAGAATAAGGTACATGGATTGTGTCCCGCGAGTAATATGTTGACACGTGTAGAAAATTTCAGTTTCTGGCCAATCTTTGTCTCAAGTGAAGAGAAAGCTACAGTTATTACTGTACTGTGCCAAACTGATAGCTTCCCAAATACATTATCGACTTGCATAATTGATGTCTTCGGTTCATATTACTTGTCAGATTATAGTTATTATGAGTGGGAACGTATCAAATTTAACTAACATAAGGGCTGTGCCTGCAGAATCGGCTACAGTTGTTCAAGAGGCCCGTAGAGAGACTATCTGATTTTTCAAACTAAACCCACACAGTCTCCACATTCTCTCACCAACTGATCACTTAACCCCTGAGTTTTGTTCTGCAACAACTTTCCACAGCCCTTTCTCTCGAAGGAAGCAAACTAACTAACTGGGATTAAGAAGCTCAGTTCTTGGAGGTAACTTCTCTTTCTGCCTTTTGAGTTTTGACCTCTTAGTTATATATATTCACTTTCTTTCTTGCTTGTTTTTGTCTGAGTTTTTATGGTTGTTTTATGGATTGATTGAGTGATAATGTCCTAATTTTTTTTTTATCAAAGTGATAATGCCCTAATTGATTTTGATGTGTTAAAAGTATCTATTTCTTTGTAATTGATTGATATAATGAGGAAATGAATGATCTTGCATTGGCGGGTTCTCTCCTTTTAGAGTTAATTTGCACTACCTTCTAAGCATTGTGTATTGCATGTTTTTACTTAGAATAGAGAAAGGTTTTGCTTGGTTGGCCTATAACCGTCAAGTTCTTTGTTTCAGTTCGGTTGATTGGCTCATGAAAGAATTATGAAACTTTCTGACTGTATCCTTGTGGAGGGATTTGCCAACACTGATCTTGTAGATGTTTACCCTTTACTTAAATTGCAAGTACAAGACGGTCCATTCTAACAGCTATCAACTATGTTAAAACTCTTATTACCCAACACTGAAACTACTACTCACTTTAAACAAGTGAGGGAAGCTGAAGAGAAAGTTCTTCTCAAATTACTTCTTCAAGAACCCTTTTACTGTGAGATATTCTCCAAGTTTCTGAGATTTGATGGAATCGGGTATTTGTGTTTTTGCTTGAGAATGCCGTGTCTCAAAATTGTTATGTGCAAGTGACAAATTGATATTGATAAAAAATGACATGATTTTTCTTGTCTTTTGTGCTTAAATTTGCCGTAAATAAATTTAGAAGCAGTCCTTGCAAAATTAGACGTGGCACCGTAATTCGACACAAATTGGCAGAAAATGACAAGTTAATGGTTCAACTTTAAGTGCTGCTTGTCTAATTAGTCTTGACCCAATAAAACCGGGTAGTTAATCAATCAGCTCACTTAAGATAGGCTAAAACGGTAGCACTCATTTAGATCCGTTAATGATATATACACACATATACTTTTTTTTGCACTACCATGCATGCATATGGTATCTACATGTTTTATTATTTGAATAAAAGTATACACGTATATATGGTGTAATTATATATTTGGGTGTGTCAGCGTGTTTTATTTCTGATGATCATCCCGCTTACATCTAGAGTGAATTTCTTGACCAAATTTTGGTGGAGATGATATGCTCATTATAGAGCCATCAATGACAACCATACGAAGCCTTTTCAAATATACTACAGACTTGCATTATTATTGACTTCGTTTCATATTACATGTCGAATTATAGTTGTTATGATTGGGGATGCAATAAGTTTTAACTAACATGAGGGCTGTGCCTAAATGCAGAATCGGCTACAATTGTTCAAAGAGGCCTATTGAGATAGGTAACTTCACACTCAATTTGAAACCTCTGTTTTGCCTCTTGTATTCTTTTTAATATTCATACTACAAATTTAATCTAACTTGACACTTAATTTGAATGCTCAGCTTTGCTTCTTACGTGCTATCTTCTTTGTTACAATCACATTCACATTAAAGTTTATTTCCTTTTTGGTTTTTGAATGACTAATTTCAAGCAATCAATGAACACAATTTTTCTGTAGAAAGGACTGATTTTCTTATTACTTAAAAAGAATGAACTTGCCTAGCTATTTGCATGTTACGTTCGACTTGAAAGCCTTTTTTTACTTTGTTTTCATGGTTCATCTTTTTTGTTTTTCTTTATTATAGAACCCGAATCAAGTTCAAATTCTCATTATGTTTGCGTTGTATTTTATACCTGAATCAATAATCTCTCCTGCACTTACTGAACCATAACTAGAAATATCCATTACAAGAAAATTGGGAGCATCTTCCAACCAACCTACATATAATCATCTAAATTCCTAGTGTACTGAGCTAATCATATCAAATTGCGTGAATCATGTTGTGAATAGTAAGATAAATATCATTAGTTGTATGACTCACTAGGTGAATGCTGATTTTAAATGTGTTATGTGATTCATATCGAGTTAATTGTGAAACGTGAAATTGTAAGATTATGATAACTATCTTCAAATCTGATTATCCAACGGCGAGGACCTAGTTTTTGATCTGTCAGTTTTATCATGTCCTCGATTACATCTATCACCAAATTCTCAGTGAGAGGGGTATATAGACCTGTCCATAAGTGTAAATGTGATGTTGGATATTCCTTCATGCCTTAATTGTTCTCTCTACTATATATCGTTTTTGAAGAATTTTTTTTTCTTTATAATAATAGAACTCCAATCAAGTTAAATTCTCTTAATAATGTTTGCAGGTAAAAGATATTTGACTTGCTTTCCTGGGAGAAATCAATACTTCTATTCTGAGATTTGCTTGCGCATCTATTTGTAAGTATTGCACCTGGCCTTGAAGTCCCACAATTAACTTATATGCTAAGCGATTTTAATTATGCTACTGATTGGAAAATGTTACACTTTGGCTACCAAAGTTACAATATGCTACTAGTTTTACTTATGCAGGAGTGACTAAAACAAAGCTTTAGGCTATTTGTTTTAGTTTAATGTTATTTTACCTATACATGCTTGCATGGTGACTTACGTAAGAAGAGAGCATTTCTTCAACAGCTAATAATGTTTTACTCCTAATTAGCTGATTTTGTCTATTACGGAGAGAAGCTAATTTTAAATTTCATTCAAAATCAGGTACCTATATACAAACATGTGGCACAATATATATATATATTTTTTGATCGGAAACAAAGAACTTATATTGATAAATTAAAACCAATACAAGCAGAAAAGACTGGAAGAGGACAAGTAGTCCACAACCAGCCTAGGAAAGCAAAAAGCACTAGTACAATCCCATACTATAAACAAAACAAAACTGAAATGCTAAACAAGAAGAATATTCCTGAAAACACTAAAACACTACCTAGAGTACAGTAGCTGCCAAGTCTCTGGAAATATCTAAAATTGAGAGATTGCCAAATGATTTAGATGAAAAAGCCCAAGTGAAACCAGCTTTAATTCTCTGCCAACTCTCCTCCATGACCATCTCATTTTCTTCAAAAGTTCTGGTGTTTCTTTCCTTCCATAAACACGACATCACTGCCAAACAACACCACCTTCACAAAATTCTGTATTTCTTCTTATTCCCTTTCCAACACCATGATATAGACAACAAATTGAACCAGGAACATGGGAAAACTGCAACCAAGTCTAATTCCCTATGAATATTGTTCCATATAAACTGTGCAAACGGGCAATGAACTAATAAATGGTCTATCGATTCACCCTTCCTTTTACATAGAATGAACTAGGATGGGGAAATATCATATGTATTTACCTTCCTCCATGCAGATAACCAGGCTAATACTTTTAACTTTCTGGGGGACCCTACTCTTCCAAATCATATTGTAGGGGTTGAAGGGCCTCTCCTCATTAAAAGAAGTTAATTTCTCAAAGAATGATTTTGAAGAGAATACACCAGATTTATCACCGAACCAAAGCCTACAATCCCTTTCTAATTTATTCGTTTTCCAAGCATCTACCACCTCCAATAGAGCCATGAAGTAAGATACTTCATTTTCTTTAAAATTCCTCCGGAATGATATATGTCATGTATAAGAGGAGTTATCCCCCCACATCAAATTAGATGCAATGAGAGAATCCAGATTGGAGGCAATTTTGCGTAATCTCGGAAAAAGAGCTGCCAGAGAGGAATTTCCTGCTCAACAATCTCTCAAGAACCGATTTTTTTCATTGTCACCAGTATTGTATCGAGTGTAGCCCACAAAATTCTCTATCCCCAGAGAAATTGCTTTCCATGGATTACGGAAAGATCCTCTTAACACCACATTGGAATCCCTCTTGTTATTTTGAATGCCATACTTACTTCTAGTGATTGAGTGCCAAAAAAGTATTTTGCTCAAGTGGAATCTCCAAATCCACTTGCCCAAGAGAGCCTTATTTCTTTTTACTATATTACCGATGCCTAAACCACCCATCTTCTTGCTTTTAGTAACCTTATCTTAACTCACCAAATGCACCCCTTTTCCCCTTATCAAAACCAACCCAAAGGAAATTTCTCAATAATTTTAGCTATCGCCACGGGGATTTTAAAGAGAGATAAATAATAAGTAGGTATGCTCTCTAACACCAAGTGAATTAAGGTTAACTTCCCTCCTTTAAAAAGGCACCCTTTCTTCCACCCCTTTAACCGTCTTCCTATTTTTTCAACTAGCGGACTCCAAAACCGTGCTGTTCTCAGATTATCTCATAGTGGGAGCCCAAGTAAGATATCGACCAAGATCCCACCTCATAGCTTATTTTATCCTTGATTTCCCGCTTCTCCTCCTCCTCCTCCATATTAATTCCCACTTTATCTTTGACAAAATTGATCTTCAACCTCGGAGCATACCCAAAGATATCCAATATCCCCTTGAGTTTGCAAATTTTTTCCTCGTTATTGGCAAGGAAAATATAGTGTCATTAGCAAATTGTAAGTGCGATAGGCTTACCTTCTCCCTCCCAATGGAGAACCCTTCAATCAACCCTCTCTTTCGCTTTATTTACCAATCTATTCAACACATCCGAAATCAATACGGAGATAAATGGGGAGAGTGAATTACTAAGAGAAACCTTAAATTTACCGCTTAGCTACTGCCATGGGGATTTTAAAGAGATATAAATAATAAGTAGGTATGCTATCTAACACCAAGTGAATTAAGGTTAACTTCCCTCATTTAGAAAGGCACCCTTTTCCCCACCCCTTCAATTGTCTACCAATTTTTTTTGATAACCATGGGTTTCGGGGTCCCGCCCCCACTAATTTCTTGAGGCCTTGGTTGCTCGACCAAGAAATGCCCGCAGTGGCTTAAAAAAGGTTTCACGCAATGGGGAATCGAACTTGAGATCATACGCCTATACACACAGTCCCAAGTTCGCCCTTACCGCTGTGGCAACCCTTTGGGTTAACTGTTTTCCTATTTTTTTCAACTATCGGACTCCAAAACTCGGCTCTTCTTGGTTTATCTCCTAATGGGAGCCCTAAGTAAGATATTGGCCAAGATCCCACCTCACGCCTTATTTTATCCCCGATTGCTCTCATCTCCTCCTCCTCCTTTATATTAATCCCCACATCACTTTTTGACAAATTGATTTTCAACCTTGAAGCATACGCAAAGATATCCAATATCCCTATGATATTGCAAATTTTCTCCTCGTTATTGGCAAGGAAAAATATAGTGTTATCACCAAATTGTTAGAGCGATAAACTTACCCTTTCCGTCTTAAAAGAGAACCCCTTAATCAATACTCTCTCTTTCGCCTTTTCCACTAATTTATTACACATCTAAATCCTTTTTTTCCCCTCAAACATGATCCATAAAGCCCCACTCAATGTGATCATAAGCCTTATCTAAATTTATTTTCAAAGAGCACTCTACAATGAATTATGTGCAAAGTTGGATAGTGTACCCCTTCCCCGTCCATGTGAGGTGTATATACGATGCATGATCAACTCTGGAAAGTTAACGAGAAAGCGTACAAACCAAAATTGATTGTAGTGGGTCCCTATCACCGTGGGAAGGAAAATCTGGACATGATGGAGCAATACAAGTTCATGTATCTTAAATCGTTTATTTGACGTCAATATATAAATTCAAAAATATTGTTGGATGCTATTATTAGACTAGAACCGCAAGTACGTAAATGCTATGCGGAAAGCATTATCCAAATTCCAAATGAGTTAAGTTAAAATGATGTTGGTTGATAGTTGCTTTATCATTCATTTATTCTGCAAGTTTAATGACCCACTTTTGAGAGGACCCGGCGAGCTCATTTTTAATACGGAGTGGATGATTAGTCGTCGGCAATGGGACTTGATCTTAATTGAGAATCAACTCCCGTTTTTTATTCTTTGCAAATTATTTAACTTAATTGAAGGTGAAAATTGTCATCACTTGTTAGTTGTTTATGCTATAGAGTTTTTTTTCCCCTTTATTTTACCTGGGGAAGGATATAAGGGACTAGTTGATGATGGGGATTTCAAAAATAAATACAATCATCTGCTTGGGTACGTGCACGATGAATGGCTTCCATCATTTTCAAGGGTGGGTTTCGGTGGAAATTTGGACGAAAATGAGATTTCATTCCTTGTGCCATGGATCTTGAAGAAGTTGGAGTTAGAATTAGAAAGAGTGAGAATAGAATTTTCGATATAAAGTTTCAAAATAAGGCATTGAAAATTCCTTCGCTTATCGTTGAAGATAGGATCGAGTCGGTATTGAGAAACTTAATTGCTTACGAGTAATATGATTGTGAGTATCCAAACTTCAAGTTTGTTACTGACTACGTCACATTTTTATATTGTTTAGTTGATACTCTGAAGGACGTCAAAATTCTTCGTGCTTCTAAAATTATAGTAAATTGGAAATGTAACGATGAAGGGATTTCTATTTTATTTAATGATATCCATCAATCTGTCGTCGGGCCGAATAAGATGTTCTTCTCTTATGTTAAATGTTTTCAACAATGTGAATGAGCATTGGAGGACTTACTTAAGTAGCCCGTGGATTATTCTCTCACTCGTTGGTGACATTTTTCTTTTGTTGCTCTCTTTGTAACAAACAACTTTCTCCATCAAGAAGTAATCGTTACAAAAATGAGATTGTTTAGGATTTATTATTGAAATGTTTTTGGAGGTTTAATATGTTTGGATTTATGCTATAGATGAGAATACATTTGGTGTATTAGTTTATGCTTCTTATTTTAGATTTTAGAAAGCACTTGTATGATAAAAACTAATAATATGGCTTTGCTTTTGCTTAATTTTCTTAAACTAATACTTCTAGAGTCAACACATATCTAATTAAGCTAAGTCCCAAACAGCCGTCCTGTTTCTTCTCCTCTCTTTAAAACAAGTGTTTAGTGATTTATTCTACCAAGTTGTATTGAAAACATGAAATGCATGTTTGAAGTTTAATTGTCACAGTTATTGATATAAATAACTGACAAAAGCAAAATTATCAAATGGAAATAGAAGATAGAAATAATCTCGGAGTTATATTGTTAGAAAAATAGTGACTATTCTACTATAAAGAATTACGAAAAACAGAAATTAAATGAACTTATCTATCGAGGCTTATGACGACACAATCTCCTAAAGTGAAATTGTCCGCATTAGTGAAGCAGACAGCCTGTGTAAGCACACACCTCCCTGGATACAACAATATAGGGTTTTACCACCAAGTGTAAAATTCCTATTGAAACTCTCAAAGTACTCCAGAGAAATCATAAAATAATATATGAATAGAAGAAATCAATTTTTTGTTGTGTATTTTAGAGAGGTGATAAAAATACGCATATATAGAAATAAACATAATGGGAAAGGAGTGGGGATAATTGTGTATCACGCTTTAAGCGTAACAACCATCATCCCCAAAAGACTCGGTCAAAACCTTTATCTCTAATGAATTGATAAACGGAATTTTAATTAAATAATTAAAATATTTGAATAGTAATAATATTGGATTTTTTCCCAACGCTTGAACGAAGGATGTTGAAGCCAAATTTTCAAGCCTTTTCCACTTGAGTTACGTACTCCAAATTAAGGTAAAAGTGATGAACAAGAAAATTACGTAGAAGCAAAACCATGTTTTAAGAAAATTAAGCAGAAGAAAAGTCGTATTTTCAATTTTTGTTCTATATGTGCTTTTTGATATTCAAAATAAAAAGCATCAATAATAATACACCAAATGTATTTTCGTTTATAGTACAAATCCAAACATATTAAGCCTCCAAAAACATTTCAATAATAAATCCTACACAATCTCAGTTTTCTTATAGTTACTTCTTGATGGAGAAAATTGTTTGTAACAAAGAGAGCAATAAAAGAAAAATGCCACCAGCGAGTGAGAGAATAGTCCACGGGCTACTTAAGTAAGTTCTCCGAAATAAAGCCTGCCATTAATTTACTCTCTTACTACAATGCCTGTTCACATTGTTGAAGACGTTAACATAAAGAGAAGAACCTCTTATTCAGCCTGACAACAGATTGATAGATATTATTAAATAAGATAGAAATCCATTCATCGTTACTTTTCCAATTTACTATAATTCCAGAACCACGAAGGATATGAACGTGCTTCGGAGTATCAACTAAAAAATGTGACGTAATCAGTAACAAACTTAAAGGGTGGATACTCGCAGTCATATTGCTCGTAAGCAATCAAGTTTCTCAATACTGACTTGGTCCTATCTTCAATGGTAAGCAGAGAAATTTTCAATGCCTTATTTTGAAACTTTATATCAAAAATTCTGTTCTCACTCTTTCTAATTCTAACTCCAGCTTCTTTAAGTTCCGTGGCACAAGGAATGAAATCCCATTCTTGTCTAAATCTTTGCTAAAACCCACCCTTGAATTTGATGGAAGCCATTCATCGTGCACTAGCCCAAGCAGATGATTGTATCTATTTTTGAAATCTCCCATCATTAACTAATCTCCTATATCTTTCTCCAAGTAAAATAGAGGAAAAAAATTCTATTGCATAATTAACTAACAAGTGATGACAATTTTTGCCTTCAATCAAGTCGAATAACTCACGAAGGAAAAAAAACAGGAGTTGAGATCAAGTGACACTACTAATCATCCATTCCCTGAAAAATAAGTCATTCATTAACTTGCCGAATAATTGAATATAAAGTAGCCATCAACCAACATCATCTTAATTAACTCATTTGGAGTTTGGATAATGCTTTCCACATAGCGTTTATGTACTTGCGGTTGTAGTCTAGTTACAGTATCCAACAATATTCTTGAATCTATATATTGACGTTGAATAAGTGAATTAAGATGCTTGTATTGCTCCATCATGTCCATATTTTCCTTTCCATGGTGATAGGGACCCACTGCAATCAATTCTAGTTCTTACGCTTTTTCATTAACTTTCCAGAGTTGATCGTTCACAGTATATATACTTTGCATGGACGGGGGAAGGGGTACACTATCCAGCTCTATACATAATTCATTGTAAAGTGCTCTTTGACAATTGTGCCACATGTTCGTATATAGGTACTTGATTTTGAATGAAACTTAAAATTAGCTTCTCTCCGTAATAGATGAAATTGGCTAATTAAAACATCATTAACTGTGAAAGAAATGCTCTTTTCTTACATAAGTCACCATGCAAACATGTATAGGTAAAATAACATTAAACTAAAACAAGTAGCCTAGAGCTTTGTTTCAATCACTCTTGCATAAGTAAAACTACTAGTACTTTGGTGGCCAAAGTGTAACATTTTCCAATTAGTAGCGTAAGTTAATCGTGGGGCTAGATAGAATACTTACAAATAGATGCGCAAGCTAATCTCTGAGTAGAAATAATGATTTCTCCTAGGAAAGCAAGTCAAATATCTTTTACCTGCAAACATTATTAAGAGAATTTAACTTGATTGGAGTTTTTGTATTATGAAGAAAAAAAATTCTCAAAAAAGATGTATAATAGAGAACAATTACGACATAAAGTAATATGTAACATCACATTTACACTTATGGATAGGTATATATACCTCTCTGCCACTGAGACTTTGGTGATAGATGCAATCGAGAACCGACATATCAGAAACTAGGTCCTCACCGTTGGATAATAATATTTGAACATAGTTATCATAACCTTTTATTTTTTTTTGATAAGAAAGACATTTTATTTCAAACTCAAAACGATTGTACAATCAGAGAAGGTATAAGTCAGTGGATGATAATTCCCTCGCAATTAAACCATATGACTATAGTACATCAAACGCTACTAAACCCATAACAAAATAACAACAATCAAGACAAAAAACTCTGACCATCTAATGCAAATAACAACAATAAAGGCAAAAAACTGTGACCATCCAATGCAAACATGAAACAGTTGACTTAACTGAAAACATTTGGTGCTCTAGCCCATATCTCAATTATAAAAATACTATGATTCCACACTTACCATTAAGTTGCATCTATCATAAAAATTTCTTCTATTTTTTTCAATCACATTGTCTAGGCTATAGCCAAAACCATAAGCCTTCATACGCACTTAGTTGTGTTACCAAATTGCTTAAATGACCACTTAATTGCAATGATATTTGCCCATCTTTTAGGAAAAGCACCTGCTAACCCAAACAAGTTAAACATTTTAATCCACAGATCTCGACTCGAGCAAACTGACATTGAATTAAAATATGGTCAATGTCCTCTCTACTTTCCCTACATAATACGTACCATTAGGGGGATAAACACATATACGGTCTTCACCTTTGGATTAAGTCGCACATATTCACTTTATCCAATGAGACTAGCCAAGCACACCCCTGAATCTTAGAGGGGATCCCTTACAATTTCACCTTTGTATGAGTATTACACATTTAAACAATATTGGTGTAATTTTGAATTTAATAATTTAAATTAATGGTATATAATAAATTAATAAGATTTTTTTGTTGGATTTAAATGAATTAGTTAAAGTTGAGGGTGATAAGGAGATATGTGACAGCATGCACATCTGCTTATCTGCTCTAATCTATTCCCACCTTCACATGCTTGCTGGATGCATAATCTGTAATCGGATGTTAGAAAAATGCATATCATGGAAAATGCTATCATTATTATGTCAGCGGACCCGGTGGGCCTAAGCCTACTCCCAAACCACCCAAGCCCACTCACAAACTATGGAAGACGGCAAAAAGTAAGAGATGATGACCCGGTGCAACTCCACTCCCCTTATATTCATGGAAAATTTCTCTTACTCATCACCGAAAGAATTGAATTCCATTGAAAACCCGAAAATCTAATAGAATATCTCACCAAATTATTTATCTATTTTTCCAACTTCTAATAAAATTAGTAGTATTTTTAATCATTTTCCAACTATTATGTAATCATGCCTTCAATTTGGGGCGAAGGGAGTATTTGCTAATGTTTTGTGTAGAAAAAAATTGATAAAAGAGAAAAGAAAGTTAGGGTAGGTGCAAAAATTATCGTATAAATCCTTGAATATTTTGACTCGCCAATAAGACGTGCCACTTTAAATAAAGAGATAAGGGCTTCACTTTAGCAAGTCACAGGGAGGAAAGAATTCCCTCTCCGTGTGTAACATCTTTTACACACATATTTGATCATTGTAAGAGAATTTGATTTTAAGCGAGGAGTGAAAAACAAATTGCGATCCATGTTCTAATCAATTCTGAACAAATAGTAACCTATAATGCATTAATAAGATTTTCAGAACAAGTCTAAGAAAAAATAGGACAAAATTCTATAAAGAACAAAGTCGCAACAAGTAACGGACAATATACAATCAACCATAGATTCTACTTGTATAGGTTTGTGGTAGATAAGCACTCAAACTGTCTGGACAAAGTGGATGCGACACTTTTAGTTTAAAGGGCACGCTTAGAAGAAAAAAAAGTTATCAACGGTTCCACTCATAACATTCCTTTAATAGGATAAATAACAAAGACCCAATATCCTTGCAACACTAAACATTCACAATATTAATAAATCATGAACAAGGGGAGATGAATAAGCCTAAGCCTGCTAATCAGGGCTTGCTGTTTAACAAATGTTGAGTCGCTAGATAATTAGAAGTCATGACCTCTTAGTCTCTGACATCGTGGAGTTTGCATTACATTAATATGACAAAAACAAATGGCCAATCTCGTCATATTCAGAGTTTGCCATGCATAGCTGTGTGGTCGACCACGTAGCCGTGTCAACTTGGATCACCACTTCATTTCTGCAAAGGAAACATCTTTCATGACCCTCTTGTATTTTATTGTGTGCTTAATTAACGAGTAACCACTAGTCGCCGCTTAGCTGTCCCCCACCCTCCACCCAAACACAAACTCCCTATGTGTGTCTTTCTATAGATTTGACATGCTCCTTGGCTCTCACTAGTAGAAACTACTGCAATCTGTGAGATTGCTAAACAAATGACATAAGCTTTTCCTGGGTAATGCCTCTTTGCGTAACCTTCATGAGAAAGTTATACTTTGTAATTTAAGTTTAAGGCTAAACATCTACAAGATCAATGTTAGGAAATCCCTCCACAATGATGCAGTGAGAAAGTTTTAGGATTCTTTCATGAGCCAATCAATCAAACCAAAATAAAGAACTTAACACTTGGGCCTCGTTTGATTCAGGTATTAGGATCAGTGTGATTAATAATACCAGTATTAATAGTACTGAATTATTAATCCTGGTATTAATTTAATACCAATACCATGTTTGATTCATGTAGTATTAATACTAGGATATCCCATGCTGATGTTAATATCATGTTTGGTTCTGTAACTCGTATACGGGATTATATTTTGAAATAACAACACAAAAAAAAATAAAAAATAAAAAAATAATAATAATAATAATAATAATATTATTATTATTATTATAGATAATAATAGTAGTAGTAGTAGTAGCCGTGGTTGGGGGGGGGGGTGAGGTGGGGTGGGATGGGGGGGTTGGGGTGGGGTGGGGGAGGTCGGGGTGGTGGTGGGGGTGGGGTGGGGGCGTGGAGGTTGGGGGGGGGTGGTGGTGGTGGTGGCATTTTTGAAAATATATAGTTCATTTTTTTTTAATCTTGGATAAACAATACCACCTCTCCCCTGATATTAAATTATGCCACAAAGAGTGGGATTAAGTTAATCCCGGTATTAATAATCCCAACACATTTGTGCGAAGCAAACAAGGTATTATAAAAAAAGTGGTATTAATAATCCCATCCCACTTTTTAATACCCGAATCAAACGAGGTCTTAGGGTCCATTTGATAACATGGAAAATGATAACAAAAACAGTTGATTATTGTGAAAAGTTGGAAAATAAGTTGAAGCATGCGGTGAGATGCGAAAAAATTTCTTTGGCGGTTGGGGAAGAAACTTTTTCCACATAAAAGAATGAACGATGATGGGCTATTCATAAAAATGACCATGAGATGGAGAGTATCTCATCACATATTTTAACTTATTTTCCCACTTCTCACACAATTAAAGTGTTTTTCTTTTCATTTTCCATATTATCAAACAAGAGCCAGTTGCCTAAGTACTCCCTGTGTTCCAAGTGAAAACATAAAATAGACCAAAGCTTATATATATATAACCTCCCAAGGAGTTTTTTTTTTTTTTTTTGATAACCATGGGTATCGGGGCCCCACCCCCACTAATCCCAGAGGCCCTGGTTGCTCGACCTGGAGACGCCCCCAGTCCAAAAAGGTTTCAAATCGAACCTACCGTGCACCTACCCAACAGTCCCAGTTCGCCCTACCGCTGTGGCACCCCTTGGTTCCTCCCAAGGAGTTTATGCTTAGAGGGTAATCAAATTAAATCACCAACAAGAGAACCCACCAACAATTCAAGATCACATATTTCCTCATCCTATATCAATCAATTATAAAGAAATACACACTTTAACCCATCAAAATCAATTAGGGCATCAACACTCAATCAATCCACAAAACAACCATAAAAACTCTGACAAAAGCAAGCAAGCAAGAAAGTGTATATATAATTAAGAGATCAAACAACAGAAAGAGAAGTATCCTCCAAGAACTGAGATTCTTAATCCCAGTTAGTTTGCTTCCTTCGTGAGAGAGGACTGTGGAAAGTTGTTGCAGCAAAAAACAAATAAATAAATAAAAAAATCAGGGCTTGAGTGATCAGTTGGTGAGAGAATGTGGAGACCACATGTGGGTTTACTTCAAAAACCAGCTAGTCTCTCAATAGGCCTTTTGAACAATTGTAGACAATTCTGAATTCAGGCACAGCCCTTCGTACGTTAGCTAAATTTGTTATATGCCCAATAATCATAAAACTTATTATCTGACAAGTAATTACGCAAGTCATTAGTGTATTTGAGAAGCTATCAGTTTGGCACGGTGCAGACTAGGGATGTTCAAAATCCAAAACCAAGCAACTGAACAACAAACCAGATCCAATATAATTATGTCGGATACTTTGACTCATTTGGATTGGGTTGGATCAGATTTTCAAAAAGCAAAAACCGGCATTAATTGGATCTGTTGCAGTTTCTTGTAGTCCAAAACAGAGAGAAACTGAAAAGAACCAAATAGTTTTTCATGGTAACTCAAAGAAGTATTGGACCCAAACCAATGAGCACCCCACGGCTCTTCTTTTTTCATGGACAATTTGTCTCACCCATCGCCAAAAGAATTGGATTCCATGGAAAAACCAAAAACCAAACTACTCATCTATTTTTCCAACTTTTAACAGAATTAGTAGTATTTTTATTCATTCTACACCTTTTCTGGTAACCACGCCTTCAATTTGGCGTGGAGGGAGGATTTGTTGATGTTTTATGAAGAAAAATTTTGAGGAAAGGGAAAGGAAAATTAAGGGTAGGTGCAAAAATTATGGTTTAAATCCTTGAATATTTGGACTGGCCACTAATATGTACCACTTTCAATACAGAGATCAGAGCTTTGCTTTAGCAAAATAGCAAATCACTGGCAGGAAAGAAATTTCTTTCCCTCTGTGTGACGCCTTTTACACAGCTTTTACACACAACGATGCAAACATAACTGATCATTGTTAGAGCATATGATTTTCAGGTGATGAGTGAAAAACGAACCACGATCCATAGATTCAATTTGTATAGATTTATTGTCAATGAGCACTGAAACTGTCAAGACAAAGTGGATGTTACACTTTCCACGCTTAAGGAAAAAAATTATTGCCCCTTCCCTCATTTAACATTCCTTTAATAGGACAAATAACAGACTCAATCTGAGTTTAATAGTGGAGAGTAACTTTGAGGGTAAAATGATCAAGAATGCTTAAAATGCAGTGGCTTTTAAACAAATTTTTTTTTCCAAAAAACTATTAAAGAAACCAAATTTAACATGACCAAAATATCCTTTTATTTTTTTTTGATAAGAATGACCAAAATATCCTTGCAACACTAAACATTCACTATACAAATAAATCATGGACATGGGGAGATGAATAAACCTAGGCCTACTAATCTCTTCAACAAAAGTTGTTTGTGAATTATATTAGAGATATAGAGAAGAGAAAGAGAAAGGTTGACAATGGAGATTGAGATTGTGGTTAAATTGTCAATGTCTATTGGTGTGATTGATGTAGTGGGATTTGTTTTTAGACTGTATAATGTGCTTGTGCGGAAGCTTGATAAACCTAGTTCTAAGTAAGGTTTTTGAGCAGTATATAAAAGACAGACAAATACAAACTAGATCCTCCAAACTTAGTGTAGATCTATACACAAGTAATATTATGGAAGAGTGGTTAGGTTCCTTCTAAGAGCGAGCGGGTTACGCTAGTGGTAATGGTGCTCATCCGGATGAGGGAGATACCAGGTTTGAGTCACACCCGAGTCGGGGAGGTTTTTCTAGTTGGTTAAGGGAAGAGACTTAGATCTTTCTCTTCTAAAAAGAAAAAAACTTACAACAGAAAATAACACAAACTTATTACGACATTCTTCGGTTGTAGGCTATGGCCATGCCTTCCTGTGTTGCTCCTTCAATTTTACAACTAGTATCAGAGATGGCAGAATCTACAGAGGTAAAATCGATAAATAATACCCATAAGTTAGAAAGCAACATACAACAGAATCCCAGAAAAAAATTTAAATCAAAGACCTAACAAGCATCATACACATGCAAAAAAACCTATTTCAATCAAACACTCTGTTTGGTATGTACAAAATCTATACACATGTAAAAACCAATTGTCAAATAAATTAGTTGTTAAAAAACACTAAGGGGCGGAACATAAGAGGCAAAGTAGAGGATTCAAATTGAGCTTAATGTTATTAGGTACAAAAGAACATGTAGAGAGTAGAAACTATAAAGCCCACATCGGGAAATGAGATCCTCCTAAAGCAATGTATAAGAATAAGGGGTAACTCCACCCATTGCCAATTGGTTCTGGGTTGGATGGATGCTCCGAACTCTAGTGGAACATAAGATGCAAAACTTAGCTACTCTCTCATTAGGCCTGTTGATCCATGTGGCCAACTTAGCATTCAGGCTAGGCCAGCCACTCGAATCAGAAATCGAACAGAACCAAACCAAATAATAGAACCAAACCATTCTTCATAAAAACAACTTTAGATTATCCATGTGTTGTCATTATAGTGGTGTCACTTACCATATTAAAACAGTACACATGGGGACCATTAACCTTCACTTCTCCAATTTTCATGAATCAAAACAGTACACATGGAGACCAATAATCTTCACTTCTCCAATTTTCATGAGCCACTCGAATAAAAAAAAAAAAAGGAAGCTTAAGCCTAAGCCACCAATGCTAATCTACCTCCACCTACACCAGTAGTCCACACTCTACACCTCATCAGCCTCCATCACGAATCAACCACCACAAGTCTTCTCACCATGGTTTTGTTTCGTGGATTCATAAATTTGCAGCTTTAAAACATTTTTTCGCCTCTTGTCCAGACGATGATCCCTCTATCTCAGTGGAACATACAACCACCACCACAGGGTGGCCACACCAGGTTCATCCTCTTTTATCCTTAATAATATGCCCTCTTTTCCCATACCTTAGAACAGCCAGTAACCAAGCTTAAAAAAAAAAGAAAGAAAGAAAGAATTTTCAGGTGGGCCACTGTTTGTGTCTATATAAACCAATCTCTTAAAAAGTGCTAGGAGGAAGACAGGCTGCAGGAGGAGTCCTAGCACCTAGAGTGCTTAGGCAAGGGAATAGGTGGCTAGAGCTGGGCTTCTGATTATTGACTAATTTAGTTTTAGAACTACAACACTGCAAAAAGTCTTACTTTAGTTCTAAAAGGGACATTGAGAATTCATAAATCGAACATTTGTCATAGTTCAAACGTGGAAAAAAATCAACCGAAAAAGGAGCTAGAACACTAACATACACTCACACACCTGTATAAACAATTAGGTGTGTGTACTATGAGTTGATTCAAATAGACTTATGTACATTCTGCATCTTATATACTTTTCTATTTGGTTCTTAAACAGCTAAGATCTCACTGAACTAAGCGAAGGCTCCTGGGCTCTCTATATATATTTTTTATGCATGTGCTCACATGCATACGCATACGCATATGCACACAGACACACATATACATTACTTGTCATGGTAAATAGTGAATTTTTTTTGAGATTGCTCTTTAATCTTTGAATATTTTGACTAGCCAATAAACAGTACCATGTTCACTAAAGAGACAGAGCAGCTCCTTAGCAAATAATTGTTTCATACGACCATTGACAGGAAATAATTTTTTCTTACTGTGAGTGACAGCTTTTACATGTCCAAACGTATTTGATCATTTTTAAAGCATTTGACCAAAGGAGCTAAGGACTAAGATAATCTTACGGACATAGTTCTGCAGGTACTAACCGAAGAAGCACAGAGTAATTAAAGCTTCCACAAATTAACCAACAAACAATCCAAATGTTTAATGAAGAACGCTAGAATGAAGTACTATAATTGTAAACACGTAAAAGGAAGAACTTTACATGACATCTTTCAAGTTCCAATAAATGTGAAAGCGCTCAATTTATAATTACAAGTAGACTTGATAGAGGTT
The DNA here is from genome assembly GCA_021464415.1 of Lonicera japonica. Taxonomy (NCBI): domain Eukaryota; kingdom Viridiplantae; phylum Streptophyta; class Magnoliopsida; order Dipsacales; family Caprifoliaceae; genus Lonicera; species Lonicera japonica. The sequence goes on from CM038468.1 coordinate 30,444,834, forward strand.
ATTTATTACTATCATATAATTGGTATGCTATTTAATCTTCTTGTGACTATGACTCCCGCATCACAAAATGGATCCTCCTAAAGCAATATATAAAAAAAAGGAGCTACTCCACTCATTGCCAATTGGTTTTGGGTTGGATGCTCAGAACTCTAATAAATCTGTTTCTTAGAATATCGAACCTAGTAACTTACATAGCCCAATCCTATGATACAGAGTCATCCTTTAAAATTGTACGTACACACAGCATATAAAAAAAATGATAAAAGAACATCTTTTATTTTACTTTACGTAAGGAATAACCTACCGCTAATATGTATATTCCTTCCTAATTCCCCACCACAATCATTTCACACATCTGAGTAAGGATTCCAGGTGCTTTCCTACAATTTCTCTACAATTCCATTCTAAACTTCTAATGCCAAAAAAAAAGGAAGAAGAGGATTGTCGATGTAAAACCCTTTAAATTAGGTGATATTTAGGGTGTCTAGATTTATATGGATACCCACTTGGGCAGTAAAGAAGAACGTCTGAAACAAACAAAATTTTCTACAATCATCCAATATATTAGTGATTTTAGGTTTGGATGAGTGCCCTATAGTTAGCATTTAGCACCAGTTTCTCCCTGGGGTAAACTAGTCATCCTTTTTCCTCTCCATTTCTCTCATTCACCATAGCGGGCATTTGTTTTCCTTTTCCATACACGTGTGTGTATGCACAACATGGTATATCCTTGCAAAGCATCGCTAAATGTCATATTTATACATAACATCCTTGGCTCTTGTTCTGGTGTGTACTTAATTTGACATATATAGTATGCAGTTATACATAAGAATATAATGAAATATATATACACACTCATGCACATATATTTCAACATCTTCTAGGCCTTCTAATCATGGCTTGCCTTTTTAACAGATGTTGATCAACCCAATTTGGTGGGTGAGTCACTAGACAAGTAAAAGCCATGACCTTTGAATCTCTGACTTCATATAGTTTGCATTACACTAAGATAACCCCCCAAAAAAAATGGTGGATCTGATCATATCCAGAGTTCATCAACCCATAGTTGTGTGATCAAATGTAGCCCGTGTCAACTCAGATCATCGTTAGTAAAAACTTTACCACTTCATTTCTGCGAGGGTAACATCTTTCATGACCCTTTTGCATTTCTGCGAGGAGAACTGGAAGTGGATGAGGATGAGGAATCCACTACCCAGCAAACCGAAAGCAAAAAAGATACAAAGAAAAGCATCCTTAGGCACTAAAGAAAACTGCCCCATGACAAAAGCCAAAAACTGACTGACTATCCCCATATAAAGCAAGCAAAAAGTATCGCCAGATTATGAACTCAGATAATGAACTCTTAACCTATTCTAGACCATAGCAGCTGCCTAATCTCTCTGAATCTCAAAAATAGAAATGAACCCAAAACTGATTGAAGTATAGTCCACAAAGAAACCAATGCTTTGATTCTGACCCAAATTTGCTTTGTATCTTCCTCCTTGTTCTAAAAAATTCTACTATTCCCTTCCTTCCATATACGCCAAAGCAGAGCCTTACAACATCTCCACAACATAAAAGATCTAGCTTTGTCTCTCCTGAATGTCCATCTGATTGATAAAAGGTCGAACCATGATCTTGGAAATGCTGGATGACTCCCAAATTCCTTACGAATATTGCCTTAAACTGAACTGATAAATGGGCAGTGAATTGCTGGATGATCTATACTTTCAGAGTCCCTCTTACAGATAATGTAACAAGAAGGAGAAATCATCAAATATGGTCTGTTGCCTCTCCCAACCTCTTCTTACCTCTCTTTATAGATTTGGCACGATTTCTGGCCCTCATTGGGAGACACTATCAGAATTTATGCGATTGCTACGCAAATGACAGAAGCTTTCCCTTGAGTAATGCCTCTTTGGGTAACCTTGATGAGAAAGTACCCACTATCTTATACTTGTAATTTAATTAAAGTGTAAACATATACGAGATCAATGTTAGCAAATACCCCCACAATTATTTAGTTAGAAAGTTCCATAATTCTTTCGTGAGCAATCAATCAAACAAGAAACAAAGAACCAAACACTTCAAGATCTTACATTTCCTCAGCCTATATCAATCAATAAATTTTAAATAAATAATTCAGTCCATCAATCAATCAAATAATCAATTAAGGCATGCATTAACACTCAATCAATCCACAAAACAACCATAAAAAAACTATGACAAAACCAAGCAAGCAAGAAAGAAAGTGAATATATATATATATAATTAATGAAGAGGTGAAAATTAACGGAGATACTAAAGAGAATTAACTAACCTCCAAGAATAGAACGGAACAGAACAAAACAGTGTTACGTGTTTAATTAATTAATTTATTTTATACTTATTACTTATATTAGGAAATGGTTAGTTAAATTTGGGAGATATTGTAGGGATTGAGATTAATTGTTTATTTTATTCAAGATATGGGTATGTTGGTGGGCGTGGTAGATTTTGTTAGTGAAGTAGTGGAGTTTAGCTAGGAGGGGTAGTGGAGTGTGTTTGCTAGTCTATATAAATCTCCATGTTAAGAAAATATATGTCAAATATTTGAAGTAAAAATATATTGAAATTTTGCTTTAATAGAAGTTGGGTTATCTTATATTTTAATCAAAAGAGATTTTTGTCCCACTCCAAGCGGACTTTTTTTCCCATTCTTATTTTTACTTATATTTTACAAATGTGTGGTATCACAGAAGTTTTTAATTTGTGAGAGAAAAACGGATGAGACCAAACGAAATTTAGGACTTGTGGGAAGAAGAGGAAGAGAAGAGGTGGGGTGGGCAGCAGCAGAATCACAGATATCAGATAGCCAGTCTGGTCCCGTCAGATTTTGTTTTGTTTTGATTTTTTTTTTCTTCATAAAACCGAAGACTAGACTTGTTGACCTTGGTCTACTAAAAATTAAACCGGACCGGACCATTATATATGTAAAATGTAGAAAAAAATCTTATTGTTCAGTACAGTCTGGTCAGTCTATTCTGTCCGGTTCAATTTCTGAACACTCCTATACCGTACTACAACCCAAACTTCATCCATACAAGTAACAACGCATATGCGAATCTATATTTCTTTGCACTTGAATACTGCATTAAATCTTGGATCAATCCTTGCTTATGTTTATGGATCTAGAAGGCTTCTCACCTAACCTTGACAGTATGAAACAGACCCAAAGTAGTACCTTTTGTGCACTCAGTTTCAATAATGGTAAGGTTAGCACCCAGGGAAGCCCTTTTTGTTGTTGAAGTTGAAAGGTGGACTGTCGGCCTCACCGACTGGCATTAGCAGGGACAAAGTGTGGAAGCTGAGTCTCTAATTCTCACAAGAAACTTCATTGAACAATAAAATTGCCAGCAAAAACCAAATCAACCATTGACATATAATTGGTTACTATTAGATTATCACGATAATTGACTTTCACAATTTTTTAGGAATGCAATAATTTCAAAACAGTCAATAGTTTAGAACAAAACTTGTTTTATGTATCGTGAGTTATAATACATGGATTATGTTTTGAAAAGAAAGTAGATTCTTATTTGAGACATCCTATAACAAAATAGTGGACTCTTAATTGAGATGGGGGAGTACCAAGAAAGAATGAAATAACTAGTAAAAACATTAAAAAGGTAAGTAGGCCAAACAATCAACATTTCCATAGAGAAACATTGAGAACCACACAAGACACCCATTGATATTTCCTAATTTGTGTTTGGATATGTCTTGAAGTGGTAGATTGTGCTTGGATTTGTGAAGGAGACATGATTGGGTGCTTTTCCGAGATGACCCATTCTTCATTTGTCCTCAGATTTAGTATCCGAATTTGTTTATCAGAGAAAATGCTGGTAAGATATTTTCCATCTGCTCTCCCATGCCAAACTTTTGCACAAGCTACACTTGCCTTTTCTGTCTGGTTATGAAGTTTCAAGCAATTGAGGCATTTGTATTTTATTTTATTTTTGCTCCAAAAAAAGAGGGCCGAAGCCTAAGCAACAAACTACAAAACTAGAGTAACATATTAAAGACTTACGGAGGAGGATCATCAAAGATCACTGATGCACATTAAGGTGGTATCCCATTTTAGCTAGGCTATCCGCTACTTCAGTCGCCTCTTTACGGATATTGAACACGGCAAGTGCAAGGCATACAAATGAGCCTTTTGCAATCAACTAGATCCTGGTAGTGCGGGTGATCTTCGTCAATTTCATCACTCAACTATTTGATAACAATTTTAGAAACTGTCTCAATGCGCAGCTCCCAAGCCTAATTTAGGCCAAATTTTAACGTTTTAAGCTCCGCAGCGTCCACCATATCTTCCAATGCCAGCTGAGAAACCCCATATCCAGTTACCTTGAGAATCATGAAGAACTCCACCAATAGCTGCACGATTTAAATCTCCTTTCACACTTGCATTAGTGTTTAATTTGAGCCAAGGCATGGGATGAGGGGACCATTTGTGCACAGAGGGCACATGGTTGATCACTCCAAAGCTTGATTGAACTCCAGAGCCACTTTTTGAGTGATTTCGACGAGAGCTTGATTAGATAAGGTGCCTCTATCAAAAACCCATTTATACCTCTCCTTCCAAACGTGCCATAAAGTAGCAAGGCAATTGAAAATCCAAGGGATTTTGGGCCATAAAAATGACTGCAAATTTTGGTTCTTAATGCTACCGAAGATCCCCTCTTCTTTAGAAAAACAGAGAACCAGTTTGTGTCTATGCCCAAATGCAAACTCCTTTAACTCATACGCTTTCTTGCAATCCCTCACAGCATGAATCCCGTCTTCCCAATTATCAAAAAATCACAGAATGCCGACTCCGTAATTCCTATTCCTCTCCTCTCTTTATTGATGATAAGAGCATCGTAGAGAACAAACCAACAAACCAATCTAATTTTTTTAGGACATTTGATTTTCCCGAGGACGCTCCAATGATTTGGAGGTGGGGTTTAAGCATTATCACTTTTCACAATGAAATTGTACGCTTGCTTAGCAGTGAACATGCCGTTAGAGTTATAATCTGTAAAAGTCAATCTTCACCTTCATGATTGATACTAAACTGAAATTCTGAAATGTGTGACTTCTTCTATAGGTCTGAGTCATTAGTTCAATCTCCCCATTGGCGTGGACCAAGATGACTACGATTTCAGTATTCATATCTCCACTCAAAGCTTCTAGCCTCACCTGAGTTTCTGTTCATAATTTAAAACTTACCTGTCAAACAACCAACTTTAATATACAAAAGCATTAACAATATACCCTAAAATGTATATTAGATAACTGCTAACATATTAGGGTGTTTTTGAACAGAAATATCATTCCATTTTGCTAAAGAAAGGCATATCATTCAAAATGTTGGACAGATATCAAACAAAAAATGCTAAAAGACTCAAAAAAATTCACCACGCCGCATAAAATCACTGGGAAACACCAAAGGGCCATAAACAGCACAAATCCTTCTTGAAGACGGATAGTCCATCATTGTGATTACGTCCATGAAACAGTACTAACACGCAACTCAAGATATCCAGAATACCAGATTTTTTTTCCTAGGTCAATGAACTAGCATAAAAAAATTTTAAGAATGAACTTAAAAACAAAAATACCAAGACAAGTAGACTACAAGCATCTGAAAAATTAGAGCTTTCCACACTTCCATACATCAACTTTCAAATTGTCTGTCTCAGTCATAATATATCTATATTTTTAAAGAAAATACTTACTAGTTGAAAGGAAGAAGCAGAAGAACAAGCTGGTGAGAAGACTGAGGCACCAGCTCAAGTTTGTGCGCGGAGAGAATGAATCAGAGAAGAGAGCAGCATCATGATTTGTGTGGAGAGGATGAGTTATGGCCAGTGAGGGCTAGGGTTTACTAAATGAATTGGAGAGGCGCCACTGGTATGTCGTGACGGGTGTGCAGAGGGAGGGGCAGCTACAAGGACAAACGTCTGCAAAAATGCTGTTACCGCAATAAGTCTTTCTTATCATCACGATTAAGACAACCTAAAGGTAATAGAAGAGTAAGTTGTGGTATCTACAGTTAGTTAGTCAAAGATAAAATACAGATAAAAGAACATTTATTGATGCTCTCAAAACACTAGAACTTCAAGTGTATATAGGTGTTGTGCAGAAGGCCTTACTCGAAATCCATGCAAATTAAAAAAATGATGCTAGTAGATGGCACCTTTGTTATTTAGTTGTTGAACTAAGATTGAGAGAGGAAGGTGACCTTATGTTTAACATGGATTGGATGCTAACTTGCAGCGTGACTTGATGCTATTCAATAGCTAACTCTCGGTTTTCCATTCTTTGCAAATTGTAAATGACTTTACTATAGGCGAAAATTATACAGCTCGTCATGTGAAGTCGTTTTTTGGTAAATTTTATTCCAGGATGAAGGATACAAGGATGGGTTCTATTATTTGCAAAGCTATGTCTAGAGAGATATAGGCCTACTCCTATTAACCAGTTGGATTATTTCATTATTGTAATTGTACATGCATTTGTGGTTTCGATTGCAGTACATGTTTTATGGCTGAGCAGGACAACATTCGGTTAGCTATGTGCCTTATGGCCGAGCAATTAGTCGGGATATAACAGGTTAAGTTGATCTGGCCTTCGCAACTCCACCATATGCATTTCACTTCTAAAAGTTAGGTTATAGATGAAGCTCATCTTCAGATTGTACTATCTTTGGTTGCTTTTATTTTTTTATGCGTGCCCTAGGTGGCGGTATGTTACATCCGCCTCATTTGAGTTCTTCTCATTTTATGATCTTTATTATATGTCGGATTGGGTGTCTCTATATTACCCTTTTAGACCGGAGACTTTAGCTGCATTCTTTTTCAGGGCGGTCCGATTTAGGTTCCCTTCGTACCCAGTTCATAACTTACAACGAATTTTGGGCCCGAGTTTGGGCCTGCCCATAAAAAATTATACCAATAGTGTAAAATTTTGAAAAGTTATAATTATTTAGCTTAGTTTAAGACCACAATATAGTTTGAAAAGTCCAAATCATTTTAAACAATATCCAAATTCTAAAATACAATTGTATAATATCCAAATGACAGTGGTGTGTTGCATGTAGACAATTTAAAGCTTGAGAACAACATACCGTTTTAATGAATAACATAGTTACGTGCCTTAGTACAAGCAGGTTGGGTTTGGTTCGGGTTGAGCATTTAAAATTTTGGGTTTAAAATTTTATTCACATTTGGCCTAACTCAAATTCAATTAAAACTCGATCCCCAATTAAGCAGGCCAAATGGGCAGACTTCGAGCCGAGCTTTTCACCAACTTGGTCCAATTGACAGGCCTAATTAAATGGATTGACAGGTGGATTATGAAGTTTTATAAAAACTGTAATGGGTGAATTTGTGTTTTACTTTTATTTTTGAATGAAATGTCGAAAAAAGTTATAAACTTATGGATTTTTACTTTTAGTTTTAACTCTTGGTTCCCTAGTTCGTAATTTTTCGCACTATCAATTATTGAAAAAGCATTTTGTCATTTCAATTATACAATCTTTTTATATTATATATATATATTTAGAATGCATAAACCATTTTCCCATTTCACATTTCGGTCGAGTAATTCTAAATGCATGGACTTAAATAATATCTTGAAACTCTTCGATATTTTTTTAGAAATGGAAGGTTTAAGGGTGTATTTGGTGGGTAGGATTAGAGACAATATATGACCAATTAATCCTATCATGTGTTTGTGGTCGGAAAGGTTAGGATAAGCAAATTTTATCTCGTGTTTAGTGGAAGGGTTTAGTGCAAGGGCAGATATGATATATTTATCCTGTCCCGTGTTTGGTGCAATAGTGGACAAAGTAGCAAACATGATTAATTTAGCAAAAAGCTAGATTGATCTTGGAAACTTTCTATCATATCTAGATTGATCTAGCTCTTTGACCTTTTCCTTTAGAGGCCAAATAATATTTGGTTGATCATTCTTCTCTTTTCCAATGCATTGATTGAGATCTAGAAACACCAAAATAAACATAAAATGTGCATTTTCGAGCAATGTTAAATACAAAACATGCTACAAGACTAATTGCGAGATAAGTTAGTAAATTGAGAAGTTTTAGAGAATTAAACACGTCAAACGACTCCAACAAACAAGTGTGTGAATGACAATATTATGCATTTATCAACTCCCCCAACTTATCTCCTATTAGTGCTTTAGCACGATAATTAAAATAAAAAATAATACTATTCGATCATGCATTAATAATATGCATCAAGTCATTTAAAAACTTTTAAGTTCCCTTAGAAGACGAGGTTTGTCTCTTGAAGGTTTATAGTGACAATACTTACAAACATCAAAAGTTTGATCGTGATAAATGACGAGAATGAAGATTTCAAAAATTCAATTTGCAAAGCTTATGGCATTACAATCACTCTTTCTGGAATTGCGCGTTTTGAATGAGTATTTAAATCGCCTACCTCCTTTAGAAACTTGACCCACACTTCCCTTTAATTATATGCTAAGCCTTGACTTAGGAGAATTCTCATTTAACACACAAAGAATATTGATCATTAAAGATAGAAGAGGAATTTCTTTCAAAATCAAAAGTTTAAAATTTTGTCAATTTTTAAGAACTTCTTCTTATCTTTTCTTGGAATTTTTTGCAAAATTAGTTCAAGGTGGTTTTTATCTCTTTGGGGTAGCAGTCTCACTTTATAAAATTAACATTTTATGCTTAATTATTAAGTTTAAAGAAAGCTATTCACTCTTTCCTATATGGTAACATTTACCTGTCTATAATATTAGATAAAGAGACTTAAGATACAACTTTAAGTCAATATTAGGATTAAAAGCCATCCAAGTTCTTTTTTAAAGTGCTATGCATTTGTCCTTATCCTTGGAGGATCTTTTCGAAAAAGCTTCCATTATTTTTGGACAAGAATTCCTTTTCCCCAAAATGAAAACTATTCTAATTGTTACGAAAGAACTTCTCTAACTAGGGCATTTACACAATTTGATAGATGTTTCTAGGGTCATGAATCTAATTGAAGCAGATCAAGCTACATTCTCACTCAAAATCCCATATAGACTAAGGAATTCATACTAGTAGTGAATGAACCAATCATCATCATTTTGAAAAAAATTATTTATCATTTTTCAAACTTCAATTTTTTTTGAAGACAAGCTCTAAACACATGGAAATTTTAGAAATTGAAAAGCCATAAAGATTAACGTTAAAGTGTATTACACCCTAACTTGAAGAATGCATTGTCTTCAATGCGAAAAGAGCAAAAAATGGGAAGGCTCCCAATTGGCTTTTTGATTTTCATGAGGCAAAAGAGAACTATTTTCAAAAGAAAAACTACTATATATACAAACTAGCAAATAAACGGGTTAGAATTGGATAAAACATAACATTTATCATTAAAACCAATAATAAAAAAAAACATTATGTCTATCAATCCAAAAACGAAAAAAAAAGAAATAAAAAAAAGCAATAAAAATAGAGTTTCAGAAATTGAAATGCACTCATATATACAGGGGTGGGGGAGGTGGAAAGCACATGTCAAGAGCCTCAAATTGTTTTCGGAAGTAGGTTTCTTAGGCCTTCATCTCGTTCTCCAATTGTTCTTGGCAGTGGCTCATGGTCTCGAATCGATCATTCAAATATGTGCACCCCGCTTGAATCATTCCCCTCATCTTCTCCATTTGAGTGCATATTAAATTCACAATATCTGCCACATGGTCTTGTGGGATATTGACCAGCCCCATACTTGTCCTCCGTTTTCTTCGTGTTGGTCTCGGTGTGAACACCCCAATCCGCGACTCTCGTGTGAACCTAACAAGCATTCTGCATCAAGTCTTGAGTCATCATGCATACAAGAGACTGTTAGGAAAAATCTTGATTTTCGAGCGCGTTAGGAATCTACCGCAACCTTGTTGCCTCTTCGCATTTTTTGACAGCCAGCCGCACGCCCCCCAACCGCACGGTTGGAGCATACCCTAGCCGCACAGTTGGCTCCCAACCGTACGGTTGGCTTCGAGCCGTAAGCCCGAGCCACACGCTCCCTCCCTAGCCGTACGGCTGGCTCCTAGCCGCGCGGCTACCTGGGCCGTTTTTCTGCATTTTTTCTCTATAAATAGGACCCTTGGGCTCTCATTTTAGGCATCAACACTCACTAGTGTTTTTAGTAAGGCAAAATTCTGTCAAAATCATTAGAGAGTCTTCTTTTAGAGAATTTCTGGTGAGAGAAAGTTAGTGAGAGAGAAGGCTAGTGCGAGAAAGTTTTAGAGAGAGAAAGTTCTGAAGAGAGAAGGAGGCAAGGCTCTCATTTCTGCTTCAAGCGCACCAGGTACGTCTTTCTGCCACTCTACTAATTTCAATACTGCATTTAATTTCATTTTTAATACAGAAAATTAGATAATTTGCAAAGAAGTTCACTGCTTTCAAAATAAATCCTTTCTAAGTTTTACTAGAAATCTAAAATCCGTTTTGACACGTTTTCAAAACAAACAAAAATACAAAAATAGTTTCTAAAGAAAGGAACTACGAGACTCTGATTTCATTCTACGAATGAATACGTAGGCGCTCGCAAAGCTCGAGTCTAATTTCAAAAGATTGTTTTAAACTAAATTTATCCGGAAAGGACTATTCTGAAAACTATCCGAACTATTTGCAAGATATCTAAAATAGGAATTAGATACATGATCCATTAAGAGACTGGAAGGGCGAATTGGGTGCCTAACACCTTCCCAATTCGTAACGTAGTTCCCGAACCCTACCAAAGTAAATTTTCAAAATAATTCTCTGGTTTCAAACGTATGAAAGATAATTCATTTTCGAATTGTCCTTCGTACGATCTTTTGTTTGTTTTCTCGTAAAACAAACTGGCGACTCTACAAAACACGTTTTCAAATAAAATCGAGAACGAGGACTCTTTTCTCTCGGGTCGCGGGTCCGGGTTCTCACACTCGGAGCTTCCGCCTCAACTGGCGCTTTTTTCTAGCCCTTTTCTTCTTCTTTTTACAGAATCGATGAAGTAACATATGGACTTGGGTGGCCCCAAAGTTGGTTGGTTGCCCTTATAAGGGTTGATTTGTTCACGGTAGACTATTACATTTTCTTTTAATCATTGGCCCGCTCACGTGCCCTCGCTCTCAAACACACCTTCGAAAGCAAAACCCCGTACTTAATCGTGTTATTGTGGGTTTGAAGAGTTGCACATGCTATCAATCTTTTTTATCATTAATTTCACAAAACAAAATGGATTGTTGTGAGTAATGACCTTCATGGAAAGTGCGTGATGGCAATACAGATGTTTTGTGTGTGAAGTAGGTTCAATTGCATTTGCCATAACCAACCATAATTTTTTTCAATTTTTAGCCAAATCATTTCGATTAAAGGTTGGTCCTATCCATGTTCTCGATTGCCCCGCTAAAAATGTAGCCAATGCATGATTATTGGGTGCACACTACTCCTCCAAACTGGCTTATCATATTCATGATAAGGCCAAAGACGAGATTCACATAATTTCACTAACGATCACCATATTGAATGAAATATTGACCTTTCTCACCGGAGCCATAAACGATAAATTTTCATCTAAAATAGGCAATAAGCTAATAATAAATAGAGAGGTTGCGTTGGTTACCTTCATGGCGTAGGTAGTCCACCCACCCCAGACGTTGTTCAAATGAAGCGCGCTGCAAAAAACCTTCCAAAAAACCAATGTCAATCAACCTCTCGATAACCATTATCTTATTTTGTAAGCATATTAAAACCATTCAAACTCCTTTAGGCATCAAAAACCTTGATAGCCCCCCTTGGTGTGATTTGCAAAACATTGGGTTTCATGGCAATGTTGCTTTGTGATGAAGAAGCCGTTAAGGAAGGGTTTGTAGAGATATTTTGGTTTTAGAGAAATTTTGTTCTTTTTTGACTACTGTGAGACCGGATTTTTTTGGTACAACTTGGGTCGGACTCACCCATTTGGTATTAGAGATTGGGTAAATAATTTTCGCATCTAGCAATTTCAATACCTATTTTCTTATAACTTCTTGCATATTTGGGTTCAACCGGCATTGAAATTACCTAGATGGTTTAACCTCTTCTTTTAAGTGAATTTTATGTGTGCAAATTAAAGGAATAATCCTTTGGAGATCGGCTAATGTCAAACCAAAAGCTTTCTTATGTTTCCCAAGCATACTTACCAACCTTACTTCTTATTCTTTTGAAAGTTCGGAAGAGATTACCATGGGGTAGTTATCGAAAGCACCTAGAAAAGTGTACTTCAAGTTGCTTGGCAATGGTTTAAGCTCCATTTATCCTTCGAGCTTTGATGTTGGATTGGATGTGTTTTCCTTTTGCCTTTTTAAGCGTTAAACCTTTTCATTAAGCAAAGAAAACACTTAGAAACTCTCATCGAATCCATTAAAAGTGGTTATATTATCTTCCATTGAATCTAAATCATCAGTATCATGATTTTGTACTATTGACTTTATCATGTTAACATGTTCACTTTCTTTATCAAAATTATTTTGTTGTTTGTTTAAAGAGAACACTTTTAGCTTAAGAGTCATATTTTCAAGAGCTAATTTGACAATTCCATTCTTGCAATTAATGATGGCATTTAATATAACAAGAAATAGTCTTCCGAGAATGATGAAAATTTCATTAGTGGGATTTAGTACTTGGATCTTTGAAACCCACCAAAGTGACAATTGCCAATTAAACATGAAATTATTGGGCAACCGAGATCTTTGAATTTTGTAACACAAGTGCCCTATATTTTTTTTCCCAATTTTCTCTTCCTCTTCCCTTACATTATCTTCATTTTCTAGCCCTCAGTTGGTGTTGACTCGGCTATATCCACTGGCATAGTCTTATCAATGATCTTTCTACTTTTAAGGGCCGTGATGGATTTTAACTCTCCTACGTTCCTACTTGACTCCTCTTCCTCAATTATTATGGCTTGCCTTTTAGGATTAGCTAAAGGTTAGGTTGAAAACTTCCTTTTTTCTTGGGTTACTAAAGCAATGGTGATTTTGGACATTTGGATTTTAAGGTCACCTATATCTCGATCGGTCTTTTTCAAAAATTGATGCAACATCGTCTCTAAATTCAAATTTCAATTTAAAGGACCAAAAGAATTTTGAGTTGGAGGTTGTTTTTGGTGATTTTGAAATGAATTAGAATTCAAATTTTCATTTGCATTGGCAGTTCCCTCCGACTAAAGTTTGGGTGATTCCTTCATACCTTATTGTATCTTTGTGAAAAAGGGTCATTTTCTGGCGATTGTAGAAATTCATGGCATTAACTTGTGATGGGTTCAAAAAACTTCCTAAAGAATGGAATATTGTGATAATCCTCTATGGAGTGCTTCACTTTCTCACAAATTACACACAAAAAACTCGATCTTACCACTTTCACCTTTTTAAGTTTGCTAGACTCTATAGCCTTAACTTTCTTGGACAATTAACGAATTTTCAATTCCATATCATCCCTTTTGCTCAATTAGTACAAACCCCCTTATCTGATGGTTTTGCTTTGGTATCCTTCATGTAGGTGCTCCAATTTTGGGCATCCTCTCTAATTTGATCAAAATAAACAAGGCTTCCTCCGAATTTTTACTTAAAAATTGCCCATTACACATGGTTTCAATAAAAGTGCGCATGAAAAGTTTAAGAAACTCATGAAAGTAACTCACAATGCTCCAGGTCTTATGACCATGATGAGAGCAAGAATTTAAAATTTCTTTGTACCATTCCCAACACTTGTAAAAGCTTTCGTTTTCTTTAGGTGAAAATTTTGAAATTGCCCTTCTCAAGACATTTGTTCGGTGAATAAGAATTTTTTTTTTCAAGAACTCGGCTTGGATTTTTTGCATGATGGAATCGAATGAGGTCTTTGAGTATTGAGCCATAATTTTCCTTTATTTTTTAAAGAAAAATGGAATCAATTTTAATCGCATGATTTCTTCATTTGTATTTGGCTCTTAAAATATGGAACAAACTTTCTCAAAATCTTTCAAATGCAAATAAGTTTTCGGAATCCATATCATGAAAAGTAGGGATGTGTTTAAGCATACCCATCTTAAGAGTGAATGTGCCGGGAGGATTAGTGAGAAGAAGGATGCAAGAGTTTGTTAAAGTACCTCTTGGAGGTTGAAGGTATCCTGCATTGTTTGAACCGAAAGATTTTGATTGGTGTTTTTGGCATTTGAATCATTGTTGCTATCTTCGTTAGATGCCATTGGATACGACAGTGGTGGTGGAGATGGAGAACTTGAAGGTGGTGGATCTCTAGGTGGGTTTGTTCGAAGATCGACGTACAAGTTCCCTAGTATAAGCCCGAGATAAAGATCTCAAATGGATGTCACCTATAAAAGAATGTAAAAACAAGCAAGAAAAACTTATTCACAAAAGGATAAGAGATATTTACAAAGCAATTTTTGTATAAAATCGTGATTCATCTTTCACTATATCCCTAACAACAGTGCTAAAAACTTGACGATGCGAGAATATTGTGTTGCAATAGGAACCTAAGTGCAAGTTTGTAAAATTGTAATATAACTCGGTAAGTCCAAGTGTCGAACCACAAGGATAATCGAAAAGATGTGGAATTAATCATATATTAATGGATTTTTCGTCTTTGTAAAGTAGTTTTGATTTTTTAGAATAACAAATGTAAAACTGGTAATGAGGGTAGCTAAATTTGAGAAATTGCTAAGGCAATCGAAATCGGTATCGGTATCGCGTTGCTAACAAAGTTAAGTAAAAATGATCCCATGCAAAATTCTCAAATAAAATTCCTAAATAGAGAACATATTACACTTCTTTAAGACAAAGGGTGCGAAGCCTTTCCAACTCATTCCCGTATAATGCCGTATAAAGAGAAGGTGTAGTCAAGACTTAAATGGGCATGAATTTCTAATCTTTATCTCGTAGCAAAGAGTGCGAAGGCTTAGCAACTCATTCCCGTATAATGTTAAAACAAGATATTAATACAAAATTTATTAAATAAAAGATAAAACAATATTACGTATGTGAGTACTCATGGTTAGTTTTACTTTTAGGCAATTGACTTGTTTGAGATAATGGTCAACTAAAAAGTTAACTCAAAAATCTTAACAATTCATTTGTCTAAGCTTGCAAGGTCTAGTTGGAGATAAAGTTATCCGGTTTAGACTTATTTTATAAATATACAATGAATCCTTGATTAATGGTGCGGTATTATTTATTACATAAACTTAAAGACCATTCTTAGTCACACCTTAAATAAGAATATGACGAGTCTAAAACATCACATAAAGTGTGTAAATCACTCATCATGTCATTAAGAATGTTAAGGATTGGAATTCCAAATTTATAGTGATTCTATAAAAGTCAAGAGCTCAATATATTTGACATAAATAGGCAAATCTTTTATAGATTGGAAGAATATAACCTTTCAAGAAATACAAGTGTATCATCTCCCCATTTATGCTTAAGAACTAGATATAGTTGGCATATAAAGTCAAATCATCATACGGGGATATTTTGTAAGATTATGGAATGGTTGATTAAATGAACAAAAACAAGGATTCAAGAATATTCAACAATACTAAACCAAAAAATAAAATTAAACTCACATAATGATCATATTGCAAACTTCATCCTTAGCCTTAGCAAAATGATTTACTCCATAATCAATGTAGATACAAGAATTATAAAAGTATATTCCATTTCACTTTCATGAATGTTACAAGCTCAAAGCAAACTAGAAATATAGCTAAAAGTAAGAACATGTTTTGTCTCCCTCTCACATCTCCACTTAAAGCCCAGGAGTTACGATTTATTTTCTCCAATGGGAAATAGCCACCTCTCTATTAAATGAAATATTCTTTGAGATTGAGATTTGTAGCCACATTTACTCTCCAAGCTAACTATGGGTTGTTGAGTAAAAGCAGGGATGTGACATAAAGCATCAAGCATGGCTCTAGATCATTTTTGGCTTGAGCTAGATTAATCCAAATGTTGAAAATAATTCCATGATTGATCTAGCAAACTTTTTTCCATCTCTAGATTGATCTTGGTATGAGCTAAATTGATATAGCTCATTGACTTTTTGCTTTAAAGGACAAATATTGCTCGGTTCATCATTATTCTCTTATCCATTACATTTCTTGAGATCTAGAGACACCAAAATAAATACAAAATGTGCATTTCCAAGCAATGTTAAATACAAAACATGCTTCAAGACTAATCGCGAGATAAGTTAGCAAACTGAGAAGTTTTAGAGAATTAAATGCATCAAACGACTCCGAAAATGAGTGTGTGTGAATGACAATATTATATATTTATCAAATTGCCGCTTAATTTTTTGAAATTATAATTTTACCCTTATACTTATTTTTAAAAATTACAAATATATGGGTACATTCTAGTTAAATTTCCCCTCCTCCAGTTTTTAAAAATTTACTAATAGTATTATTTTTGGCCCCCTTAATCCTGAACACAATGTTAAACAAACATGGTGGATTTTTTTGTCATTAACTTGATTATTTACCAAAATGTTAGTGTTAGTGTTAGTTTAGTCATTTGATTTAGTTCATATATCATCACTCATAATACACTAAAAATTGTAGACATTTTTGGAACTGTACACTAAAACTTAAATAATTTAACATATCTTTTATTTGAGTTAGTGCTTGACCAAATATTAAGTATGTACCAAAATTCATGCAATTAATCTAAATTTTTGGCTAGAGAGGGTTTGGTTCTAAACTTTGGTACAGGTTGTAGGCACTACACGCAATCGTGCTAGTTGTAAGACATGTAGTATCTCCTTATCTTGACACGTGTCAATCTAGCTTTGGTCACTGTTCCAAGCTGTCTAAACATAGTTGAATTGACATATAAGGTTATTCATATCATTTCTTTAAAAGTTATACCATATATTTTAAAAGTTGTACATTATTTTATCACTATTATCATTTATATATAAAGATATTTCCTCTTTATATTTTTTTTAAAGAATAAATAGTATTTAACATGAGAAAAAACTTGTGATCTTTAAAGTTTAAACATGTATCATAACCACTAAATCAAACCCTATTTTGTGCTATTAAAGTGTAATTAAAACTTACATACCATAAATAAATTATGAAGTAATATTTCACAACTTTTGATTGTGCCATGGGTTATAACATCTCATTATCTATATTATCAATTCTGCAAGAAACTTGTAGTTTATCTTTGGTTTGCATCTAAAATCATAAAATTATTTTTTGTTAATTTGTAGTATTGCGTATATTGAGTGTACTACAACGTCTTGTATATTATTAAAAACCTAGTTTGAGCGCTCATTGAATTAATATCAACTTTATTCATTTTATTTATAAGGGTAAAAGATCAAAAAGCACAATGAACTTTACACTTTTTTACAAAATGGGTAACATATTTTTTTTTCGACAATTTTGACATTAAACTTTTAATTTGTTTTCATTTTGGTCACACGGTACACCCCCGTTTGGCTTTCGTTAACGGAAGTTTGATGTGGACATTAACATTTAGATGTGTCCATTAAATTAAAAAGAAATTAATATAAAAAGTTAATTCATTTAACCATGTTTGTCCCCATTTACACAAACCCTATTCCACCAAATCAACGAGTAAGAAGGAGAGAAACCTTAATTCGTAAATCCGAGTTCCAATTAGTGAAATCAAGGAGGAATTACAACTAAGTATCATCCATTTAAGGTTATATTTGTTTGTTTATACATGATTTTAAGCATTTTCATCCATTAACCTAGATTTATATGGGATGAATTGAATATAATATGATATTGAAATTCGAAAATTGCACCGGGGGAATAATTTATTATTTGTTTTTTAGTGTTATTTGTTTTTGTTCTTTTCTTTTGTTTATTTCTCGTTAGGAGTGTACATATCAATACTTTATATTTGTTTCTTCTTATACACTAATTGTATTATAACACTCATTTGTATTTCTGCAGTGACTAATTATTTTGTTATTCATTTAAATCATGTTGAGAAGTTTGTTAGTGAACCTTTACTCCATTATCATGGTGGTAAAGTGGACTACTTTTATAATATTGATCATGACAAAATGTCTTACTTTGAAATTAAAGGAATGGTTGAAGATTTAAGTTATAAGAATATTGCAAAGTTATACTGCCTTATTCATAGAAAGTCAGGAAACTGGTCTTAGGCTAATTGACAATGACAAAGACATAAGTGATATGATGGTTCATGTGCAAGCCACTGGTGGTTTTGAAATTTATGTTGAACATGATAAAGGCAAAAGTAAAGTAGATTATGTTGCACCCAGTGCTCCACTACCCCTACTGCCCTCACTGATGAAATGATAGATGATGTAGGTGAAGAAAGTGAAAATGAAGAGCTTGTAGAGATTAGGGTTGAAGATTTAAGTTATAAGAATATTGCAAAGTTATACTGCCTTATTCATAGAAAGTCAATGGAAACTGGTCTTAGGCTAATTGACAATGACAAAGACATAAGTGATATGATGGTTCATGTGCAAGCCACTGGTGGTTTTGAAATTTATGTTGAACATGATAAAGGCAAAAGTAAAGTAGATTATATTGCACCCAGTGCTCCACTACCCCTACTGCCCTCACTGATGAAATGATGGATGATGTAGGTGGAAAAAGTGAAAATGAAGAGCTTGTAGAGATTAGGAAGAAAATTCACAGCTTGAGATTAAAAATGAGGCAAGTTAGTGCACCCAGTGCCCCCACTATCCCCACTGCCCCTCTTGATACTGCACCCAGTGCCCACACTGCCCCTGTTAATGCTGCTCTTATTAATGCTCCCCCTGTTGATACTGATAATGTAGATGATGATTTTGTGATTGATAATGTAAAGGATAAGGAGTATGATAGTGAAGATGTTGATTTGATCAATACATTAGTCCAATGAAGATGAGGATGGAAGTTTTAAAAGGATTAAAGAGAGATACCTTGTTTTTAATAAAAACACTGAATTTTTTTTTTTTAAAAATGAACTAGTAAAAGGAATGAAGTTTGTTGACCCTGATCAGTTGAAACATGCTTTAAGATGTTAAGCAGTTGCTAAGGTACCCTATGTGCTGAAGGGTGTCCTTAGAGATTATGGGCAACTTACATGCGTGATGAAGACAGCTTCCAAATTAAATCACTTAGATATGAGCATAAGTGTATTAGAAATTTCAAGATAAAGCTTGCAAATTCTAAGTGGCTTGCAAAACAATATGAAAAGAAAATAATTGCTAATCCTAATTGGAAGTTGAAGGACTTCAAAGTTGATGTATTAAAGAAATATGCAGTCAATGTCTCATTAGTTCAGTGTTATAGGGCTAAGAAAATTTCTTTTAGGGAAGTTGAACTATTATTGGTTGATCATTATAGCAAAGTGTGGGATTTTGCAGGTGAAGTTATTAGGTTTAATCCTGGCAGTATAATTAGGATACAATCCGATAGACCAGATCCCACTAAACATGGTCATTTTTTAAGGATGTATGTTTGTTTTAATGCATTAAAGAAGGGTTGGATGGCTAAGTGTGGGCCTGTTATAGGTATGGCTGGGTGTTTCTTAAAGACTTTCTATAAATGTGAGTTATTAATAGCTATAGGTAGGGATGGAAACCACCACATGTTTCCAATTGCAGGGATAGTGGTTGAGGTTAAGAGTAGAGATACATGGGATTAGTTCATTGATAATCTAAAAGATGACTTAGGGGTAATAACGGGTGAGGGTTTGATAGTTATTATTGATTGGCAAAATTATTTGGTTCATTCAATTACAGCATTATTACCTATGTGTTATGCACATTTATGTAAACTTTACGAAGAAACATAGTGGTGCACAATTCAAAAGCTTGTTTTGGATGGCTAGTAAGAGTGGGACCCTTGAGGAGTTTGATAATGTCATGGTAAAGATCAAGAAATTAGATACGGATGCTTTTAAGTACCTCATGAAGCAAAAGCCATATATATGGGCAAAGACATTCCAATATCCATTTATCAAGTGTGATGCAGTTGAAAACAGTATGTGAAACATTAAATGGTTTCATACTTGAGGCTAGGCATAAGCCTATCATTTATATGCTTAAAGAGATTAAGGTGGTACTGATGGTTAAAATGCAAAAGAAAAGGGAAGTTATGGATGGGCGGGAAAGGTTGCTATGCCTACAGGCTGAGCTAAACTTGAGAAAAATAAGAACCAACACAAGTACATTGTCCCACTTGCAATAATGATTTACTATTCTATTTTTAGTATTGAATTACTTTTGACATAATATTAAATTATTTTTCACTGGTATTAGTAGACCACTTATAATGGGAATAATGAATTGGAAGTGAGAAATGGGATGGATGGATATGTGGTGGACCTCCTAGCTTGTACTTATAGTTGTAGGAATTAGGAAGTAAGTGGGATCCTTTGCCCACATGCCATTTCAACCATCCATTATAAGAAGGATGACTCATTAAAATATATGGTTAAGTGGTATACTGTTGAGCTAACAAAGAAGGCCTATTCACATGCCTTGTATCCATTGAATGGTGAGAAGATGTGGATGAAGACACCTTATGAATAGTTCTTACCTCCACTTACTAGAAGGATGCCTGGGAGGCCACAACATGCTCTGAGGAAGGAATTACATGAGAAAGATAAAGAAAAGAAGAACCCAGCTTAAATTAGCAAAAGGGAAAGACAAATGAGTTGTAGCAAATGCAAATAATATGGCCATAAAAAGAAAACATGTCAACCAACTAATATAAGTATCACCATTTGTTGTTTTAACTCATTTTTTATTTATGTTAACTGTTGTAATTGAGTAAAACACATTCCTGTAACAGGTGAGTAATGTAGCAACTACTTCAAGGAGACAATTTGATGCTGTAGTGGGGACATAATAGGATGCTATATCTACAGCAAGGAAGAGACAATCACAACCAACACCACCTAGAACCATGTCAACTAGATCTACACCAACTATAACAAATAAAAGTGTCCCAATTGAACACATTAGACCTAAACTGCATGTGAGTTATGTAACACCCCCTTTTTAAATCTCAAGCTCCGAATAGTGAAATACTGTTATGAAAGGAAAGACAGGGTTCGGAGACTTCTGATAAGTCATATTAGTTTATTTAAGTTTGTTAAAATGTCCGTAACTCATTTCGGGTGGTTCGAGTCAAAATCGAGATGTAGATTGTAGTTTTCAATTTACCCGACTTCATAATTTTGGGATAATTTGGAGGATGTGTAACTTCTTCGTTTCTTGCCAGATTGAGTTTTGGTTCTCTTATGGATCTAGATTTTTAGGCAATCTACAATTTCCATGCTTGGCCGTAAGGCAAATTCGAACTTCTAGTAGGTCGAAACTGAGCGCAAAATAGGTCAATCGCTATCAGTTGTTCATTCGGTAACATTAACGCGCTTACTTCGTCAAATTTTTGGCAATTATCTGTCCAAAATTTGGGGACACTTTTTTTAGGAATTTGTAGAGCTCTGAATAAGATTTCTATAGACATAAAAATCATCTCAATTGGACTTCCGAGCGAAAAGATATGGCCATCCAAAGTTCAATGCTGTAGCTCCCCCACGTGTGAACAGTACCCGCGAATGTAAGCAACATTTTATATATATATACAACCAGTTCCTTCTTCCTCATTCCACCACAAAACTCATGAGAGCTTCTAGAGAGAGATAGAGAAAAGATTTTTGATTCTCTTGTGGATTTCTCATCTCCCCATCCAAAGATTAAGCTCAAAAGTCATCCAAACCATTTTCTAAACAACTATTCATCTTTTTCATTCTTCCTCCTCATCCATGGCAGTTTGAGCTCAGGATTGGAGCTCAGAATTTGGGATCACACATCATCAATTCGAGGATGAAGCTTCAGTTATGTGGGAATCTCGTACTAAAACATAATTTTCAACTTATTGTAGTTTGATTTTGATTATATCATTTGTTTACAAAAAGAAACTTAGCTTTTTAAAATGGGTTTGTCACATGTGTTGAGATTTTGAGTAAATATTGAAATTTATACTTCTAATGGTTCACATATAGCCTAAATCACATGAATTGACAAAACATTACAATAAATTACTTGATTCACATCAAAACCCCACTTGGGACCTACTTAGTTACTATTAACCTTTGATATAAAATTACAAAACTTCTTAAGAATCCAAGTGGTGGAATTTCTTGACGAAATAGATGTTGAATAACTTATCATTCTTAATGAAGTTACTTATATGAGATTACCCCTTTTGGTTACGTCATTGACATTATATCTTTACTTTAAGATTCATCATGAGTCCAACTACTAATTTCATGTTTAATATACAAATTTGGGGGTTTTGGGATTGATGCGTATAGTGAAGTTGGTTATGGATTCTAAACGATAGATATACACTTTTATACCATCAATTAAGGTTATTGTACAATATCTATGTGTAGTGCACTAAAGGTGGAATCGGTGTACAACAACCTTCGAGCCTATTGCCTTATGTTGATCTTGTTAGCACTAGTAGAGAGTATACACCTATGATACACTCTAAAGGAGTAAGAAATATAACTTGATAGAATGTAGGTTGCTAAGGCTTCAAAAATACCTAGCTTAGAAGCCGTAAAATACTAGTTGGGCTAAAAGCATGATGATTAATGCTTAACCTGACGATATGGTTTAAGAACTATTATAAACATTGACGGCTTTGGTTTTATACACTTGACACGTTATATATTGTGAGATGCCGATAATGACCTAAATGGTCACAATATGTGAATGACCTTGTAGTGATAAGCCAATAGGTATAATGCGAGGTAATGATTATATTGATGAATGGTGGATGATTGTATGATTGTATATATATGTGTGTGGATTGCCATCCGTGTGGTGGATGGTTTAATTGATGATATATACATGTACATTGTTAAGTAAGGAATTGATATATTCCCGTTGAATAATCACACATATGGGTTGGTTACACATATGTATATTTGTGAATAATGATAAGGCCTATAATGTGAATTACTTTATCGAAGCAATGTAAACTAGTGATACATGCATTTTGTTATTATCACATTACTATTATGTTATGGGATGGCTTGCGTGAACATTGTATTGTGTATATTACGATTCATTACTAAATCTTATGTTGATATAAGTATAATGATGAGATTTAATAGTCTATGTGAAGTCTCGGCGCGGGTTGGTCTCTAACGATTAAGACCTTAAGTTGGGGCAGAATGCCCCTGGGTGCAAGAACCGAAACCGTCAATGGAAATGAACGAGAGGCCCTGTTTTCGCGTGAGTGAAAAGCCACAAAATGCAGACCTGGTGACGCTTAGACGATTGCGATTATTATTGTTATGATGGTCGAGGCCGTGAGGGCCATTGAGAGACAATGTCTTTGTAATACCCCGTACTTTAATTTGTGTTAAATGGAAATATATTGGCTTATTTATACTCATATGAGTCATCGTTAGGTGATTCGGGTGGTTCAAATTGATTTTGGTTGGTAAATAAGAAGTTTTGATCTTTCGCGATTTGTTATTTCTAGCCATCTTTGAGCTATCGTAACTTCTTATCTATTTATCGGAATGAGATTTCATTAACGTTGTTGTATAGTATTTGTACCATTCTACAACTTTTGTGTTTTGGCCGAAGTCCAATTCACACTCTTCGTGGGTCAAAACAGGGCGCAAAGTAGGCCCATTACAAAATTCTGGTCATTCGGTAGTGCTTTGGCAGAGCGCTGTCTTCGGTGAATTTCTGGGAAAAATCTATCCATAATTTGAGAAAACTTTCTCTTAGAAAGTTGTAGAGCTTTGAAATACCTTTCCGAGAACATAAAAAACGCCTCAATTGGAATTCCGAGCGAAAAGTTATAGCCGAAACAAAAATAGTGCGCAGAACCCCAAAGTTATAGCGCGGACCGGTATGGTGTTTTTGGCATACCGGTCCGGCACCAAATTTTTGGGAAATTGTGCTCCGCGGACCGGTATTCTGTATTTTGCATACCGGTTCGCCAGTTAACTATTCCCACCGACTTAAGCACGTTTTTAAGCCATTTTTGGCCACTTTTCATCCAAACTTCGTGCCAAACATTTCTACACTCCTCTAGGGAGTTCTAGAGGGTTCTAGAGAGAGAAAGAGAAAGATTTCTACGCACCTATCAGTCCGAATCGAGGATTCAAGTGGGTTTGGATGATTTTTACGCACCTATCAGTCCGAATCGAGGATTCAAGCTTGAAATCATCCAAACCCATCTCTAAGGTACTATTCATCATCTTCTACCTTGGTTTTCTTCTATAGAAGCTCAGGCATGAGCTTGGGCTACTTGGGTTGGGTTTATACTTTATTAATTCGAGGATTTGGCTATGTTAGGAACGTAGTGAGACGAGAGCTTGAGGATTTTACCGAACGGGGCTTCGGTTTATAGCTTTCTTCTTTCTTTTGGTCTCTACGCTTGAGGTAGGGGTTGTATCTTTTCAAAACTCGATATTATGATTTTATTTATTGAAAGATGAATGATTCTACATATATATGTTTAATACAAAGTATGTATTCCTTATTATTGAGTATCCTTGGATGATTTGTGCATGTATGATTATTATGAAAACCATGCTAATTGATATTCGTGATTTATGCATGATTAAGCTATGATTCTAAGATATGAAGCAAGATATGCCTTTTAAGCTCCATGATTACATGTTATTAATTCATATGGATGTTCTTTGGATGTATATGTGTTAGTTTGAGAAGAAAAGGATTAGTAAATGACTTTGTATACACCAAAGAACATGGACGTGAATTGGATAGAGTTTATATGGCATATGTAGCTTCTATTTTTTATATGAGGCATTAGTTGGGACAAGATATGCCACTTGAACTTGATATCTGTGTAATATAGACTAGTAAGCGATGTTCCTTGAGTATACATGCTTGGTTGTTTGCAAGTGGATTTGTAAATGGGTTATGTATACGATAAGGAACATGGCTACATGATGAACGAAGTTTAAGTGGCATGTGTTGTTTTTAGTTGTCATAAAGAGCATATATGCATGTTGTGCACCACTATTGTGTCAACCGCAATTTTGAAGATTCTTTGGCAAGCTCGGATTCTTTTATGGCCTATCAAATGGGCGTGTATCTCTTATTATAATGCTGAAAGCTTCATTATATATATATATCTTTGTTCGGAGGCTACATGAAAGCTTATTTCTCATGGCAATTCATGGAAGCTTTATTTCTATCTTGGTATTGTCTTATCAGATATGATTGGTTGATTGATCTCTTGGAAATGATTGTACTTGGTCATGAATGACCATGGTGATGTGAATTATGTGTGAATATTTGTTTTCATGGTGCTTGTCGAGATGAAAAAATAGGCAGGGCCCGGTGCCCTTGGGTTGAAAAGCCTTAAACCCCTGGGGGATATTGTTTGGCCACCAATAAGTCACCGGCGAAAGACCCGGGAACCTTGGCATTGGCAACGCACCATGGATTCGATTCTTTTTTTTATGGAAGATGGACGGGTTGTTGTTCCACTTCCTGGGTACGATGGTGATATGCCATTTTAAGGCAAGGGATTCTACGATGATATTTCAGTTCAGGTTCTCGTCGAAAGAAACTGTGACTATGTCATATGCTCTTGCAATGAATGAATTCTATATAGCCATCTTGGCTTGGTTTCTCATCGGCATGCATCGTCAAGATTCGGAAATGGGTTGACACAAAGAGAGGTAACCTGCATATGCATGAGCACGCATCATCATGAATTAATTATATTTTGTGATATGGTACAAATAACGTTTAGATTATATAATGAAAAGGTCTACTTGAGATACAATAATATGTCAATGAATGTTTTCAAAACTTTTTCCTTCTACTTTTCCCCCTACTGAGCTGTGAGCTCACCCCGTGTTTTATTTACAATTACAGGTACACAGGGGGCGAATGATGGTTACGGGATTACGGGTTCGGGATCACAATAGAAGGCTCTGATACATATTTATTTTTGTTGTGTATATGTTATCTTGGGAAGCCACGGCTAGCCCGGAATGTCGTATATTATCTTTGAACTTACTTAGTTGGTTTGTAAAACAATTACATTCTCGCATGTGTGTTTATGTACAGTAATATCATCTTATATCTTGCTGAATGTTGAATGACACATATAATATTTACTGTTTGGATTTCTTAGTTTGTATATTTACATATATACCCATTTTAGTTAATCTAAGATAGGTTAGTAGCACTTCAGGTCTTAATTACGGGTGTTGTCCCGTAGATTAAGGTAGGGGTGTTACAGTCTTGGATAATTCTAATACGTCACAATGATGGATGTGGTGGTGGTTTCGATATATATATATTGTTGTGTTGTATTTTATATTGTGCTATATATATTGTCTTTGGTATATTATGGAATATATATATATATATATATATATATATTGGTGCGAATCATTATACACTTAGAGAACCATTTGACCATCCATAATAAATTAATAACCTAAATGGCCAACATAGTACACGAATACTAGACAGGAGGAATACATTAATGTAATGCTTAAGTTAGAAGGCCTAATAGTAAAGCTTAGTAGTCGGCCAAGTATGTAACTTATAATGTACTATTAACAAAGTGATAATTATGAATACTTAGCATAAGAGGCGTATACTCCTCACACGCAGTTGAGTAACTGAGAACATAATGATTTTTATAGCATGTTAACCCTAAGAAGTTAGAAACAGTAGAATGCTATATGATGAGAGTTAGGGAACATTTTTGATACCTGAGATAGAACAATTAGTGGGTTTTGGCACGCACATACATGGTGAATTGCATAGTAAGTTTTTAAAAAAGATTGTATTGTTGAAGTAACATATATATGATACATATATTTTCTAAAGAAAACATGATTTTTATTGTAAACCCTTATAATTCCCACTGAGCCCGAATTTGGCCCATTCCTTCCTTTTCAACAGTTTTGCAGGTCCATACTCGAGGGTGGTATGCTTTGTATGTTTATAGAAACTCTGATGACCTTGAACTACTTTGTAGTCCTTAATATAAGGACAATGCCATTGAGGCCTTTATATTACACTTTAAGACACTTGTATTTATTTAAAAAGGATTTGGGATTGTTGTATAATCTTATACTTAGACGGACTTTGATAACGTGTATCAGATGTGGAGTATTTTTATTTAATGGTTATTTGTGAAACGATTGAATAGAGATTGTTCTTTTTTATTTACAGGGCGGATATCGCATTTTACAAACTCCATATGCTGATTTTTTTTTTCTAAATGGACTTTACTTAATTTTCTTTTATTACTCACACCCATCATCGTGTACGATACCGTGATTAACCAGGTCCCGGAGGTGAAAATTTTAGAACGGGATTCGGGGCGTCACAAGTTATGTGTATTATTGTTATTATTTATGTTTCAATAATAAAATATATAAATCATTAACATATTATTTATCTCTAAGAAGGTGAGGAAAAAGAACAAAGTACCTAATGGCTTCGGAGTGTACATATCTCCAACTACTGCAACACATTTATGAGGGTAATGTGTTGTTATTTAGCATGTACTCAGTTATTCAATAATGGAATAGTATTCATTTGTTTATATGGTTGTATCACAGCTTCCAGGTGAAAGAGGTCATGAGCACCTCTCAAAGACTGCATAAACTTCCAATCCTATTATTCCTCATAGAAGCAAAACAAACAATGCATCTTCAGCTTCAAATTTAGTTGGGATTGCAAAATCACAATCCACTACAACTGCAACAAGGGCTAAATTACTTAGAAAAACAAGAACAAATCCTACAGATAAGGGTGGACCAACTCAAAAGAAGTTAAAAATACTAGGTGTCAAAAGCATGAAAACTGTGATGTGATGGGTGTTTTGTTTCATTTTTATAATGGCTATTTGATGGTTGTTAAAGATTACATTTTTTTGTAATGTCAAAAGCCAATATAACTGTTTAATTACTTGTTGTTTTTTTTATGTGGCATGTAATGATACTCAATATGTAGTGATACTCAATATTTACTAAGTGAAAAGATAATTTCCACTTTTATTTTCTTTTTGCTTTGAATTTGTCAAATTTTCCTTACTCATTTCTCGTAATTTGATTGATTGACTAAAAGTTCAACAAGCACAAAATCTCACAACAACACATGCATTAGTTCAGGAAGAAATGTACAAAAAAAAATATTACTTGCATTAATTTAATTAATATCCAACAACCAAAAATGGGAGGAATTTAAGAAAGTCACCAACTATATAAATACTACAACAACAAGAAGAACATGAAATAACATCACAGAAAATGAAATAAAATCTACAACTTTCTTCCACATATTAGCTCTATAAAATTTCTTCTCCATTTTCTCAAATTTCTCCATCCACTCCAACTTCATGTGTTGCTTGTTTTGAAATTAACTTATGCAGAAAATTGGCATTTTCTAACTCGAAATACCTCTTCTCCATTGCATTTATTTTAGTTTTCAAATGTTGATTCTCTCTTGATATCATTTGCTTCTCAGAATATAATTAATATACCCTTTCACGATGGTTTTTTTTTTTTGGATTAATCCAGTCAAAAAAGCCACACAATGGAGTTTTGTAATTCCTATAACCTAAGAACTTCCTACCCGGAATATCATTAGTCCAAGGTATTTTGATGGGTGCTAGTTATCCATAAAAGCAAAAGACATACGAGTTTACCGAATGATCAGACATTTTATACAAAATGTTGAATAAGTTTACGTTAAAAACAAAGAAAGAACAAAGAGAATAAGCATAAATCGACCAAGAAAAAGAAATATAAATTAAAGACAAACAAACAATACTTACATGATTTCGTCCCACAATCCTCGTCTAATGTTTATTCGCTTCTAAATCCACTCAATTAAGGCCAATCTACCCTTTTTCTCTCAATTGTTAGGGCTATGGTTCTTTAATTTGGGGATGACCATTGTGTTGTATTTCTTTTTATTTGAGTTTATAAATGAAATCATCCGACATGAATATTTTAAATGACATAGAGTCCATGTGATTAAAAATATCTGAACGTTAATGTCCACGTAAGACTTGTGTTAACGGAAGCCAAACAAGGGTGTAATGTGTGACCAAAATGAAAACAAATTAAAAGTTTGATATCAATTTTTTTTTAAAAAAATTATGTTACCCAATTTGTAAAAAAGTGTAAAGTTCATTTTATTTTTTGATCTTTTACCCTATTTAAAACTCTTTGATTCTTAATTTTGGCTAAAGTGATATATATATATATCTATATTATAAAATAAGGATTTTTTGCAATAAAATAATAAATCAATCCAACGTCTCATATTAATTTGTAATGGTGTTAACACTTTTAAACCATTAGATCATTTTTATACCTCACAACAAGATGTCAAATCAACTTAACATTTACTCATACACTAAACATATACACAAATATAACTCTTACATCTTTCTACTTTTCTACAACATTTCTCTCTCATCAAATTTTTAAAAAACTTTTAAATACCATAACTTTAAATTTACAAATTCAATTTTAATAAAATTTATATATTTGAAATATGTTCATCAACATCTACAAAACAAGATCCATTGTTACTATTAAATTATGTATAAAAAAATTCAAGAAAAAGTTATAAAACATTACAAATATAATGGCATATAAAACTTACAAATATGGGGTGAAAATATACATTTCTCTTGAATATTGAAAATATTACAAATCCATTAGTTATTGAAAATATTACACAATGAATAAAAGATACTGAAATAAAATTAAAAATAAGTGTCCAACCTACCTCGAATATAGGGTGAATTTTTTTTATATTAGTGTCCAACTTACCTCAAATATAATATTTTTTCTTTTAAATATACTAATAACACCATTACAATATAAAAGGATCGAAGCAATATTAGGGCGATCTGCCTCGAATATAATATTTTTTTTCTCTTTTAAATACACTCATAACATCATTATATTATAAAACGATCGATGCGATTTTAGGTCTAATTGGACAAGTAAGACAATCATACACATCTTCAATCATAAGTAATATACAATCATACACATCTTCAATCCTCACATTTTTCACGTAATTATATTTTATCTAATTATTATTTTTTATTCTTTTTATCGTGCCGTACGGCACGGGTATACCCTAGTATATATATATTATGAAAATAATTTTAATAGGGTACACATGTGGGGTCCTCTTTTAGTTATCTCTTATAGAGATTTAAAACTATCGCTAATTGCGTCTAAATCTATATTGTATCCCTTAAACATTTTCTAAAAATTTGCTTTCACTTTGAATTTACCTATCCTTAAAGACCCTAACAAGGATTTCTGTATAAAATATGAAAGTTTCAACTTAACAAGAAACAAAATTTTCACAATTTCTCATATCTAATTTTCTTGATTAACAAAATTGATTATATTTCGACATGCAAGATACCCGTAACTCTGTATATTCCTTTTGCATATATTCTGTGTGATTTTTGAATGGTGTTACAAAATCCCATCGAAAGGCCATCATCTAGCTTTTATGTACTCTTTCCATCATAAATTAAAAAGAGTCCATCGTTCTTCTTTTGAAATGTCTTAAATTAATAGTTACTTCCTTTTTAGAATACTAGATGCAGACACATATGTGGTGCATGTGCACGTCTTGTTTTCATGCACATATAGATTTAATATAGAATGAGAAGAATAAACCATAAAAGTATTGTTGGTTCAATAGTACAACATCTTCAATTTTAACCTAAAGTTCACGGATCCAATTTCGGGAAACAACAATTTTAAATAAAAGAATAAAGACTTGGACATAATAGGAAATCCACCTAAATCTGGTGTCATAACAGCTTCCTATCGCTTCTATTTTATATTGAGATAATCAACGTACCAAAAATCATGACAATAGTAACCAAATTTTTTAATTTTGAACCATGATTATGATGGAACTAATGTATTCTTAGAATATATGGGAGGCAATATAGACTATTGATTAGAGATGGATGCGATATATATTACATGTAGAAATGACAAAAGACTAAATGATATAACTGTTAGGTTAAAGGTGAACAAGTAAATAACCTTAAGTACTTGTTTGGTTTGTCTTGAAAGTTTACCAATAAACCACACTATGATTTTCTTATAGTTCCTGTCAAGATTTTGAATCACAAATTAATGAAACTCAAACTTTTTATGTAAAATTACAAATAATTTTAAGTTATAAGAACCAACAAAAATTTGAATCGAGCAATTAATAACTGTGTAATGTGTCTTGTCTCTAGCAAAAGACCCATCAACGCGGGGTTCACACATTATTACCATTATTATATTTGTATTTGACTTACACAAGCTATATTTGCTATTACTTTTGCAAATATATTATGTTTGTGTGTTATGCCATATGCTATATTTTTTATTATGCTTGAAAATATATGTTATATTATCCCAAATATGAGTAAGATGTGTGTTCTGCTGAATACTATTTTTTAATACAAAGTAATAATTTTATGACATAATTTTTTTGAATATATATTATGAATCTACAATCATAACCACCCCCAACAATGGTTGGACACAACAACGAGTTTAAACCATGTCGATATAGCTCATGTCAAACCCATGATGTATTTGTTACTTTATAAAATATATATTATGCCAAGCATGAGTAATGTGTCTGTTATAGTGAATGTTATTTTGTCAATACAAAATAATAATTTTACGACATAACTTTTTTGAATACATGTCATGAATCTACGATCATAACCACCCCCAACAATGGTTAGACATAACAACGAGTTTAAACCACGCCTAACTGGCTCATATCAAACCCATAACATTTTTGTTAAGTAGATAAGGAAAATCTTGACGAACTATAAAGCTGTTGGTAATTGATTTTGGTCCAATAGAATTTTCCTTTTTTTTTTTAACTTTGGTTTTTGCTAGTATGCTTTTGAATCAGGATCTCGTACTTTTAGATAAATATGACAAATATTGAAGAGGAAGAAGATGCTATTTTTATTAAAATAACTAACAATCTTTATGGCATATCCTTTTACCAAATTTATCATCTACCTTATGCATCTTTAAGGTACACAATGGACTTCGCAGAGTAAAAAGAAAGGCTTATGAGCCATATGTGATTGTTATAGGTTATTATTATCACGGTAAAAAAAAACTTAGAGATGATGCAAGAATATAAGTTTTGTTATCTTCGTTCACTACTTTAAAGAGAAAAAATATTTAAAAGCATTTGTAGCTACACTGAAACCACTTGAACCTCAAATATGCGGGTGTTATGGAGGACGTTTTACTCAAAATCTAAATGAATTAATCAAAATTATGGTAGTAGTGGCAACTTTATCATTGAATTGTTGAAAAAGTTCTCTAATCCAGGATTTAGACAGTCGGATGATCTTTAACATGGATTGGATGCTCACAAGCGTGTAGCACGACTTGCTGTTATTTAAGAAACAAATCCTTTTTTTGGTCCTATATTACTTGTTTGAGTTTGTTAAAGGTGAAAATCATCTTTTGGGATTGCTTAATTGGATGATATTATTTTTTGGCAAAATGTTACTAAATGATGTAAACGAGGGACGTTATGGAGGACGTTTTCTCAAAATTCAAATGAATTAATCAAAATTATGGTTGTAGTGGCATCTTTGTCGTTGAATTGCTGAAATAATTCTCTAATCCATGATTGTGACAACCATATGATCTTTAACATGGAGTGGATGTTTACGAGTGTGTAGTGAGACTTGCTGTTATTTGAGAAACATTTTTTTTATATTACTTGTTTGAGTTTGTTAAATGTGCAAATCATCTTATGGGGTTACTTAATTGGATGATATCATTTTTTGGTAAAATTTTACCTGGTGTGAGAAACAGGGGACATTATAAAGGACATTTACTCAAAATCTAAATTAATTAATCAAAATTATGATAGTATTGGCAATCTTTGTGGTTGAATTGTTGAAAAAGTTCTCTAATCCATGATTCAGATAGCCAGTTGATCTTTAACATGAATTGGATGCTCACAAGCATGTAACGTGACTTGCTGTTATTTGAGAAACAAATCCCTTTTTTTGTTCTATATTACTTGTTTGAGTTTATTAAAGGTGAAAATCATCTTCTAAGACTTAATTGGGTGATATCGTTTTTTTGAAAAAATTTATTAGATGAGGTAAACGGGGGATGTTATGGAGGACGTTTTACTCAAAATTTAAATGAATTAATCAAAATTATGGTAGTAGTGGAATCTTTGTCGTTGAATTATTGAAAAAGTTCTTTAATCTTGGATTGAGACAGCTAAATGAACTCTAACATGGATTGGATGCTCACGAGCGTGTAGTGTGACTTTCTGTTACTTGAGAAATAAATCCCGTTTTGTTATATATTACTTGTTTGAGTTTCTTACAGGTGAAAATCATCTTCTAGGACTAATTAATTGGGTGATATCATTTTTTGGTAAAATTTTCTTGGGTGAGGTAAACGGGGATGTTATATAGGAGGTTTTACTCAAAATTCAAATGAATTAATCAAAATTATGGTAGTAGTGGCATCTTTGTCGTTGAATTGTTGAAAACGTTCTCTAATACATGATTGAGTTAGCTAGATGACATTTAACATGAATTGGATGCTTACGAGTGTGTAGCTTGACTTACTGTTACTTGAGAAACAAATTCCTTTTTTTTCCTTCTATATTACTTGTTTGGGTTTGTTAAATGTGAAAATCATCTTTTGCGATTCCTTAATTGGGTGATATCATGGTTTGGTAAAATTTTACCGGGTGAGTTAAACGAGGGATTGTATGTAGTGAATTTGGAACATGTTTTTGACCATTTACTTGGGTTAGTACACCATAAATGGGTTCTATCATTACTAAAGCTAGGTCTGGATGGAGATTTCTTAATGTTGGAAGAAAGAAAAGATTAAGAATTCATTAGTTGTGCGACAAAACTTATAGAATACGAAATCAAATTTTAGAGGAGTGTGGGTATTGTGTTTGATGTAAGATTGGTGAATAAGACATTGGTGATTCCACCGTTGAGCATCAATGACATGACAGAGTCGGTATTCAGGGATTTGATTGCATTTGAACAGTACGACCCATCAACATCCACATTTCAATTTCGTGAGTGATTATATTAATCGTATGGATTGTTTGATTGATTCAACGAAAGACGTTGAAATTCTTTGTCTTGTTGAAATCTTTGTCAGTTATAAAGGTAGCAACGAATGGGTTGCTAATATGTTCAATAATTTATGCAAGTCTATCGTCGGGCCACATAAGTCGTCCTTTTATCATTCTTTTGTGATGTCGGAGTGTTCAATGAAGTAAACATGCATTATTGTAAATAGTGTAATAGTTGAATGGCCAACTTAAGAAGCAACTATCTAAACAGTGCATAGGTCATTCTTTAAGTGTGTGTTGGCTCAACTTTACTTGTACTGGTTTTTTTTGCGAACCGTTTATATCATAAGGAGCTTTTATGAGAGTTATATATATGAATAATTATTGGATGATTTGTCAATAGCTATGGATGTTAGTGAGGAGAATGATTGAAAAATGATCTATATTCACACACATATATATAGGGCAGGGTTCAAGCTACACTTGGTGTAAAACAAAGAAGTTTTACACCCACCAATAACTTTATTTCAATTTTAGGATTTATCAATATAACTGTTAATAATATCTCAAAGATGCATGTAAAAAAATAAAGTAATCAAAGATGTACAAGTCCATCATCATAATCATGTTAAAAATTAAATAAAAGTAAGTATAGTGATTATATGGTTACAAATATCGGATTAATTTGAATTTTTGCGTACTTGATAAGCACAATAAAAATAGCTTAAATGGAATTGATAAATTATGAATACGAGAAAACGTTATAAACAGGTGCAAAACTTCTTAATCATATTGTTAACATATATAACATATATTTCCTAGTTGTCATTTATAGAGTTGCCATTTATAAGAGTTGACTAATAATATCTAAATCTTTACGTTAATTAGGTTTTATATTTTCCTTACTTGTATCATTCTCATAACCTTATATAAATGGTCTCTATTGTAATAATTTTATATTATCATACAATCAATTCAATATATTTCTTTATTTTCTATAATCTTAACATGGTATCAGATGATTAAAATCCTTTTATCTACCAAAATGATACAACTTCTTTTACGTTATTCTAACTTCTTTTATTGTTGCTGGGACGATGTATATAGTCGTCCGCTAGACTATAATAGTCACCTACCCAAACATTTATTACCTCGTGGTTGTTACTCAATGACCATTAACTTTAGTTACACCCATCATCTATCCTTCTTAAACTAACCACGAAAGAAGCGTACCCTTTGTCATCACCAATCTTCATCTTAAAACACCAGCATCAAACCACTTTTACACTACCACTACCAAACAAAACCATTACTATCATTCAAAACTAATGTGAGACTCTATAGAAACCTATCCCACATCTATACCTATTGAAAAGCAAAACCAAATATACCAAATCATGAAAACCTCTAAACTATAGTTCACCAAATCATCACTGTTCATTCACCAGTTTTAATAAAATAAAATAAAAATCAGCTTCCAATTCTAGTTTTTATTTTTATTATATATATATATTGTGTGCATCATGGGTCAATATGAATTTTTCTTAATGGGTTTCATGGATTCGTTTTTAAATTTAAGTTGGCTTTTTGTATCATTTTGAGTTTGAAAGGGGGAAGTAAACATATATACACATCTGGACCACAGAGCCAATGTTGTCACATGTGCCAAATAATCAGAGCCAACCTTCTCACCTGTGTTAGACAATTAGAGTTGGACATCCATTATGTGGGATCTTAGCCATGCGGGACCTTGCACTAAATGTCAATTGTATCGAACCTCAGTCATGTCGGATCTCACCTCAAGCGTTAACTATGACGTGCCGGACCTCACCTTGAATGATAACCGTGACGTTTCGGACCTCGCTTTAAATGGCTACTATGCCGAACAACCAACTACCATGTCGGACATCTCTTGCTGGATAATGTTTACCCTAAGCCATCGTCAACTAAATTTTGGTCAGCCTTTCAAGGCATACTTTCCAAAGTTAAATTAGTCTCTTACTATTTTGAGTTTGAGGGGGGATGTTAACATATATAATATATATTGCTAATTGTTATTTATACAGTTACCATTTGTAAGAGTTAACTAGCAATATCTAAATCTATATGTTAATTAGATTTTATATTTTTATTATTTGTATCATTCTCATAACCATATATAAAGGGTCTTTCTTGTAATATTTTAATATTATCATACAATTAATTTAATAATATATCTATTTTTTATATTCTTAACATGGTATCGGAGGTATAATCCTCCTACATGTTCTTAGTTTATTCTTACGTTATCTATTCTCTATTATAAGTTATGTCGTTGTGTCACAAACCCTTTACAAATCACAACACCCATCAACACTAAACAACACCATCACTTACTAACCCTAAAAACACCAAATAGTATAGCCTAACTTTTCTTTCACATATAGAACTCTAAATACTACCACTACATATAAACCATTAATTTTACCCCTCCTAAACCAAACATGACGATTCCAAGCATATAAAGATCACCTCAAATGCCTTTTTTTGTTCTCGGTGAATTGTTCGAATTTATTAAAAGTGAAAATGATCATCTAGATTTGTTTAATTGAGTTATGATGATAATGCTAATAATGATAGTGGAGGTGGGCTAGGTAGTGATGTTATACGAGGTACTAATAGTGGTGGTAGAGGTAGTGCTTACAATCCTGATACTGATAGCCAATATGATGGTGGTATGTCATGGCGTGTAGATGATAATTATTATGCCCGCAAGACACAAACCACGGATATTGACTTGGAATAATTAAGCAGCGTATGCATTTATCAAATCTAACTAGGTTCTAGTGGCTATGATCCCCATTCACAAAGCTATCAGCGCGATGATGATCAACTGCAGAGCTTAAACTTAGGCCAACGCTATTACGGTGGACATGGATACAACTATGATTATGATGGTCTCAAATATAGCATCTCACGAGGCGGAATATGTAGTTATGGTTTTAGCACTAGTTATGGAGGTTTTGCACAAGATTATGCTAGTAGTGGATGATCAAATAATAGTATTATTGCTTGTGGCGGTTATTATGAAAATGATCGTGTAACGTGTCACGATGAATCTCCAGGTAGCAGCGAATATTGGGGATTTGGGTATTATCATCACCATGCCTAACCAAATTTTCTTGATTATGAGTCATCTAGTCATTCATCTCATCTTACTCCACAAGTGTCAATTTCCAACTTCCTTTATATCCTTATTCTTCATTGCTGGAGTCCTGGAGTAATAATGATAATTATAATCCATATCATTATTTTAGGCCTAATTGAATTTATATTTAAGATATTTGTGCTTTATAAAATTGTATTGTTATATATTTATTAAATTATGATGTAATATTATATTACTAAGTGCGGCATATGTTGGCATTTGGATGTAGGCTACGTAACTTGTACTAGATAATGTGCTTATCTAGTTGATATATCCTAATAATATCATACTTTAGAATTTTTTTCATATTTTTTTTTGTGACTTTTTGGGCCTTTTAAATAATGAATCGGTCCTAATCGCCAAAATCGAAACCAACGGATTCTCGAGCAAATTGACAGTGAATTAAAATATAGTCAATGTCTTCCCCACTTTCCTTACATAATACGCACCATGAGGGAGACAAACACATATATGGTCTCCACCTTTAGATTAAGTCACACATATTCACGTGTAAAATTGGTTCGACTCTTTTTTTAAGATGCACATGAATATGAAAACAAAATTATAGGGTTTGGTGTACGTTCACGATTTAATTAGTACAAAAGTATTGTATATTTGAATTATATATATATATATATATATTGTGGACTTAAGTTTATAATTTTAATTTCATTGGTATTTGCTTTTTTTTATTTTTCTTTTGGACTTGGCTCCAACAACAGTACTCACCTCATCCCTTTCACCCATGGTTCAAAGTATTGGCCGATACCGATCCGATATAGCTAATACCGAGTTAGAATAAGGGGTGCCGAACTGCTATTATGACCCAATATGATTAAATTTTCGGTATTTTAAAATATCACCGATATTTTAACAAAATCACACCGATTCGCTGATATTTCACTCTGTATTACAAAAAAAAAACAAAAAACAAAAAGGTGACTAAAGTGACATAATTGAATAATTGAATGAAGTGACTGCTGTAACAAAAACACAAGAAAAACAAAACTTGCTGTATGTTGAATTTTGGAAACTTGGAGTGTAAATTGGCAAAAATTACAAAAAAAAAAGTTAGAGTGTAAATTGGCAACTATCAAATAATAGTATTGCTAGTCGTGGTGATTATTATGGAAATGATCGTGGAATGTATTATGATGTATCTTCAAGTAGCAGCAGTTATCGGGGATTTGGATACAGCATCACTATGGCCAACCAAATTTTCTTGATTTTGAGTTATTTAGTCATTTATCTTATTCTTACCCCACAAGTGCCAATTCTCAACTTCCTTTATATCCTTATTCATTGGCGGAGGGAGCATAGGACAAGTGGGGGCTTAAGCCCCCACATAGATTTGAAATTTTTTCATAGTAGGTATGGTATTTTTAAATTGCTATAGGGGCTTTTTTATGAAATTCAAAATTATGAAGTTTTCTCTATAAAAAAAAAATAGAAATATGGGGTCTGGTTTGTATGTATTATTAGAGAAAAATTGTTCTTCACCTTTGAACCCATTAATTATACAAACAAAAAAATGATATTGGCCTTCAAAATTTTACTTATTATAAGTTTGCCCCTCGTATAAGATTATCTATTGAATAATTTAACAGTTGAAGTAATATTAAATGTCTAGAGTAAAAGAACACATAGACCCATATTATATTTTTGAAATATATTTTATCTTCTCACATCTTACTTATTTTTAACTAAATAGAAGGAAGATGTAGGTCTATTTCTTCTAATTATAAACAACAAAAATCTCCCAAACCACCTAAAGAAAATGTATGAAATTAATATATGAAAATGCGTAAATTTGTCAAAAAAATAAATAAATTTGAACATTGAGAAAGTTATGGTAAAAAACATTAAAAATGAATGTCTTTTAATGTTTTCAAGATATGAAACCTCATAAAAGAATTTATGCGACTTGTGTTTTTTATTTTTTTATTTATTTTATGTTCATGCCTTTATGTAATAGATGTTTAATATATAATATTTTTGGTGTTATTACTCTTTGTAATTAAAAAAAATTGTTTAGTGTTAATCAAGCCCCCACTAAGTCGAAATCTTGACTCCGCCATTGTCATCATTCCTCATTGCTGGAGTCCTTGATTAATAATGATAATTACAATTCATATCATAATTCTAGGCCTAATTAAACTTATATTTTAGATATTTGTTATTTATAAAATTGTATTGTTATATATTTATTGAATTATGATGTAATATTATATTACCAAGTGTGACAAATGATGGTATTTTGATGTAGGCTATGTAATTTGTACTAGATAATGTTATTATGCTTATTTAATTGATCCATCTTATTAATCTCATACTTTAGAATTTTTCCATTTTTTTGGTGATTTTTTGGGCCTTTTAAATAATAAATCGGTTCGTATCACCGAAACGAAAACCGATACCGATATTCGAGTTGAAAATTGAGTAGCCGAGTTGGCCTCCGAAATCACGACTTTGAACCATACTTTCACCCAATGTTCTAAAAATTGTAAATCGAACCTAGATCGGTGAGGAGGGGATTCAGGATTTTTGGAGAAATTGAAAAAAATCGGGGATTAATCGGCAAATCCATAATTTGAAAAATTGGGAATTAAATAAATATAACAACATTTCTATACTCATAAATAGTTTTCAAAATAACATAATATTAATAAAATATAATATATCTTTGAAATTAATATTAATTTTTCAACATTCAAGTAACAAAATATGCATAACCAAAATTTAAGGAGTGCTTTTGTAAAATTTAAAACTTAAAATGGATCAAAATGAAATAACTTAAAATATTGGGCCTGAACACAAAAATAAAAAAATAAACTTAAAAGCAACTCTCTCCCACTAGTTGAAACCTAGCCCGCTGCCAACCACAACTGCTTTTTCTTCTTCTTCTTCTTCTTCTTCTTCTTCTTCTTCAACGAGCTTCTTCTCTTTCAACAAGCTGCTTCTTCTTCTTCTTCAACGAGTTGTTTCTCTGTTTCCCCCTTTTTTTTTTTTCCGATTTTGGTCCGATTCCCGATTTTGGTCTGATTTTTGACCCAGCCGATTTTCCCAACCGATTCATGAAAATTGAATCAGGTAACTCCCGATTTTTAATTTTTGGCCGATTTATCGACAAAAGATCCCGATTTTTAGAACACTACATGCACACATGCACAAGTAAATCAGAACTAAATAAAATACAGCCTTATTATAATTATTATTTAAAATATATATATATATATATCTATATGCGAACCACTTATTCGCAATCTGACCTTCAAAAGTAATGGTTTCCTGCATCCTCCTTAATTTTCAATTGTATCAAACTTATCCATGACATGAAATCTATTAAGTAAATAAACAATATGTAATATAGTCAACTAATTATTTATGTAGTTTCAACAAACTATAACTAGGCACCAAGTTCTACGTGTTTACGAAAGCACAGAAGTTTATAGCAAATTAGTAATTATGCATTTATGCTTTCAATTGAAACTCAAAACATTGATTGGGTAACATATGCAATTATACTTTTCCAGCCCCTCATATTATCATCTAACCTGGCATTTGCCTTAACAGTGAAACCCAACAAATGAATATCTTTATTATCTATTATTCGATGTATGGACATTCATTATTTATTTAAAGAAGTATTCAGTAATGATATCAGCCAAGACAGTTTCTTAAGATCATGAGGTCCACAACTTCACAGGAATAAGTGGGCTCTTAGTGGGTGGATAAAATACATGTTTTCTTCATCTAAGTGAGCAAAGCCACGTGAGCATTCTTGAGGTAGGACCCTTAGAAATCAATCTACAGGCCAGAAACCCCATCTGGCCTCATTTGAGTTATATAGATGCAGATGCTCATACTATAAATACAAGTGCAACACCTTCTTCAATCACAAAACTTCAATGCTGCGGTGTGTAGGGCGAAAAAAAAATAAAAAATAAGAGAAACAGCCAAACAGCGGAAATAGACGCACGGAAATATAAAATAGGGTTAATTGCATTTTACCCACCCGAACTATGTACTCGGTTATACTGTGCCATACCAACTATTAATTTTTACAATTTTTACGCCAAACTATTAAATTTGTTACACTTTGCCCTAAATTAATAACAGGGTTAATAAATTGACGGAATGAAGGGGCAAAATCGATAAACAACATTTTTCTTGAATTTCTCCCGCCAAAAACGTTGTCGTGAATCAGGTGGACCAGTTCCAATTATTTGGCATAGAAATAATCTCTCCCTCAATCGAAATAGATCCACACACTTCTAATAATCCTCCATTGCAAAACCTTTACTGTTTATCAATTAATTCAGCCTTAAAGATCACCTAAATTATTGATTAAAAACAGACTTTGTTTAATTGATTCTAGAGAGAGAGGCGGCAACAAGACACGGCGGAGTACCAAATCGGAACATTCGTCAGCGAGAAATCTTTCCCTCTCCGCTCAGTTTACCGACAGAACTGCC
This sequence comes from Lonicera japonica, assembly GCA_021464415.1. Taxonomy (NCBI): domain Eukaryota; kingdom Viridiplantae; phylum Streptophyta; class Magnoliopsida; order Dipsacales; family Caprifoliaceae; genus Lonicera; species Lonicera japonica. Next base: position 30,486,706 of record CM038468.1, read on the forward strand.
CGAGCTCTCTCTCGATCTCTATTGGCCTGCTTACTGTGTTACTCAAGCTTGTCAGGCTTTTGTTCAGTCAATTCATCATTCATCATTCCTCTTTCTTTGTTTTGCCAGTAGTCTGAGCGGCGTTGAAGGCATGGCCCCCATTATTTATCAACCAACCAAGTGCCTCTCTCTCTAGAATCAATTAAACAGAGTGTTTTTGATCAATTAAAGCGATCTTTGAGGTTGAATAGATTGATGAATATTAATGATTTTGCAATGGAGGTTTTGCGGAGCCGCCAACAACTATCACCGTGGGCATTGTGGGATGTAAAATCGAGCTTGGCTTGTTGGTAAAATCTAGAGAGAAATTTTGTGGGGCTGAATTTTAGAGAGAGAGTATGGGTGGTTTAGAAAAAGTAGTGTAGAGAAGGGGAGCTGAAGAAGAAGAAGAAGGGGCTAGTCGCAACAATTATGCATCACTTTTTTCAAGCATTTCACATTTGCCTTCTCTCTCTTTTTTTCTTCTGATTGTGCGCGCTCGGGGAGTAGACCGTGGGAGCGGTGGCGTGTGGAGAGGGATGGTGGGAGTTGGTGGAGGACGAACGAAAGGGTGTCGACGGTGGAGAAAATGGAGGGGAGATGGTGTTGGTGAAGATGGGGAGAGAGATAACGTGAGAAATTGAAGGGAAATGTTGTTTACCAATTTTGCCCCTTCATTCCGTCAATTTATTAACCCCGTTACCAATTTAGGGAAAAGTGCAACAAATTTAATAGTTGGGAGTAAAAATTGTAAAAATTGATAGTTAGTATGGCACAGTGTAACCGAGTGCATAGTTCGGATGGGTAAAATGCAATTAACCCTATAAAATATAAAGGGGAAAAGTTGGTCTCATGATCTCTCTCTTCTCTTTTTAAGTATATTTCAATTCTCAAAAGCCCCTCAACTTATATCTCTTATAATTACATACCCTCAACTATAAATTTATGCATACAAGTCCCCATTTTATTTTATTTTATTTTCAAAAGAAGTATTGCCAAAATCGTCAGGAGTGCCACGCACCCCCCCCCCTCGTCACACTGTAGCTACGCCCCTGGTCTTAATCATCTTTCTTTTTTAGGAAGCAAAATAGTTGAAGTCTTAGTAGTTTTTTTAGCCAACCTTCTCGAGAAAGTTTTGCCCTTCTGCTCCCATTCAATCGATCAAAAATATAATTAAGGTGGTGTTTGATATAAAAACTAAAATTTGAAATTGAAAATTGATAATTGAAAAAAATTGTTTATTTAGATCTGAAAATTGTATTTGAAAAAAATGTTGTTCGTTTGAATATAACACATTGGAAAATTGAATTTTTTTAGTTTGACAATTTTACCTTTATTAATTTATTTGGATCTCATTATTCTAAAATATAAAGGGTCATTTGGATTTTGGGTACAAAGTTTTGTTATAATTGAGCTTGGGTACCAAAGTTTTTAAAAATTGAACTTTAGGTACTATTTTACGCTATTCTTAATGTCAAACATGATCGAGTTATTAACTGTTAACTCAAATCTTTTGTGATAAGAACACCATTGTTTAACATTAAGGGTGGCAAAAGTGAGAAAAGTGTTGGGAAGAGATGAGCAGCAAGAGTGAGAAAAAACGAGGTGGGGCAAATGCTACTTAAGGATTTTCTTGACCAACCTCTACCTTACCGTAAGTAGAAGAAAAAGAAAAGACAGAAACAGAAAAGTGTGGATAATTTTGGTAACCTCATTCACCAATCCCAACCACCTCCTATCCATTATCTCCTGTCCCCACCCTCATTGTCGCCGCCTTCGCCGTCTGTCTTCCACATCTTATTTTCATCTAAAAAGACCAAGGAATGAATGTTCCCTCATCTCCTCTATCGCCACCACTGTTGCCACCATTCAGGGCGGTACTTTTTTTTCTCGTTGGTTCTTCTCTTCTTCTTGAATTGGTTCTATATTATCTTTTTCTTGTTCTTGCCAAGGGAATTTCTCTCTCTGTGAAGTGGTTTTAAGAGACCATTTATCTTGAATTTGATCTAGAAAGCTTGGACTGGGCTTTATCTTATTCTTTGTGGGGTTAATTTGTTATTGGGTCTTAATTTGATTAGAATAATATACCTCGAAATTGAGGGTTTTGAAAGTATTGGCAGATTGGGTTTTTTAGAGAGAGGAGAAAGAAAGCATAGAAATGAAGTGGAAGTGAGAGAGAACCTGGAACTCAATTTTTTTTCCCGGGTGAAAGGAGAGAGAAAGTGTTGGCAGAGTGGTTTTTTTTTTCCGGCGACATATGTGGGGGAGATAGAGAGGGCGGTGAGGGTCGGGGGATTGTGCATTGCAGTGGTGAAGGAATATGGGAGGGTTCTTTCTCTCGTTTCTTTTGACTGTGATTTGGAGAAAAAATATTATGCAAGAGTTTTTGTTAATTGCTGAGGACAACTTCAGTACTTCAGATCTAAAATTGGATTGAGTTAACGATCAACGTTAATTGACTCACGGAATGGGGGAAAATAGGACCTAAAGTTTAATTTTTAGAAATTTTAGCACCCAAAGCTTAATTATGACAAAACATTAGTATCCAAACTCAAATGACCTAATGTAAAAGGGTAAAATTTTCAATAAATTTTTAGTTTTAAGTAGAAAAAATTAAGTTGACACTTTATTTTTATTTTTTTATTTTACTTTTTAACAAACAACTTTAAAAGCCCTAAAAAATTCCTCCCAAAAGCACTAAATTTCTCTCGCAAATTAAAAACCTCTGTTTTGTTATGTTCCGTTCTGTTCTTGGAGGTTTGTTATTCTCTTTAGTTTCTCCCTTAATTTTCACCTCTTCATTAATTATATATAATAACTTTTTTCCTTGCTTGCTTGCTTTTGTCATACTTTTTACTTTATGGTTGTTTTATGGATTGATTGAGTGTTAATGCATGCCTTAATTGATTGATGGGCTGAATTATTTATTTACTTATTTATAATTGATTGATTAATATAGGCTGAGGTAATATATTATCTTGAAGAGGCATCAATAAAATAGAAAGAAAAATATTTGATTTGTATAAGAAGTTTGAAAATAAATTGATGTGATGAGATACATTACATCTTATTGTCATTTTTATGAGTACATGTACATGACTTTCATCCTTCATTATTTTTTGTGGGAAAGTTTTCTTCATCATTCTGAAAGAAATTTTTTCAGTGGAAAAGTTTAAAACGCAAGACGATTTCTCTCCATGTGCTTAACTTACTTTCTAACATTTCACACAAATTAAGTGTTCTTATTTTTATTTTTCATATTTTTATCAAATGGACTTGAAGGGTTAGTTATTTGTTTTTTTGGTTTGATTTTGATTGGTTTTTGCTCACAAAAGAATTATGAAACTTTATGACTAAATAATTGCGGAGGGATTTGCTAACATTGATCTAACATGGACAAATTGTAGAGCTCATCAAGTGCTAATAAAAGGTAGTATCATTACATTGTAACTCTATATATAGCTAAAATGTGTTTAAATTAGAGACAATATGTTAATATGTGAGCAGACCCAGTGGGTCCAAGCCTCTCCCAAACCACCCAAGCTCGCTCACAACCCATGGAAGAAGGCAAAAATTAAGAGATGAGTGACCTGGTGAGATTCCACACACACCCCTTATCTTTTTCCCTTCTTCCCTTTTTCTTCATGGAAAATTTCTCTTACTAATCACCGAATGTATTGGATTCCACAAAAAACGAAAAACTAATAAAACATCTCACCAAATTATTCATTTATTTTTCCACTTTCTAATATAATTAGTGGTATTTTTAATCATTTTTCATCTATTATGTTAACCATGCCTTCAATTTGGGTCGAAGGGAGTACTTGTTAATGTTTTGTGAGTCAAAAATTGATAAAAGAGAAAGGAAACTTAAGGGTATGTGCAAAAATTATCGTTTAAATCCTTGAATATTTTGACTCGCCAATAAGATGTGCCACTTTAAATAAAGAGATCAGGGCTTCACTTTAGCAAGTCACTGGGAAGAAATAATTCCATCTTCGAGTGTAACATCTTTTTACACGCACATTTGATCTTTGTAAGAGCATTTGATTTAAGCGAACTGCGATCCATGTTTTAATCAATTCCAAACAAATTAGTAACCTATGATGCATCAATAAGATTTTCAGACACGATTCTATAATGAACAAAGTCGAAACAAGTAAAGGACAATATACAAACAGCCATTATACTTGTATAGATTTGTGGTAGATAAGCACTCAAACTGTCTGGACAAAGCAGATGCGGCACTTTTAGTTTAAAGGGCACGCTTAGAAGAAAAAAAGTTATCAACGGTTCCACTCATATAACATTCCTTTAACAGGATAAATAACAAAGTCCCAATATCCTTGCAACACTAAACATTCACAATATTAATAAATCACGAACAAGGGGAGATGAATAAGCCTAAGCCTGCTAATCAGGGCTTGCTGTTTAACAAATGTTGATCAACCCATTTTGGTGGGTGAGTCGCTAGACAATTAGAAGTCATGATCTCTTAGTCTCTGACATTGTGGAGTTTGCATTACATAAATATGACAAAAACAAATGTCGGATCTCATCATATTCAGAGTTCTTCAAGCATAGCTGTGTGGTCAAATGTAGCCATGTCAACTTGGATCAAATAAGATTAGATCCATTTCATTTCTGATGTAGATATGAAAATATGAAAACATGATCTCATCATCTATTGAAAACATCTTTCATGAGTCATGACCCTCTTGTATTTCGTTGTGCGCTTACTTAACGAGTAACCACAAGATGCCTCTTAGCCAACAGCCCAGCCCCCCCCCCCCCCCCCCCCCCCCCCCCCACACACCCTATCTCTCTCTATAGGTTTGACATGCTCCTCGGCTCTCATTAGTTGACACTACTGCAATATGTGAGATTGCTATTCAAATGACATAAGCTTTCCCTGGGTAATGCCTCTTCGCATAACCTTCATGAGAAAGTACTCACTGTCTTATACTTAGTAATTCAAGTTTAAGGGTAAACATCTACAAGATCAATGTTAGGAAATGCCTCCACAATGATGCAGTCAGAAAGTTTCATGATTCTTTCATGAGCCAATCAATCGAACCAAAACAAAGAACTTAGCACTTAAGGGTCCGTTAATCCGTTTGATAACAACATGGAAAATGATAACAAAAACAGTTGATGTGTGAAATGATTGTGGTGAGTTGTTTCAATCAGGGCATCGACACTTAATCAATCCACAAAACAACCACAAAAACTCTGACAAAAGCAAGCAAGAAAGAAAGTGTATATAATTAATAGGTCAAAAGGCAGAAAGAGAAGTAACCTCCAAGAACCGAGATTCTTAATCCCAGTTAGTTTACTTCATTCGTGAGAGAGGGCTGTGGAAAGTTGTTGCAGAAAAAAAAGAATCAGGGCTTGAGCAATCAGTTGGTGAGAGAATGTGGAGACTGCGTGTGCGTTTACTTTCAAAAACCAACTAGTCTCTCAACAAGCCTCTTGAACAATTGTAGACAATTCTGCATTCAGGCACAGCCCTTTGTATATTAGCTAAATTTGTTACATGCCCAATAATCATAATGCTTACAATCTGATGAGTAATTATGCAAGTCATTAGTGTATTTGAGAAGCTATCAATTTGGCACGGTGCAGACTAGGGATGTTAAAAATCTAAAAACCAAGCAATTGAAACAACAGACCCAATCCAATATAATTATGTCATATACTTTGATTCGTTTGGATTGGGTTGAATCAGATTTTCAAAAAAACAAAAACCGGCATTAATTGGATATGTTGAGGTTTCTTGTAGTCCAAAACAGAGAGAAACTGAAAAGAATAAAACAGTTTTTTATGATAACTCAAAGAAGTATTGCACCCAAACCATTGAGCACCCCCTATTTGGAATCATTTGCCACCAACAGCATCGACATGCACTGAATAACAACAAAATTTCTCAAATATGTTGCGACAGAGAATAAGCTATAGGAGGCCAAGCTAAAATATGCGTCATAGATACACCCAACACCTTCTCATACGGTGGTTATATTCCAAAATGAAGGTTTTCTCCCTTTTTCCTCTAATTGTCAAGCTTGTAGAGGAACATTGGTGTTTTCCTAACCCCGCCCCCCCTCCCCCCTGCCTCACAAGTCTTTTTTTTTTTTCATGGAATTTTTTTCTTACTCGTCACCGAAAGAATTGGATTCCATGGAAAAACCGAAAAAGTAATAGAACATCTCGCGAAATTAACTACTCATCTATTTTTCCAACTTTTAACAGAATTAGTAGTATTTTTAGTCATTCTCCAACTCTTTTGCTAACCATGCCTTTCATTTGGGGGCAGAGGGAGGATTTGTTGTTTTTGTTTTATAAAGAAAAAATCTGAGAAAAGGGAAAGGAAAATTAAGGGTAGGTACAAAAGTTATGGTTTAAATCCTTGAATATTTTGACCCGCTAATAAGATGTACCACTTTCAATACACAGATCAGGGCTTCACTTTAGCAAATCACTGGCAGGAAAGAAATTTCTCTCCTTGTGTGTGACAACTTTTGCACACAACGACACAAACATAACTGATCATTGTTAGAACATTTGATTTTCAGGTGATGAGTAACATACGAACCACGATCCATAGATTCAATATTATCACCTCTTCCCTCATATAACATTCCTTTAATAAGATAAATAACACAGACTCAATCTGAGTTTAACAGTGGAGAGTAAGTTTAAGGATAAAATGAACAAGAATGCTTCAAAGGTAGTATCTTAATTGCTTTAAAAAAAATCCAAAAAAACTATTAAAGAAACCAAATTTAACAAGACCAAAATATTCTTCTTCTTTTTTTGATAGGGATGACCAAAATATCCTTGCAACACTAAACATTCACTATACAAATAAATCATGGACATGGGGAGATGAATAAGCCTAGGCCTACTAATCTCTTCAACAAAAGTTGTCTGTGAATTATATTAGAGATATAGAGAAGAGAAAGAGAAAGGTTGACAATGGAGATTGAGATTGTACGTGGTTAAATTATAACGCTCCTTCTTTCTTTTGAGAGGTAGAGGCTCGGGCATTAGGTGAAGGCAAATTAGGAATGAGGACATTCAACTGGTGATTCATCCAATCAATCAATAAGGATCGAAGTGGCTGTAAGAAAGGACTTGCCTAGCCTTTCTCCGTGTAATAGAGTAAGAAAGGGGCCAGTAGCTGGTCCATATAAAGTCGAGTCCAGAAAGTGAGAGCCAGGAAAGCATAAGAAGTGTCTGCTTTAAAAGACGATGTTAAAAAGTCATCTAAGATGTTAAACAATGGCTTTGCTCACTTAGATGAAGAAAACATGTATTTTATCCACCCACTAAGAGCCCACTTATTCGTGTGAAGTTGTGGACCTCATGATCCTAAGAAACTGTCTTGGCTGATATCATTACTGAATACTTCTTTAAATAAATAATGAAAGTCCATACATCGAAAAATAGATAATAAAGATATTCATTTGTTGGGTTTCACTGTTAAGGCAAATGCCAGGTTAGATGATAATGTGAGGGGCTGGCAATTGGCAAAGTATAATTGCATCTGTCACCCAATCAATGTTTTGAGTTTCAATTGAAATCATAAATGCATAATTAGTCCTGTATAGAATAGTTCCAATTTTGTTATATAATGCTCCATGGTATTTTAGGAAAGGAAATCAAGTATTACTAATTTGCTATGAACTTCTGTGCTTTCGTAAACACGTAGAACTTGGTGCCTAGTCATAGTTTGTTGAAACTACATAAATAATTAGTTGACTATATTACATATTGTTTCTTTACTTAATAGATTTCATGTCATGGATAAGTTTGATACAAATGAAAATTAAGGAGGATGCAGGAAACCATTACTCTTGAAGGTCAGATTGTGAATAAGAGTTTCGCATATATATAGATATATATATTTTAAATAATAATTAAAATAAGGCTTTATTTTATTCAGTTCTGATTTACATGTACATGTGTGCATGTATATTATTTTATTCAGTTTTGATTTACATGTACATGTGTGCATGTATATATATATATATATCAGAAGATTACTCCTATTATAATTTTTGGTGAGTGGCTAGAATTGGTACCATGGCCATTAGGAACTACTTTATAGAGGATCACATGCATGGGTTTTCTTGTTAGGACTCAATCCTCTATGTCCACCCAATCAATGGTGTTGTAGCCCTAGATGTTTCTTTGAAAGAGATACTTGGGGTTGCTACTGCCTAAAATTGTTGGTTTATTTTATGCCACATAGCTAAGTTAAACAAATCCTTGTGACGTTGCCAATGTACAGACATACAACACGGAGGCATGGTGACTTCGAGTTTATTCAAATTGCGAACTCCTGATTTCGAATTTCTGGCTACGCCACTGATTAAGATATCAAACAAACTTACTCTACTCGCACAGTTTGTGTGAGGGAGTTGTACTCTCACGCTTTTTGGTGGCTCCAAAATAAAAGCTAGAAATATTAATTTACTGTATTAAAAATATAAAAAAATAAAATAAAAAGTAATATTGAAATTGTGGGATTTGTGTAAATTGTAGAATAACCGGCCAAATGACTATTAAACTTTTGATTTAATACTACTTTGACTTTTAAATTTTAAAACGAATCAATTTGGTCATCAAATTTCGAAGTTTGTATGACTTTGACAATTCCGTCCAATTTGATTGTTGAATTTGATACATTTGCGTAACACATGACTTCGTGTAGGGTTATTTTGTCATATTGCAACATAACGGCATTTTCCTCTAATAATTCCTGCAAAAATGAAACACACACAGTTCATAAAATACAGTAATAGTAATATTTTTAATAAACACTGCAATTTGAGTTGTTTTATAACCAAAATGATTAAAATACACTTAAATAAAATCATGTACGTTGCACGCTGTTTTATCCCGTTCAATTTGACAGTTAAATTGAAAGGAATCATCAAAGTAGTACTCCTTTCGAAGTTGGATGGCCAAAGTGGTTTTTTAAAAATTTGATGGTCAAAGTGATACTAAATCAAAAATTTAGCAATCATTTAGATTATTTACACTAAATTATATTCACATTTTTTGTGTGAATTTTATGTCGAGCATCTCCATTAAATAAATAAAATTAGATTAGAAAATGCCTTTGATTACTAATTATGCTCTACAATAGGTAGTTATTTTTTCAATAAAACGTTGGTGTTATTACCAACGGAATTACGAATATTGTATGAATAATGTATAAATTTAAAATTATATAATGCAACTTATTTTTAGTGATATTATTATTTGCTTGGCAACAATAGGTAGCCTTTTTAATAATTAAAATTGTGGGGTCTACTTTATTGACCGGTTATAAATTAATCGGTTCAAAATAAAAAATAAAAAAAAAAAAGAAGAAGAAGAAGTAGATGATTTTCTAAAATTTCAAAATATTCAATTATTTATCATTTTAATAAATGGAATTAGTGGAGCCAGCAATTTGATTATTAAGAAAAAATAACTTTAATGCTAATAGACGTAGATTTTATCATTTTTTTAAAGTACTGCAAATATTAAATTATCATTAGGGTAAAATTGTAAACCAGCATTATTAATTTAAGATTGATTATAATTACTTTTTTAATTCTAGAGATGATTTCATTAATTTTTGTTCCCAAACTAGCATAATTTAATTAAAAAAAAAATACTTACACAAAATATATATTACTTGCAAGTGCTTACAAATTGGACGTAAATAGTTAATCTAATCATTCAACTGTTAACAATTATTTGAAATTCTCATTTTGCAGTTAATTTTTTATTGCAAGTGAACAAGTGCATGTTTACCTTCCTGTTTGCTATCAATTCTTCATTTTATTTCTAAATTAATAATATTTTGAAATTGGATAAAAGTATAGTTCTAAAAAAATGCAGAGTTTCAGAAAGAGTTCGAAGACGAAGACGCAGGTTCAAAATTGCAAGGTTTAGAGCATCTCTATGTACGTTTTTAATTTTTCTATATAAAATTTATCCAATTTGTAAAAGTTTTGATCTCTAGTAGTCTTTTACAATTGATATTTGTGTAAAATGCACTATTATTTTACACTGCTACATTTCTTTCTCCTCGATTTTTTAATAAAATTTTAAAATGCAATAATTTTAAATAAAAATTATAAATTCTAATAAAAATTACATATTTAAAATGTATTCATCAAGACTTATAATCAAGACAAGATTCATTGTAAATCTTAAATATAAGATTACATATAGAAAATCCAAATAAATAAATAATAATAATTGCATAACAATGACATCTAACATGTTTTGATATCTTATTGTTTTTTTCAAATTTTACACAACAATTTACAAAACTACAATTGGAACATATAAATATATATACTTTTTTGAAATTTAAATTTTGTATAAAATTGGATTGACTCGTAAAATTTGCACTTCAACTTTGACATAATTATACTTTTATACAACCATTGAAAATACTGTTATTGAATTCGACCGTGGTAAAGCCAGAACCCAGAGCAAATTCCACCCGTGAATTAACGGATTCCCATAAAACCCAGAGAAGCGCCAAACTTTCTGATACTTATGATTAACATCCGCATCTATATGATAATGAGAAAAGGAAAACCCACTCAATCTATACTTGTTGTCAAACAATTATCAAAGCCCAACTGAATGCGAACAAATCCCATTTGAGCACTCAAACACAGTTTCCAATAGAAACACAAGATCGGAAGCTTTAGCGCGAATAACATTGCGCAAAGAGGAGAATATCCTAGTGTTCCCAAGTATATCCTTGGACACCACGTAAGTTAAACTCCTAAGAGCATCTCCAATGCAATTATAAATTGGGTGAAAATGAGATGCTACATAGGATTGATAGACAATGAACTAATAAAATGCTCTCCAATGCAACAATCTATAATGACTATGAAGATGATGTAACAAAAATAAAAATAGATATTATGAGGATGACCCTCTACTTTTAGAGGGTCTCTTAGACAATGTCTCAATGCCACGTCATCATTTTTGTTTACATACTTTTTTTTAAACTTTCAAATATTTTAATTGTAGTTTTATAATTTATTTATTAATAAAAATTATACATTAAAAAAGTAAGAATCAAGATTTATCAAACAAGACTAATTTTATATATGATATCATTAATTTATTTTTTATGAATTTATTAATAAACAATCTCTTCAACAATCTCATTGGAGATCATTTTTGTAAAATTTGTCCATCAAGTGATTTTTTTATGCTACATGGAAAAGACATAGTTACATGTCCATGATCAAGAGGTATTCAATCCATTTTTACATTGGAGATGCTATATGAATTTTTAGGTTTTGGACTTGAAACAAATCTTTTTCATTTTCTAACTGATTGGCCATTAGCCTATTTGGTTTGAATCACAGACATAGGCCCACTATGGTCCATCACCATTATATCATTTGGGCCCAACCCAATAGTAGACCCAGACTTACCATGATCGCCCTTCTCCCCACCCATGTCCACCACCCGCCGTACCACTACCATCAATTGCACGTGCCTCTGAAATTGGAACATCCGTTAAAAATTTGTATTTATATATATCCCGCCCTGTTCGGTCATCATCTTGAGTAGATGAGGAAATTTCCTGGTTGTTTGGAGGAATTTTTGGATCTGCCCCCATTCTCGAAACACTCGTCACGTCACACTTAAGAGTTCTTTCCCGCCGGCCGTCAATCACTCATTCACTCCTTGTCCCTTTACCAACTAGACTACCAATACTAGCACTTTCCCCTTTCGATGAGGAATCATCTTCCCTTTCGATGAGAAAAATGGAGGAAACAAAATGAAATTCAGGACTTTTGGAAGAAACTTTTAGATTTCGTTTGATTCGGGTATTAAAAAGTCGGATGAGATTGTTAATACCATTTTTTTTATAATACCTTGTTTGATTTGTACAAATGTGTTGGGATTACTAATACTGATATTAACTTAATATCACTCTTTGTGGTATAATTTAATACCAGGGGATGTGGTATTATTTATCCAGGATTAAAAAAAAATGAACTATATATTTTCAAAAATATCATTACTAATATAATATTTTCAAAAATACCACTACTACTACTATATTATTATTATTATTATTATTTTAATATATTTTTTAAATTTTTTTAAAAAAAAATTTACATTTTTTTTTTAAAAAATTTCCTTAATTTTTTTTTCTTTTTAAAAATTGTTTTTTTATTTTGTTCGTCCAAAATATAATTCCGTATACGAGTTACATAATCAAACATGGTATTAACATCAGCATGAGATATCCCAGTATTAATACTGCATGAATCAAACAGGGTATTGGTATTAAATTAATACCAGGATTAATAGTCCAGTACTATTAATACTAGTATTATTAATCCTACTGGCCCTAATACCTGAATCAAACGAAGCCTTAGGGTTTTAAAGTTTTTGTTAAAAATAAAAAATAAAATAAGTGTCAACTTAATTTTATCTCTTAAAACTAAAAAATTACCGAAAATTTTCATTGGACTTAAAACTGAAAATTTTACCTTTTTACATTGGATCATTTGAGTTTTAGATACTAAAGTTTTGTCGTAATTAGGTTTTGGAACTAAAGTTTTTGAAAATTGAGTTTTAGGTACCATTTTATACTATTTCATGAGTCAACTAATTTTGATGGTTAACTTTATCCAACTTTAGATTTGAAGTACCAAAATTGCCCTCATCAATTAACAAACACTCTTGCACAATAAATTTTCTCCAAATCACAATCAAAAGAAACTAGAGAAAGAAATAGAGAGAGAGGAAGAACCCTCCCACATTCCTCCACCGCCGCAACACACAATCCCTCGACCCTCACCACCGTCCTCTCCATCTCCCCCACATATGTTGCCGGAAAAAAAAAAAACCATTCTATCAACACTTTCTCTCTCCTTTCACCTAGAAAAAAATAATTGAGCTTTAGGTTCTCTCTCACTTCCACTTCATTTCTCTGCTTTCTTTCTCCTCTTTCTAAAAAAAAACCCATTCTGCTAACACTTTCAAAACCCTCAATTTCAAGGTTTATTGTTCTAATCAAATTGAGACCTAACAATAAATTAACCCCACGAAGAAGAAGAGGAAGCCTAGTCCAATACTGCACTGGTGGTGGTGGAGGCAGAGGCGGATCTATCGGTGGTGTTTTTTCTTTGCGAGCAATACTTATGAATGTTCTTTGTCACAATTTTTTTGTCAATGGTATTTTGATGTTAAACAAGGGTATTTTTGTCAGAAAAATTTTGGGTTAACAGTCAAGCATTTTTGACTTACTAAATAGTGTAAAATGGTATTTAAAGCTTAATTTTCAAAAAAATTACTACCAAAGTTCAATTACGGAAAAACTTTAGTAACTAAAACCCAAATGACCCTTTACATTTTAGAATAATGTGACCCAAATAAATTAATAAGAAAAAAATTTCATATTAGAAAATTTTAATTTTTAGATGTGTTATATTCAAACAAATAACATTCTTTCAGATACAATTTTGAGAACTAAATAAATAGTTTTTTTAGTTTAGTTTTCAGCTTTCAATTTTCGTTTTTAATTTAATTTAATTAATTTATTATTATTATATTTTTTTTTATCAAACTCTACCTTAATTATATTTTTTGTTGAGTGAACGGAAACGGCAAAACTTTGTCGATAAACTTTGGCTTAAAAACTACTCAAGACTTCAGCTATTTTTGCTTCCTAAAAAGGAAAGATGATTAAGACATCAAACAAACTCAACTCTACTCGCGCACAGTTTGTGTGAGGGAGTTGCGTACTCTCACGCTTTTCGGTGGCTCCACCGTAGATAGCTCCAAATGCTAGTATATTGACTATAGAGTAAACTTTTTTAATGAAATTTGGTACGATTTTTACTGAATTTTTTTTTAAATAATTCAAACTAAAATAATCTTGGTATTAACTAAGAATTGAAATAAATATAAAGAAACGATCAATAAATTTTGATTTGATTATAGTATTATTCTTATAAAGGCTAAAAATATTAATTTACCATACTAAAAATATAAAAAAAAGAAAAGAAAATAAAACAAAGGCAATATTGAAATTGGGGGATTTGTGTAAATTTTATTCACACGGTTTTATACAAAATGTCTTTGGTTGTTAACGCTCTATAAAAGTTACTTTTTTATTAATAGAGTGGTGGTAAAAGCAATAATATGCTCAAGTGAATTTTATTTGCTTTGCAATAAGGTTAGCAAGGGTGGATACACACAGGGACAAGGAGGGGGCAAACCTCCAAAGCATCCCCCATGCTAATTAATTTATTTTTTCAGGTATAGTATATTCAATATGTAAGATTTCATGTAAGAGTAGAGGGTTGAGTTATATAATTTGGGTAAGTTAAAGGAAGTTTGCACATGAGTAAGGACGGAGGGATAGGGAGCTATGCGCAATTGAGGGTAATAAGATGATTTCTACTAACAGTGTTCACTAGTGCACTGGAGCTCTATTTTATCTTAGGTTGCGTTTGACGTACAGGATAAAAGGGTGGAGTAGGATAACTTTATTCTATTATATGTTTGGTGTTCGTCGGGATTGGATATACGGGCGTATTATTTATTCTACTTAACATTCTTATCCCACCGAGAGAGGGATTAACAAATCTCACTTAAGAGGTGGGATTATTTTATCCCGTCCAGATGGGATTAAATGATTCTATATGACTCTCTAATCCTGCACGTCAAACATTAGGGTACAAAATCTCGAGCAGAAAATTGTTACTTCCTAGGTCAAGTTTCTTTTATATATTTCTTTTTTTATTTTGGAGCATCATATTTAGGTTTTTTCTTGCATTTTGAGACTTATTTGCTTTTTGATAATTTATATATATATATATATATTTGATTGTTGGTTAGTGAGGTTTATGTACTTATTAGATTGTTAAATATTGAAATTAAATTTGGTTATTGAATATAGGACACTTGACTATAGATGAAGTCTCAAAGGAGAATATTGTATCTAAATTAATGAGAATATTGATTGTAGATGTATATATTAAATATTTTAATATTTTGATTTTGACCTTTAGCCTATTCTTTGCCCCCCCCCCCCCCCCCCCCCGAATTTGGTGGGGAATTTAATTCCTCCCCAAATTTTTTTTTTTGGGGGGGGGGGGGGGTTCCTTTTCATTAACTGGCAACAAATTAATCAATTTAAAATAAAGTAAATAAAAAGAATTAGACGGAGATGATTCTAAAATTTCAAAATATTCTATTATATATCTGTTATTTTAACAAATGAAATTTAGTGGAACCAGCAATTTGATTAATTAAAAAAAAATTACTTTGATACCAGAAGAGGTTGATTTTATCGTTTTTTGAAGTATTGCAAAGATTAAATTATACTATTAGGGTAAACTTTTTAACCAACATTATTAATTTAAAATTAATTACAATTACTCTTTTAATTCTACCATTCGAGATGTTCTCATAAATTTTTATTCTTGAAATAGCATAATTTAATAAAAATAAAAAAAATACTCACAAAAAGTATATATTACGTCAGTCAATTGTTAACTGCTCTTTGAACTTCTCATTTTGCCTTGTTTTTTAATTGCAAGTGAACTAGTGTAGAATATAAAAAAATTGTACAAATTTTTGGTTCCAATCATCTTTCAAGCCCATTCAAAGGAACACAAAGCTCTCTTGGGCCCATTGTTCTTGAAAACAGGCCCAACATGGTCGAGCCATAAATTATCACCAATAAAAATACCCGGCCCAATGAATTAAAAATATCAACAAGAGGAAAACAATAATTCTACATAAGAGCTAAAAATAAGGAATATTCAAACAGTTGTCCAAAGGCTAAAATCGATATTCTATCTATTAAAAAAATAATAATAGAAAATAAAAATTAAACATATTTTCCTGCTCTTTTAATAAAATATCGTCTTTTAAAAAAAAATTGACTTTAAACTAATGCCCAAAAAGATGTGTCATTTATTAAAATTAAACCCCTCAAAATATATAGTCCTTCTATCTAATTTCTTATATAATCAATGAATTTGGTACATTGTAAAACAATAAAATAAACTCTTAATTTAAGATGAAAGTAATAAATATTTTGGCGTATAAAAAAATGCAATCTTACGATAAACGTATTATTCAAATATGTACAAAGTCCCCTCGCACCTTCAGAAGTTCCAGTGCATTATCCATGGCCTTATGCGAATATTCGCGCAACAAATGTAAGTTAACTTTTTTAACTTTTCACAAATGATTTCATATTTAATAAATTAATTCATGTATGAGAATTATTTATGCTTTATATACGAGAATGGAGATGTTAGGGCTTATGGTTAAATTTTTTTCCATATAATTCGTAAGGCTATCCATAGTAACAAAACAGTTATTTCTTTGTCAAAAATTATTATTATTTTAAAAAGTTGTACTATATGCCTATAAAACTGTACATTATTAAGTGTAATTGATTTGATAATAATACAACTCATTTATAATACGTGTGAAGCAGTGGCGGACCCAAGAATTTAACCAACTAGGGGTGAAATTTAAAACAAACAAAAATATATTTAAAGCACATCAATCACCGAGGAAATCAAATTTAACCACAAACATAATCGCATTAATAATAATACTTAATACAACTAAAAGTCTTAAAACACTTAATGCCTACAAATTATAATAAAATTCTACAGGATTTCATATTTTGAAAGTATTGTAACACGTCATCCTTATCAACATTATTGAAAATGTCTTGTTCAATGTATGTCACCAAATAATATTATAATTGAATATTCTTCCTTTAACTTGAAAGGATTGAGATTGAAGGAAACGATGTTTGTTTCCTCCGGCCTGTAATTCTTAATTAGTTTCTTAAGTTCCAATTATGCTTTATTTTTATTTATTTAGATCCCTCATTGTATAGAAAAAAGAAAAAGAAAAAAGAAAACTCATTTGTTGAAAAAAAAATTGTTAGTATTATGATGTAATAACATAAATTAATTATGCCCAGTTTTATAGTATTGTATACTTTTGATAAATAATGAATCTATAGTGATTGTATCAATATACCTTTTAACAAATTAAGAAAATATATTATTAAGGAAGTATATTCTAATTAGGAAACTAATTTGAAAAGTAAATACATTTAAAAGGATTATTAATAAGTGGATATACTTCTCAATTTTTATAAGGAAGTTTTAACAAATTTATTTCAATGTTAACATAAATCAAGAGTGGATTAACTACAAAAACCCACGGATAGAAATAAAATTATCCAAAGAAAAAAAAAAGAAAGCGACAAAGAGGGAAGAGGAAGAGGAAAAAAAAGAAAGAAAGACAGAGAGAGAAAGAAAGAAAGGAAAAAAAGAAAGAAAGAAAGGAACAAGGAACAAAGGAAGTAAAAGAAAATTAAATGAAGCCTGCTGTGGCAGTGGCAACTGGCACAAGTGGGTGGGGTTTGATAAATTTTTTTATTACACTTAGATACCCTCAAGTATAAATGTATGCACATAAGTCCCTATATTTTTATTTTTTTTAAAACATCCCATATCTATTAAAAAAAATCAAAAGCCAACTGGGGGCAATTGCTCCCACTTGTCCCTATGTAGGCCCACCCCTGGTGTGAAGGTTATAGGTAGCGGTGAATTGGTTAAATATATAGGAGTTATTAGTTCCATAGTTATTGAGGATGCCTTGTAATTAGTGTCCAGAAAAACCTAGCTTTATAAGCAGTAATCATTGTTTGGGCATGTCGCACGACGCATCTACATAGGAATATGTCGCGTGACATATCCTCCCGGGTCCTATGAATATATATAGGGCAATTGGGTGGGAGAGAGGGCAACAAATTTTGTCGAGGAATAGATAGATTTAAGCTCCAATGTTGGGGTAAATCAATAACTAAAATTGGGTGAATTAATTGAGATAAAATTGTCGAAAAGCTTTCATAGATATACACGAGGGCGCAGTAGCGAGAAACTGAGGTTCATTAACGGGCTTATTATCCCTCTTATATGTTTTATTCAGCCTCCAACTTGAGGTATGCATATACTTTTTGCTAAATAAAGTCCCAAGTTGAATTTTGCGATTGTCAAAAACAGTTACAATACTCATTAATTTGATTTTATGCTGCCACTTTCCATGATAGTCACAAATACAATTTGTGATTGCTCGTAGCGGTCACAAATTTTGTAATTGTGATGGTCATTGGTAGTCACAATTGTTGTTAGTTGTGACTCCTATTGATAGTCACAAAACTTATGACATGTGGCATTCATAAATTAGTTACAAAACTTGCTATTGTTTGTGACAGTCACAAATGTTTAAAAAAAAAATTAATAATATTGAAAAATCTTTTTTTTTTTTTTTACATACAATCCATTCAATTTTAATAATGTATTAGAATACAATTCAATCAATATTCACAAAGCATACACCCAACAATCAAATCAATATTCACAGTGCAATCCTATCAAAATATGATGAATGCTACCTTTCATCCAATTCTTGTAGGCTACGTGATTTTTAATTTGTAGCCTTTCCCTTTGAGATGAATACTTGACACTTGTAAAAAAAAGTAGTTTTTTCTGTTTAATTTAAAAACGCATTTGTAGGTCGGAAAATACCCTAGAGGGGGGGTGAATAGGGTTTTTAAAAATTTAATCGAATTTTTAAATAACAATTTGAAAATACTATGTCAATATTTATCAAGCAATTAATAACCAAGATAATTCAAGCAAAATGAATAGCTAGCACAATATAATAAAGTAAGAGATAGAAGGATAGAACCGATCAAAGTCGAAGACTTTTTGTCCACACGGTTCGGCTTGAAAACCCCTACTCCGCGCTCGGTTAGTTCCCCGAGAATTTTCACTATAACTGATCTCCTTCCGGGTGAAGACCAAACCACTACAAGTGTATTCTTCTCACACACTCTTATAAGTATTGAAAACACCTTCAATACTTTCACAAGAATTCCCTCTTGCTAATTCTATGAGATACACCTCTCACAAAAATGATTTGAGCAAGTTTTGGTGACAAACACCAATGTACAATAGCTCTCGTGTATATCGAATTACAATTGAAGCTCACACTAAGAGATATCAAAATTGATCAAAGAATATAAGCTCAATGAATGAAAAGATTGATCAATAAATTAACTTTCAAACTTGAATAATGTGAATATGTGTAATAAGGGATTGTATTATCATTCAAGTGTGTAGAAATGAGTCTTGGAACTCATATATATAGGTGACAAAAGTTTATAGCCGTTTGGGGTGAAAAACATAAATTAATGGGTCAAAAGTGCACTTTAGAAAAAGTTCCAACGGCTAGTTTTTCTCATGTAGTCGACTCCCTCAAAGACCATGTAGTCGACTACTCCATTAACCATGTAGTCGACTACATGCTTCTGGAGTGGGGAGTTTTGGTGCGTTTTTCGACTTTTGCATTTAGACTCCGAAATTGATTTTAATGCTTGGAGAATGTCAAAAATAGTTTTGTAAGACTTCTAAAATAGTTTTTGCATCAAAATTCATTCATGAGAATTTATAATGAATTTTCCAAGACGACTAGTTTTCGGTAAAAATACGTTTTCAAGAATAAAACTAGTTTTTGATCAATCTTATCATTGATAAAGTATTTCATGAACTATATAAATGATCAATGATATTTATTACATAAAATCTAAGCACTCACTCAATTTAAAGATTCTTCGAGTCTTCGAGATGCTTGATTTTCTTGTGCGTATCATCACTTGATTGAAGTTCTTGATTCTTTCTTGTTCTTGATAGCTTGTGGAGCATATTGAAATCATTCTTGACTTTATATAGCATATGTGAGTCTCTAAAGTTGATTTCTTGTGAATAATGGTACTTGTAAAGCTTGTGTGAGAATGTGATTGCTTCGGTTTGAGGTTACACTTGGTTGGAAGATGTTTTGGTTTAAAGTGGCTATTTTTCAAAGAACAACCGAGTTAAATAACACAATATTAACTTATTGTAATTATCAAAATAAGATTTATTGACTTGAAGGTCAACAGCATTAAATTTAATAATCTATATATTTGAAATATTGCAAAAAAAATTACTTAAATGAACTCTAAATTTAGGACGGAAAAGGTAAATAGTTTCATTAAAAAATTAAAGTAATTTTGTGACAAACCTTTTGTGGAATGTCTCATTGAAGGTGATTTTGTACAATATTTCCTCATTTTATTTAAACATGTACATCTTCCCACTCCTTTTTGGACCACATCTGAATCTCCACATCCTAATGACAATTCTCCACTCCTTTTTGGACCCCATCTGAATCTCCACATCCTAATGACAATTCTCCTGTTAGTTTCCTTTTACCTTTTCCCTAGGTTTTGTGCTTAGCCAGTATTGAATTATTCATGTTCACGTGGTGCGACCTAAAATTCAGGAAAATAAAAAATAAATGATATGGTATTGCTTTCAAATATGAGATTTCATTAGAGGTATAAATATAGGCATGATTAAATTCAAGAAAATAAAAAAATAAATGATATAGTATTGATTTCAAATATGAGATTTCATTAGAGTTATAAAAATAGACATGATAGTATAATCGTTCTATTTCTATGGTTGGTTTTATATAAAAGGTATAAAAACCTATTGTTGAATTTGTTATCGTGCAATTTTTTATATATATTGAAGGAAAGGCAAAAACAAACTGTAAAAATTATATAATGCTGCAAATTAAACATTTAACTTCCATTTCTATATATACTGAAGGAAAGGCAAAAGCAAACTATACAAATGTAATATTATTATGACACATTTTCAATCAGAATACCATAATTGAGACAGAAAAAAGAAAATATGTATTTTTATCAAATTTACTATATCGAACAATCCAGAAATCAGAAAAAAGAATCAAACATGAGAAATAACATAAAAAGGAAACATATAAAACATATGCGATTCTGTAAAAGCCATTATTATCATAATATCTCAGCAACACCAAATCCTCCTCTCTTTTCTTTTTTTAATTCTTCTTCTTTTCTTATTTTTTCTTCATTTCCAACTCCACCCCTTCTTCCGCGGCCAACTTTTCTTTCCTTTCTTCTTCCTCTCTCCTCTTGTTGTCCTCTTCTTCTTCTTAGTTTTCTTCTTCCTCTTCTAATCAAAATGTCGAAAATTGTTTGTGAACCCTAGCAATATATTACATAATCCTTCAAACCCGTACAAAGTAACACAAAGCTCACTACAAGATATTTACTCATTTAAGTCACTTTTAATTTAAAAGTTAAGTCACTTATTAATTTAATGACTTAATTAATCATAACTAATATGAGTTAAGTCACTTTTATAATAATTATATTTTATATGCCATACTTTTGAAAACGTGACTTATTAATTATTTGATAAAACATTAAAAATTTAAAGTTCCACCTCAGTTAAAACTTTAATTGAACTCACATAGACCTTTAACCTAAATTTTCTTGTCTTTCCCCTAATTCCTCGATCCCATCTTCAACTTTTATCTTTCGCTCCGACTCTCATCCCATCTTCAACCTCCACTTTCTCCCAATTTCACACCTCCTCTGAGCAATTCGTTCGATCATGTCCTCGGATTCAGGTGAATTATATTCATTTTTACTCTTCTCCGATCTCACACATTTCTTATTTTTCCTTCAAATCCACTCTACATATTCTAGTAATACAACTTCATTACTTTGTTGCTGAACGAAATGAACTTGAATTGCTGCAAAAACATAACCTGATTGTTTTGAAATGAGAAAGAATTGGAGTTTGTATTAGTCAAAACCTGATTTGTTGATTAGAAAAAATGATGTTAGATGTGTTGTGCTCAGTTTCTTCATCAATGTGTAGAAAAATTTGGCAGTAAACTCATCTCAAAGACTTTTAGGTATGACTGTCTATATTCTTATGTGTTATGTATGTGTGTTAAGAGTTAATTGTGTGATTCATTACAAGCATGTCTTTCAAGTGCTCGATAAAATGCCTCAATTGGCAGTGTACTTAATTATTATTTTTCCATTACTTGTTAGTTTTGTATCTTAGGTTTATGTTCGAGCATTGGGAGTTTACTTGCATTTTTAGCTACTTTGAAGTACATATAAATGGTTATGGAAATGGATTATCTAGTAGTATGCTATGTTGATATGTTCTCTGTCCAAAATCTGCATGATAAATTTTAGGAATATTTCTATTTGTTGCTTAGTGCTTTCTCTAAATGGATTTTGCATTCTTGTCTAAAGGTATTCATACATCTAGCAAGAATTATGTATGCTACCTTCATGGGGATTTGCTACAGCTGTTTTTTGTGAGATTAGATTGACTGAGCTAGTTCTACATATCAAAAATTAAATTAGGACAGATTGACAGAGCTAGATTTCAAAGCATTACCTGACAAATTCCCTATTAAGCTAGTATTCACTATCATATAACTAAGAATGAGCTTCAGCCTTTTTGCTTGCGGCTTGTCCTTTGTCTTATATTTTTCGGATCCTTATTCTTCATTATTGCTATATATCTTGCTCAATGTATATTATCATACTACATTTCATGAACTATCTATGAGTCCTGCTAGTAGAAAATACTTGGTATATTTTCAGATTCTGGTGCTTTCGGACAGGATAATGTACAGTGTTTTTCTTATTGGCTAAATTTTATTCCTTTTTTTTTCTTCTAACAATCTAACTTTTGTCTTTTTATAATTTTCCACGTCACAGGCTTTGGTGATTGATGAGGTGGATAATTTTATCTTCTAGCCACATTTGGGACTACTATCTAAGTACCATGTTGTATGCACTACCTTTTTAAAAATCAATTGTTACTTTTTTTTTTATTAATTAAACCTAACATGGTTTTGCCTTTGGTGGTCATTATTTGATGTCTCGTCCCTTTTCTTAATAACTAAACCTGTTTTTTGTAGCTTTCTCGTAGAAGTTATGATTGTAACTGAACCTATGCTTGTAATTGTATTGTAGAAATTAAGCTTGTGCTCAAGCACATGGTCCAATTGATATGACATGTCTGCTGTCATTCAATCTGAGTTATTGTAAGCTTTTTTAGATATATTTGGAAGTTATTATGAGCAATTTCATACATTCTAATAGTCGATGCAGTTAATATGACCATTTTGGTTTCTGATTGATTTTTGACTATTTTGGTAGACTAATCTCGTCGCCCATGATTTTTTTTATGATCTGACACTGTTCATATGCAGGTTAACTTCTTAAGCCAAATTCGTCTATTTGACAACGGAGATGGGCCTAAGGTGGCGAAACATTTGGTAGATGTATAATTTTATCTGTTTAAGGTATTTTTTTTAACCTCGTATTTATTCTGATTAGCAGGTTCCATTTTTGCATTCTGATAAATGGGTCTCTGTACTGAATGAACTCCTACATGTTCTTTGACTCAAATTCGTCTATAACTTGCCCAACGAAGATCTATCTCTGGTTAACTTAATAGTGTTAATGTGTTATAATGCAAGATTTGTTACCCTTTTATTATTTTTAAATTTTGACAATGTTAATTTCAGTTACTGATTTATGAGGCTGGTGGGAATGAGTTGGACAAGAAAAATAAAGAAGACAATAAAAAGACTAAAAACTAGCCCAAAAGTAAGGATGCAAAAAGTCTAACATAATCTCATTTTGAAATGGATTCGCGACTGTTAACGGCTCTTCTAATAGTCAATTAATATAACTATTTTCTACATTTCTATTAAATTCATTATGTATATGGTGCGCACATGGTCTTATCAAAAAAGCAATTGAGCTGAATTATAACTTTTTAAGAAGAGCATATTAACTCCCAACCAAATGGATTTTCCTGCCATTCATGGATTATATGGCTCCACAAAATGTTGACATGTACTTTTCTCATATCTTTCAATAAATTCAATGGTCAAATAGACACAGTTATGATTGTGACATAGTACATGAACACTGGTCTTGATGAAAGGAATGTGTGAAGTTATTAGGTTTCTTCTAGTTATACCTGCTCTACTCTCCCATTCTTCTCCAGTTTGGTCATATTTATCACATCTCATATTTTTCTTTGCAATTAGCTCTTTGAAGGTGTGATCACGAATGGCATGATGTAGGGTGCCTGACTCAACAAAAGTTCACAAATACACCACTGTACGATTTTAAAGTTGTTTTAACTTATGGTTTATGGTTGTACTATGTACCATTATTGTAGTTATTGTAATTGTTTGTTTCCTCCTCTTCTCACTCTAATATTTTACGGGCGTGCATAGAAGTTTCCCTTTGTATTGTATAGGATTGTAGTGTCGTGAATTGTTAGATATTGACATTCCTTGCTTTTAACTATTGTTTGCCTATCATACGGTGATTGTGCGTGAAAAGCCAATCTTTTGTTAAAATATGGTTTTTTTTTTCATTATTAAGCTCTTTGCATGTCAACAAATGAAAGGACCATTGGTTTCTTCACTAGTGTGCTGTTATATTTTACCATACATCTTACTTAAGCATATGTTTTAAGATTTTTCTTCTTTATGTTACTCTTTTTTTTATTCCACAGGGAGTCAATAGAGCATTCCCTTTTGTTTCAAGCAACGATGCTGACGACATTATTGAGGTCCTAACACCAATGCTATTTCACCTGGTAAGCTTGAGGTTGATTGTCAATTTGATTGTGACAAAGACAATGACAAGTTTCATTCAATTGAAGGAAAATGTTTCTAATTATTAGGCATTAGTTTGAATATGGTTAGCTTATGCCAAATGTGTCACTGTATAGGTTCATTCAAAGAACTTTAATATATGAGTTCAAGCAATGCCAGATGTGTCACTGTGTAGCTTACATCTTTGTGACCACATAGAATTTCATTTTCAGTACTCCCTCGGTTAAAATCCCGTTTTCCTTTTCAGAAAGTCTCCAATTAAGACTCCTGTTTCTCCCTCTCAAATATAATTGTTTCTTCTCAATTGCATCTTAAAGACATAGAGATAAGAAAAAGGGTATCTATTGAAAATCTAAGAGGATGTGAACGATACATTATTACAAAGGGATAATCATGGCTTTGGAGTTTCTTCATTCAATCACTTTTTGAATAAAGGGAAAGCTACATTGTTACATTGGGGAGAGATCATTGTAATCATCATTCGAGGCTTTATTTTTGTTTCTTTGTTAATTGTGTTGATTTACTTGGCATTGTTTTCATGGATTATTGAGTTGTTTTGAATATTGTTTGATTGGGCCGTATTGGTTTGGATATTTGAATAGTAAAACTCTAGGTAAAAAATGCATTGTTTTGTGGAAATGATTGATTGATGAAATTGTGTGGTGGCTAGGTATATTATAAGCAGGTGTAAAAATTATATTTTTTATTAGTTTTAAGTCACTTTTAAGCTAGTGTTATGTCATTAACATATGACTTTTTTAAGTCACTTTTATAAACTTTTTATGACACTGCCTATTAAGTCACTCGGGTATAAACCTGAAAGTGACTTAAATGATTATTTAAGTCACTTTTTAAGAGACTTAAATAATCAAATTTCTTGTAATGGCTCCCTTTCACTAAACAACTTAAAGTGGACGAAGAAATTATCTTAGAACAAATCGGAATGTATAAAATTGTATAATGATTCTCTTCAATATGGGCTTAAATTAAACGAAATGGCCCATTGTTCTTGAAATAAAGGTAATAATAAAGTGGATCATAACAAGAAAAAGGCCCAACAAGGTAAGCCAATAATTACCACCAATAAAAATACCCGGCTCAATAAAGTCAAAGGGCCAACAAGATAATTGTTTTTGGAAAAAAACATGGAAATAAAATTTCTGTAACATCATGTCTAAGCACTACAACAAGTCTGACAACACGGTGGAATGATGCTAAATTTGTTTGTGGAGACATAAATCAACTAGTGGTAAAATGCTTACGATATATATATAATATTAAAATATTAGGAAAAACACAATAAAAATTATTGAACCGATAAAATGCCTAACATATATAATTACGAAAAAAAAAAAAAAAAACGTCTATAACTCATTCACCGATGGTTGTAAAAAAAATGAATTTAAAAAATCAATGAGAGGAAAGCAATAATTGCACTTAAGAGCTAAAAATAAGGGATATATTCAAACAATTGTCCAAAGGCTAAAATCGATATTCTATCTATTAAAAAAAATAATATTAAAAATTAAAAATTAAACATAATTTTCTGATCTTTTTATAAAATACCGTCTTTTATAAAAAAAAAAAGGCTATCCACCTTTGGGGATAGCCTTCTTTAATAATTAAAATTGGGGGGTCCCTTTCATTAACTGGCAACAAATTAATCAGTTTAAAATAAAGTAAATAAAAAAGAATTAGACGGAGATGATTTTTTAAAATTTCAAAATATTCTATTATCTATCATTTTAACAAATGAAATTTAGTGGAACTAGAAATTTGATTAATTAAAAAAAAAATTACTTTGATGCCTGAAGAGGTAGATTTTATCGTTTTTTGAAGTATTGCAAAGATTAAATTATACTATTAGGATATAAACTTTTTAAACTACATTATTAATTTAAAATTAATTATAATTACTTTTTTAATTCTACCATTCAAGATGTTCTCATTAAATACTAATATTCTTAAAATAACATAATTTAATAAAAAAAAAAATACTCACAAAAAGTATATATTACGTCAGTCAATTGTTAACTACTCTTTGAACTTCTCATTTTGCCTTGTTTTTTCATTGCAAGTGAACTAGTGTTTAGAGCACCTTTAATAGTAGGATATATTTTAAGGGGGTTGCTATTGACACACACCAAATAAATCTGTAACACTCCATTATTCACTAACACACCTCAAATATATATTTTATCTTCCTAACACTCCCAACACTCCCATATTTAATTTTAAAATTATTTAATATTAATTAATTTTAATAAATATAATTTATATTTAAACAAAACCTAATTTGACTTAAGTGAAACCCTCTCAAACATTCCCCCACTCTCAAAACACACGCCTCTCAAAACATACGCCGTTTGAAACAGAGACCAGCCTAATCTCCTCCGTTCCTCTCTGTTCTTCACCGATCATCTTCAGCTTCTTCTTCACCGATCACCACAGCTCGTACTACTTAGACCTTCTTCTCTCTTGCTCTTTATTCCTCTAGTACTTCTTCCTTTTCATTATTTGAATGGTAGAGTTTCAATGGTAGAGAGAGAACAGGGCTAGATTGTAAGAATAAAGTAGTAATTTACAAATATGAAATTTTTGGGATAACCTAGTACTATTGACGCGGCTCAATCTGCACCAATCTTTATTTTTATTTTTTTTAGCAGTAGAAAAATTGATCAAAAGGTGTTTGATCAATTGCCTTTTTCTTTGGGATGAGAGGCTAAAAGCTTGCGATGCTTTATCCGATTAGTCCATGCCAGTACGAAGGCTTCTCTATGCAAGAACCATGTGCGTGTCAAGTAATTAATGCACTTTGGAAACATTGGGGACCAATCATTTTGTAATTCTTCCCATTTTTTTAAGAACTCTTCTTCCGATGTCGACCTCGTAACTACTTGCCAATCATCAAAGAACTTCGTCCAAACAGCCGTACTTTTAAATAGAGGCTTACAATGCTGTTCCACATTTTTTGCAATATGGAATGTGCATAACATGTGATGGGAACCAGGAAAAACTCTACGAATAGCATTTATGACTGCAGACTCCCTATCTGTAATAAATACATTCGGGATATTATGGGCCTCAAACAACAACTTCAACTTTGAAAGGGCCCATCCATAATTATCTTCCATCTCTTTGTACAAAAAACAATGAGCAATGGAAAATGATTTTGCAGTTGATGTGATCCCGACCATTGCAAATAGGGGCATCTTATACTTGTTTGTCTTATAAGTGCAATCGAGAATCACCACGGAAGGGAAACACTTGGCCAACAAAATACAATCAGGATGTGCCCAAAAGAGGTCTAACACCTCGTCAGTTGTTTCATCAGATCTATGCCAATAAACGTAATGTTTAGCTACTAGAACTTTTATTAGTTGTTGCATTGCAGACCTCCCCTCCATCTCATGTATTCTCATTTTAGCCTTAGCATTGTAAATTGTCTTTATTGTGGAGGCATTATCTTCATGGCGACGTTTGAGTCCACTAAGAATATCTTTTGGTTTAACCCCGGCAATGGACAATTCAACAACAAACTTCTTTTCCTCTTTGCTTAATCTTCCAGCAAACGGATGCCCAACTAAACTATTCGGTAAGTCGTGATTCTGAACTCCACATCTCACTTTCACCTTCCATTGATTCACACCAACATTCACACCACGTATCGAGAAGGGGCAATTACATTTTCTTGTGGCACTATCTCTCTTCTTCTTGGCTTCTTTTCCTTGCGGGCAGTGATCACGATATACGCCACTTCTTTCACATGCCAAATATAGCCTTGGCTTCCTGTTCCCACACCCTTGGTCAGACTTTGCGGTAACAATTATAGTTTGGATCCCCTTTGCTTTGTTTTGACACCAATCAACTAAAGCATACTTAGAATGAAAAACCTACAAAATAAATATTATTACACTATTAGCTATTTAAAATTTGTGTAACGATAGAAAATACATTCAACTCAAATAATGTGTACTTACTTCATCCGTTATAAAAACAGAAGTCACATCGACAGCTCGTGCTTTACTAATTTCATCATTACTAGGATTATGGTGGTTTGTTGAAAGGGTAAGCTGAAGATATTGGGAACCATAACTAGGATTAAGAAGCTCTCCCTCATTGTTTACCTCTCCATCATTATTTGCCCCTCTTGCATTTTTTACCTCTCTTTTATTGATTGACTCTCCTTCAATCAAAGGCTCATAATCAGTGTTGAGATCAAAATATAACTTTTGACTAATAGGATCTAACTCCACAGCCTCTTCCTCGATGACATGCTCCGTGTATTGGAAAGTATGGTTGGGCTTGGGAGTAATCTCGACTTTAATTGTAGTGAAGTCTATATTTTCTAAATATGAACAATCTTTCCAAATGGAGGAGTCAAGAGATAATAAATCCTGCATAAACAAGTATTTATAAGCTTAAGGTCATCTGGGTTATGTCAAATATATAAACAAGTACATATAAACAAGTTTGTATAAACAAGTTTACATAAATTAGTTTCATAGAGTAAGCTTTCTATGTCTAAGTTCAAATTTGCTATACTCGGTTGCTAAGGAAAGAGTGTAAAAGGACTACCTCGGTTGCTCAGGACTGAGTGTAAGAGGACTACCTCGGTTACTAAGGGCCGAGTGAACATTTATGATGAAACTGCCCAAAAATGTTGTACTCGGCGACGGGGAACCGAGTGTAACCATATGAACTCGTCCCTTAACGACCGAGTACATTCTGAAACACCTGCTCTGTTTTTTTATTTTTAATTTTGTTTGTATCTAATGATATATGAATGAAATCACAAGCAACAAAGTAATAAAAAGACAAGTATCTTACCTCTTTCGGATCTACATTTTCTTGAACTTTCTCTCTCTCAATCTCTCTCTACACTTCTCTCACTTCTCATTATGTTTTTTACACTTCAATCATTACATTACCAACAAGAATCTTCGTTTTCTTGCTTAAATTTCGAATTTTCAGATGAAATGAAGATGAAGACGAGTTTAAACGTGTATCCTCGTTTGCTTGAAGTGGTAGGGCTTTTTAGCACGTGGATTTTGTGAAGCTTCATGAGATGGAGTGGTGGGTATTGATATTTAATGTTAATGATTGATTGTATTAATTAAGTTTATTAATTAGGGTTATTAAATGTTAATGATTAGAGGTTATTAAATAAGGAGGGTGTGTCAATAGATAGTAAGGCATTTAATGGATATGGAGTGTTACAGACTAATTTAGGGTGTGTCGATAGCAACCCCCTATTTTAAATTGCGTAGAATATAAAAAAATTGTACAAATTTTTGGTTCCAATCATCTTTCAAGCCCATACAAAGTAACACAAAGCTCTCTTGGACCCATTGTTCTTGAAAAAAGGTAATAAAAGTGTCGATCATAACAACAAAAGGCCCAACAAGGTGGAGCCATAAATTATCACCAATAAAAATACCTGGCCCAATGAATTAAAAATATCAATAAGAGGAAAACAATAATTCCACTTAAGAGCTAAAAATAAGGAATATTCAAACAATTGTCCAAAGGCTAAAATCGATATTCTATCTATTAAAATAATAATAATAAAAGATAAAAATTAAACATATTTTTCTGCTCTTTTAATAAAATATCGTCTTTTATAAAAAAAAAAATAGACTTTAAACTAATGCCCAAAAAGATGTGTCATTTATTAAAATTAAACCATTCAAAATATATAGTCCTTATATCTAATTTCTTATATAATCAATGAATTTGGTACATTGTAAAACAATAAAATAAACTCTTAATTTAAGATGAAAGTAATAAATATTTTGACGTATAAACAAATGCAATCTTACGATAAACATATTATTCAAAAATGTACAGAGTCCCCTCGCACCTTCAGAAGTTCCAGTGCATTATCCGCGGCCTTATACGAATATTCGCACAACAAATATAAGTTGACTTTTTTAACTTTTCACAAATGATTTCATATTTAATAAATTAATTCATATATGAGAATTATTTATGCTTTATATACAAGAATGGAGATGTTGGGGCTTATGGTTAATTTTTTTTCCATATAATTTGTAAGGCTATCCATAGTAACAAAACAGTCATTTCTTTGTCA
The DNA here is from genome assembly GCA_021464415.1 of Lonicera japonica. Classification (NCBI taxonomy): domain Eukaryota; kingdom Viridiplantae; phylum Streptophyta; class Magnoliopsida; order Dipsacales; family Caprifoliaceae; genus Lonicera; species Lonicera japonica. Next base: position 30,517,463 of record CM038468.1, read on the forward strand.
AAAATTGTTATTATTTTAAAAAGTTGTAGTATATGCCTATAAAACTGTACATTATTAAGTGTAATTGATGTGATAATAGTACAACTCATTTATAATACGTGTGAAGGTTATAGGTAGCGGTGAATTGGTTAAATATATAGGAGTTATTAGTTCCATAGTTATTGAGGATGCCTTGTAATTAGTGTCCAGAAAAACCTAGCTTTATAAGCAGTAATCATTGTTTGGGCATGTCGCACGACGCATCTACATAGGAATATGTCGCGTGACATATCCTCCCGGGTCCTATGAATATATATAGGGCAATTGGGTGGGAGAGAGAGCAACAAATTTTGTCGAGGAATAGATAGATTTAAGCTCCAATGTTGGGGTAAATCAATAAATAAAATTGGGTGAATTAATTGAGATAAAATTGTCGAGAAGCTTTCATAGATATACACGAGGGCGCAGTAGCGAGAAACCGAGGTTCATTAACGGGCTTATTATCCCTCTTATATGTTTTATTCAGCCTCCAACTTGAGGTATACATATACTTTTTGCTAAATAAAGTCCCAAGTTGAATTTTGCGATTGTTAAAAACAGTTACAATACTCATTAATTTGATTTTATGCTGCCACTTTCCATGATAGTCACAAATACAATTTGTGATTGCTCGTAGCGGTCACAAATTTTGTAATTATGATGGTCATTGGTAGTCACAATTGTTGTTAGTTGTGACTCCTATTGATAGTCACAAAACTTATAACATATGGCAGTCATAAATTAGTTATAAAACTTGCTATTGTTTGTGAGAGTCACAAATGTTGAAATTATTTAAAAAGATAAAAATTAATAATATTGAAAAATCTTTTTTTTTACATGCAATCCGATCAATTTCAATAATGTATTAGAATACAATTCAATCAATATTCACAAAGCATACACCCTACAATCAAATCAATATTCACAGTGCAATCCTATCAAAATATGATGAACACGACCTTTCATCCAATTCTTGTAGGCTACGTGATTTTTAATTTGTAGTCTTTCCCTTTGAGATGAATACGTGACACTTGTGAAAAAAAGTAGTTCTTTCTGCTTAATTTAAAAAAGCATTAAATTTAATAATCTATATATTTGAAATATTGCAAAAATATTTACTTAAATGAACTCTAAATTTAGGACGGAAAAGGTAAATAGTTTCATTAAAAAACTAAAGTAATCTTGTGACAGACTTTTTGTGGAATGTTTCATTGAAGGTGATTGTGTGTAATATTTCCTCATTTTATTTAGACATGTACAACTTCCCACTCCTTTTTAGACCCCATCTGAATCTCCACATCCTAATGACAATTCTCCTGTAAGTTTCCTTTTACCTTTTCCCTAGGTTTTGTGCTTAGCCAGTATTGAACTATTCGTGTTCACGTGGTGCGACCTAAAATTCAAGAAAATAAAAAATAAATGATATACTATTGCTTTCAAAGATGAGATTTCATTAGAGGTATAAATATAGGCATGATTAAATTCAAGAAAATAAAAAATAAATGGTATAGTATTGATTTCAAATATGAGATTTCATTAGAGTTATAAAAATAAACATGATAGTATAATCGTTCTATTTCTATGGTTGGTTTTATATAAAAGGTATAAAAACCTATTGTTGAATTTGTTATCGTGCAATTTTTTTTCTATATATTGAAGGAAAGGCAAAAACGAACTTTACAAATTATATAATGCTGCAAATTAAACATTTAACTTCTATTTCTATATATACTGAAGGAAAGCAAAAACAAACTATACAAATGTAATATTATTATGACACATTTTCAATCAGAATACCATAATTGAGACAGAAAAAAGAAAATATGTATTTTTATCAACTTTACTATATCGAACAATCCAGAAATCAGAAAAAATAATCAAACATGAGAAATAACATACAAAGGAAACATATAAAACATATGCGATTCTGTAAAAACCATTATTATCATAATATCTCAGCAACACCAAATTCTCCTCTCTTTTCTTTTTTAAATTCTTCTTCTTCTTCTTTTCTTATTTTTTCTTCATTTCCAACTCCACCCCCTTCTTCCGCGGCCAACTTTTCTTTCCTTTCTTCTTCCTTTGTCCTCTTGTCGTTGTCTTCTTCTTCTTAGTTTCCTTCTTCCTCTTCAAATCACAACGTCGAAAATTGTGTGTGAACCCTAGCAATATATTACATAATCCTTCAAACCCGTACAAAGTAACACAAAGCTACCTTTCACTAAAAAACTTAATAGTAGGATATATTTTAATTTGTCTATAATATAAAAAAATTGTACAAATTTCTGGTTCCAATCGTCTTTTAAGTTTAACTTTTGCATAAAATAGATATATAAAAGGGGCCTTTTGTTTCTGGCCCATTTTTTTCAAATAGTTTTGCATTTAATCCATATGTTTAGGGAAATTAGGAAATAACCCAAAAGAATGGATAATCATTAATTTATTGTTTTTGTTTTATTTTTTCCAATATTAATATTTGTGCAATTTTCCCTAAAATACCCTTAATTGACTTTTCAAATAAACAAATTAATTATCCCTAAGATTTACCTTCTTTTTTAAAAAAATCTAGCAAACTTTTGAATTTTGAATTTTGAAATATATTGATATCCTAAATTTCAAAAGAAACATCCATTTAATTAGGGAACTTAATTGAAATTAATTTCAAATTTCAAAAATACTAGAAATCTTAAATCATAACGTTGCATACATACTATTAACAATTGAAAATAAAGAAAAAAATTACGGAGAATCATAAACATATTAGAATGCACGCATGTTAAAAAGACATATTACTAACATCCCTAATATGCTTTTCTATGAAATATAAAGGAATCAAACATGTTCAAAGACATATTAAAACTTAAATTTAATTTAAAAACTACTAGAAATCCTAATTTTTTTTGTGCTCCTAACAAACACTAACAACTAAAAATAAAAAAATTACGTATAATCAAAGACATATTAGAATGTGCTCATGTTAAAAAGACATGCTGCTAACAATCCTAATATGTCTTTTCATGATGTATATATAAATAAAACAAAATACCCAAATATGTCTTTCCATGTTGTATATATATATATATATAAATAAAATAAAATTATTAGGAAAAGAGTTTTAGTAGCGTATCAACAATGGCAACAACAATAAGAGCATATCTCCACTCGTTATGATTGTGATAGAACTCTAAAAAACCTCCATCATCATCATCTTTATCATTATCGCAATGTATAAACATGTATGTATATATGTACAAATATGTATACATATACAGATGGGGGGATTGAGGTTGGATGGTTCGCTATGAAGGAGTGGGAGACGGAGCATGAAGAAAGGATAAGGATGCAATTAATTTCATGTAAGGGGAAAATGTATGAATGAGGGAAGGACTTCTACATGCAAATCTCTTTATACATTATACCTTGTATCCTCTTGATGAATGTATATCAATGGGAAAAAAATTTCTTTTGCATTGAGAAGTATTAGAGAGAATCATCATTTCAACCACTTTGTATGTGATAGAGCTACTAGTACTTATCTTTAGGATAAAAACTATTTTATATTTAGAAAATTAGTACTTAGCACAATTTCATGACTATTACAACAAGTTAAATAATAAAGGCAATGCTGTCATATTATAATTAATAATATTGAAAATATTGAAAAAAAATTAAACAATAAAGTAGGCCAAATGCAAAATAGTTGGGGTAAAAACAAAAAACTGGGTTAAGTACTAATTTCGTAATCGGAATGGGTGTGAGTAAAAATGCTCTTATGAAATTGGGTTAAATACTAATTTTTTATATATAAAATACACTCTGAATTTACACTAACCAAGTTTACACTGTGACATTAACATTTTTTTTCCTCAATTTTTTTATAAAACTTTAAAATATAATAAATCAATTGTTTACATGAAAATTTATTATTATGTTAACATACACGCATGATGCCAGTGAACAAGTGTCTCGTGATCATGTTAACATTTTATATTTTTTAATCATACATATTATATTATCATTTAGTAAATAAAATCTCCTCCATTTATTTACCCATGTACAGTCAATTAACTAAAGTTATTATCCATTTACCATCATAACTTTTAACATAAAGCATGCGTGTTAATCCGATTTGTCTATTGTAGAAGATTGTTGAACGGCACTTTGGTTCGTTACAAGTTTCTCAAAAGTAATCTATATCCACACTAATTTAGAATCTTTCTTATATAATATTGTTAAATTTTCCCTTATTCTTTTTTTTAGGGATATCTCTAAATGAAGAAATTTAAAAGGCAACGATAACAGTGGCGTAGCTAGAAAATTTAGCATGTTGGGCCAAATTCTTTTATTTTTTTTAGAATTAGAGTATGTCATCCGCTTTTCAAGGTTCTTGTATGTTACATGAATTATAGTGACTTTTAAAATTATGAACTAGACATATTTATCTATAACACGAGTCATGTGTAATTTCTAGTTTCCTATTGAGTACAAACAATACTACATACAAAAAAAGAAATAAAAAAAATTTAATGAAGACAGTGTCATAGGTACAAGTTATACCAAATAAAAATAAAATTTGACCAAAGTAGTAAAAATTTATGTGATGTCATATACACACAAATTCAAATTACCCAAAATTTGCTATATTTAAATGTTTGTTTTTAGTACCAGGTGGGTCATCTAACCCCACATTAACATCTGTAGCCACGCCCCTGAATGATAGGTTAGAATTTTGTTTTGATGCTTCAAGGTTCAATTTTTATTGAATTGCTATTGATTTTTAGATTTACTATTGTTATAAGTTCTTTTCTCAAAATCATAAACAAATGAACAACGTGAGTTTTTCTTGTGAAAACTAAACTTTTTATTCAATGGTTTCAATTTTGCGATTCATTATTTCATACTTATAATTTCTTAGTTCATTTTCTACTCATTTTTCTGGTTACCTTATATGCTATAAATTTGATATTTGATCAGGGTTACACTAATTACAATTTCTGCCGTAATAATTTAGAATTTTATATTATCATATTTGATAAAGACCGTGGTTAGGGGTACATACTATTATAGGTAAACCGAAAAATTGAACTAATATTTCGATCTTATTGGATTGATTTAATTAGCTTGATAAAATTAATTGGATTTATTTGAATTGATTTTTAGAAAACCCTATTGAATTGGTTTAATTTGGTTATGGATTAATTTTTGGATTAACCAAACCAATTAATCCGAATTCGATAATTTTTAAAATTTATTTGTTATCTTATTTTGGTCCCCACTATTTTATTTTCTCCATTTTCTTCCTCCAAATTTGAGTGAATTGCACTTTTATTTGAAACTCGATGCCCATCAATCATTTGGACAAGGATATTCCATCCAAAAACTTGACGAGGCTTCCATTTTAAAATGAAAGTGCATCTCGACTCAAATTTTAAGAATGTAACAAATTAAACTTAAAACCAAAGTGAAAAACAGATAAACTTCAAAGTGTAAAAAGTTTAATTAGTGCAAGTTGAAATGTAGTGGAGATTCACTATTTTGCTCAACATGACTTATTTCAAAAAATATTAGAGGGATTTATATGTTTGCCAAATTACTTCATTTTTAATATTATTGTTATTTAATTTGTATTCCATTAATATATACACCTCTTCCCTTTTGCAAATTAGATTGACAATTGCAAGAAATCTTTGCTTGGGCCTTATTATTAGAGTATATTAATGTGGATAGGCTTTGTATGGGCTCATTATCTTAGGTAAGTGGGCCCATTTATTTTAATATAAGGAGAGTCTCCTATCTCTTTTCATTGTATAGTGTAATTGACCCATTGAGATTGCACAAATTTTAGAGGTGCTATAAAATAGAGATAGTTTTCTCCTCAATAGTAAGACCGAAGAACACGACATATATGAACTCATCTATAACAGGTAATCCTCGATACTAATACTTATGCGTAGTATTGATTGCTATACATGTTGTAATTTAGGATTGTTATTTAATATTAATAATTGTAATTTAAGATGACATGCTTTCAATTGGTATCGGAGCGAGATTGATAATCCTAATTTGTGACTTTTTAAACACGTTATAAATCAGTTATGGTTTAATCGAGGTTCATGGATTTATTGTTACTATTTATGGTTATGTTTTTGAATTTATTAATCACTGTTCATCATTATTATTACTGTTCATTACTGTATATGATGAACAAGATCCATTGTAACATTACTGTTCACATGAATTTATATATATATATATATATATTTGTTGTTATGTATATACATATATATGAATAACTTCGTAACTCTGCCCCATTCAGTTGGTCGCGATGGACCATGTGAATAACTGTATAAAGTCTGCCCCATTCAGTTGGTCGCGATGGGCCATGTGAATAACTGTATAATTTTTATATATACATATATAAATTAGATATATATATATATATATATATGCCGATTGCTACATCAATTTTACCCATATATATGCCTTGCTGTTATATATATATATTTATATATGTACATATATTAATCGTATGTTCATCATCTCTATTGTTCATCATCCTTTGTTAAATCACGGTCTGCATAAAGGGATGAAAATTCCGTAAATTTCATATAAAAATAAAAAACAAATAAAAAATTATGGCCAGCTTATATATTTATATATATATATATATTGACAGATTAGTTTATTTTTATCACATTGACAGAGTTAGTTACTACAATAGTATGTTTTGCGCGAGAAATTAGGGGTAAAACTAATAATATGTACAATTTTATGGTATTATTTATCACTAGAAACTAATAATTGTATAAATTAGCAATAGTTTGTTTTTGCATATGACTTCTCTAGCCCGTACAATTTTAAAATTATTTAGGCCGGGGTTGTGATGTTTTAGCTTTCTGACGAATTTTAGTCCATAATGGGCCCAAAATAAGTTGCTGGGCCGCCTTAAGCCACTTTTATTATTGCAGTTTATTTAAATACTTTTGAATATTTGATTTAAAAAAAAAAACATTTTTCTCAAATTGGAGCGTAAATTTATGAAAAGACAATTACTGGTTTTAATATTATTTTGTAATGGCTACTCTCTTTTTCTTAGAATAAAAAATTGTATTTAACTTTTCCCACTTCTAAGTTACTAATATAGTAATATATATACTCTGTGAGAGAGAAAGTGGCATTATCAAAGTTAATACTTATAAGAAGATCTTCCGCTATCAAATTCAACATTTTAATTTTAATTTTTTAACTTCAGCGTTGAGTCTTTAATATTTTATGTTTTTATTTATCTATATATGTACACACTAGCTAGATTTAGGTTAACAGAAAATCTATGCATGTATGACTTATATATATAAAGTAATTAGGAGAATAAAAAATTTAAGATTGATAAATTGATAAGTAGATTAATGCTTATGAACGATATTATCCTTGAAGTTGAAAGGGTAAAATTTTTTAAATAATTTAATTATAGTTGAAAAAAATATTAAATTTATAATTTAAAGTTTGGAAAATAATAAAGTTGAAAGGGTAAAATTAGAATGACCAAAATATGAGACGGCTTCACTCTTACCACCAAATTACCTTCTACTTTTATGAAATAATAGATGAATAGATATAATGATAAATTGTACCAAAATTTAAATAGATATAATGATAGAGGAGTTACATACAACAGTACTTGCGGAGTTTTTTACATTCGACAATGAGTTGGAGATGTGGGTGCATTCATCCGGGTAACCGTGTATGAGGTTCACGGCCTTTGAAGAGTCCGTTTTGAAGATTACCTAGTGCTTAGCTGACCATTCGATAATTCTGGGAGGTCAATCTTAATCGCCATAATTTGTACATGTTATGGGCAGGGGTAGACTCATAAATTTTCTTAAGGATGGAGTAATGGTAACAGACAAAAAAAATCATAATTTTTTTTTGAAAGTATAATCATATAGTGAAAATAAAATTTAATAGTATAATTTAAATATTTGAGTTTATACATAATAAATAAATAAAAAAACATATAATAAAGTTGAACTCGACGAATTTTTAATGATTCAAACTTATCCATTATAGACTCTAATATATATTTAAACTAGACTAATAGATAGGTTAAAACTTAATAAAAGAATGAGCTTAAACTAATTTTTTTTTTTTTTTATAAGTGTTAACAGATTTTTCAAAAAAATTTATGTACTCAAACCCGGCCTATTCCCTTGAGTCCGCCCTTGACTATGGGTCTTGGACAGTTTGTTTATTTGTTTTTCTTCTTGAAGTGAAACAAATTTTATACATCATGTGTGACGTAACGCATGACACCTGTGCATCGCACATTCTGACATGTTGTAAGGCTAGTAGAAAAATAAATCAGTCAACAAAGTAATTAAAAAAAGAATGAGTCACTAGCGAGTTGTAGTACTCTAACCTTATTTAGTGCAATACGTAATTAGGGCCCAAATTAAAGAGTTATTGACCTATTTTACATCAGTTAAAATTGGTTTGTCAAATAATTAAGAGTATTTCTAATGGAATAATTAAAATAATTAGATAATTAATTTTAACAATAATACTTTAAAAATACACTCTAATGACGTAACCAAACATTAACAACCAATTAACTAATAATCAAATTCAACTTCTCAGTAAGTATAATTAGAGCATCTCCAACGGGCACGTATAAATTATGACACATAGGCTTTGTGTAAAATTTACACAATGTGTATAATTTTTTGTGTTTCAATGGTATTATTTAAAACATGCCGCACCATCACTTGTGTAAAATGGGTGTGTATTTTACACATCTACATCATCATTTTCTCACTCCAACTTTTTACAAAATATTAAAAGTAATATAAGTAAAAATCAAAATATGATTTTATTTGATATTTTTATATTTGAATTCTACTTATCAAAAGCTTTAAAATAATACCCATATTGACTATTAAATTATAAATAAAAAATATTCATAAAAAATATTGAATATTACATGTGAATATCTATATTCCATGCAATACAATAACATTGGTTCATTCAAATTTTACACAACAATCTTAAAGTGTAGCATTGGAGCACAAATGAGAATGTGTAAAATATTTGTGTAAAATTAATTTTTATCCTGCAAATGTCTATTTTTTATTGGTTCACATATTTTTACACAATCTATTTACACATTCACCATTGGAGATGCTCTTAGAAGCCATTATCTTAGTACGAGTTATTTATAGTTTCTCCCTTAAAGTTTGACCGCTTTTACACTTTCTTTCATAGAATTCATTTTGCATTATATTTGTTCTTAAAGTTTACTCCTATTTTCATTATAGTCCAAAATGCAACACGTCTTAATGTTTTTTGACCGAAAATGCCACGTGTCACTTTGGTCTCCAAGTTATGTGCATATGTCATTTTCTGTCTAAGAAACAAATGATACATTAGATTTTAGATTAAAGTGAAAATACGAGTAAATTTTAAGGTGAGACACAATGCAAAATAAATTTCATAGAAAAAAGTGTAAATGAGCTCAAATTTCATGGGGGGTGGTTGGAGAGGAGGAAGATATAAATATCTCAATCAAAATTTCAGCCTATTAATTCTCTTGGTCAAACAAAAAGATAAAAGATGATCATTTCATATTTAAATAATCTTTCAATCCCACTTCTAGTTATAATTAAAATCTAGCGAATCAAAGTAGGTGATCTCACAATTTTGATTATTAGGAAAAAAAAATTATTATGGGGCATATCATTGTTAACTTTAATAACATATTAAATAAATAATTAAATGCTCATTCAATCATCCGATTTTAAATATTTTATTGGAGATACTCTAATGAGTACACCTAAAATTAGCAAATTGCTTAATTATTTGACACTGCTTGGAAGTTGCTTCAATGAATTACACACACAAACACATATGTTAAGAAAAACACACATGATTGCAAAAATTTTTTTCCTTATTTGTGCAAAATTAACTATATCTCTATTATCAAAAATAAATAAGTAAACAAAAATACAAGTATATCTCATTTTTTTTTTGTTTATCTATGTGTATACATTTTAAATTATTGGAGATGTATCCAATGTCTTTTGTTGAGAATTTATACAATTGAGATCAAATTATATTAACAAATTCTTCATTAAGAATTGAAATAAGCGTTACTGGACAATGTATTGTATTATTTGAACATTGACGAAGCCAGAATAAATTCATAAGGTGGGCGAAGAGTTTGTATTTCAAGAAAATTTAATTACATATATAGAGGGAATACATTCTTGTACACAACATATATACAAAAAACATATATAGAGGGATTGTTTTATCTCGTCCGGATGGGATTAAATAATCTTATCGACTCTCTAATCTGACACGTCAAACATACACTTAGAGCACAAAATCTCGAGCAGAAAATTGTTACTTCTTAGGTCAAGTTTCTTTTATATATATATATATATATATATTTTTTTTTTTATTTTGGAGTTTCATATTTAGGTTTTCTCTTGCATTTTGAGACTTATTTGCTTTTTGATATTTTTTTATATATATATATTTGATTGTTGGTCAGTGAGGTTTATGTACTTATTAGATTGTTAAATATTGAGATTAAATTTGGTTATTAAATATAGGACACTTGACTAGAGATAAAGTCTCAAAGGAGAATATTGTATCTAAATTATTATAATATTGATTTTTGATGTATAAGACATTAAATATTTGACTTTGACCTTTAGCCTTTCAATCCCACTTCTAGTTTCCTACTAAGTACAAACAATTCTACATAGAAAAAAAAAAAATGTTCAATGAAGATTGTGTCATAGGTACAAGTTATACCAAATAAAAATAAAATTTGACTATAGTAGTAAAAATTTATGTGGTGTCATATACACACAAATTCAAATTACCCAAAATTTGCTATATTTAAATGTTTATTTTTTGTACCAGGTGGGGTGATCTAACCTCCACATTAACACGTTAGCCACGCCCCTGAACGATAGATTAGAATTTTGTTTTGATGATTCAAGGTTCAATTTTTATTGAATTGCTATTGATTTTTAGATTTACTATTGTTATAAGTTCTTTTCTCAAAATCATAAACAAATGAACAACGTGAGTTTTTCTTGTGAAAACTAAACTTTTTATTCAATGGTTTCAATTTTGCGATTCATTATCTCAAACTTATAATTTCTTGGTTCGTTTTCTACCCATTTTCTGGTTACCTTATATGCTATAGATTTGATACTTGATCAGGGTTACCCTAATTACAATTTCTGCCGTAACAATTTAGAATTTTATATTATCATATTTGATAAAGACCGTGGTTAGGGATACATGCGGTTATAGGTAAACCGAAAAATTGCAGTAATATTTCGGTCTTATTGGATTGATTTAATTAGGTTGATAAAATTAATTGGATTTATTTGAATTGATTTTTAGAATACCCGATTGAATTGGTTTAATTTGGTTATGGATTAATTTTTGGATTAACTGAACCAACTAATCTAAATTTGATAATTTTTAAAATTTATTTGTTATCTTATTTTGGTCCCTACTATTTTACTTTCTCCATTTTCTTCCTCCAAATTTGAGTGAATTGCACTTTTATTTGAAACTCGATGCCCATCAATCATTTGGACAAGGATATTCCATCCAAAAACTTGATGAGGCTTCCATTTTTAAATGAAAGTGCATCTTGACTCAAATTTTAAGAATGTAACAAATTAAACTTAAAACTAAAGTGGAAATCAGATAAACTTCAAAGTGTAAAAAGTCTAATTAGTGCGAGTTGAAATGTAGTGGAGATTCACTATTTTGCTCAAAATAACTTATTTCAAAAAATATTAGAGGGATTTATATATTTGCCAGATTACTTCATTGTTATTTAATTTGTATTCCATTAATATATACACCTCTCCCCTTTTGCAAATTAGATTGACAATTGCAAGAAATCTTTGCTTGGGCCGTATTATTAGAGTATAATAATGTGTGTAGACTTTGTATGGGCTCATTATAATAGGTAAGTGGGCCCATTTATTTTAAGGAGAGGCTCTTATATCTTTTCATTATATAGTGTAATTGACCCATTGAGATTGCACAAACTTTAGAGGTGTTATAAAATTGAGATAGTTTCTCTCCTCAATAGTAAGACAGAAAAAACACGACATATATGAACTCATCTATAACAGGCAATCCTCGATACTAATACTTATGCGTAGTATTGATTGCTATACATCTTACAATTTAGGATTGTTATTTAATATTAATAATTGCAACTTTAGATGGCATGCTTTCAATTGGTATCAGAGCGAGGTTGATAATCCTAATTTGTGACTTTTTAAACACGTTATAAATCAGTTATGGTTTAATCGAGGTTCATGGATTTATTGTTACTATTTATGGTTATGTTTTCGAATTTATTAATCACTGTTCATCATTATTATTACTATTCATTACTGTATATGATGAACAAGATCCATTGTAACATTACTGTTCACATGAATTTATATATATATATATATAAATTTGTTGTTATGTATATACATATATATGAATAACTTCGTAACTCTGCCCCGTTCAATTGGTTGCGATGGACCACGTACGTGAATAACTGTGTAGTTCGGCCAACTAGCTGATTTTTGTCGGTAAAGGGTCCTCAGAACTTTCCTGGGTACAACGACTTCTAACAAGTGGGGACAGCACCAGTGCTGACCCTAGGGCAGGACTGATAGGGTGATCATCCAGAGCCTAAAAATTAAGACGGGTATCAATATTTTATTTCTCTTCGTATATATTAAAAAGGAAAAAAAATTATAATGCAAATTCTCAAAAAAATAACTCAAGTTTTCAAAACTCTAATAGTGTATAAGAAACCACTTCTTGAGCTCTTCTTTGATTCTTTCTTCCCAAATCCAATCCCAATCTTCTCACGCTATAAGAAAAAATTAGAGAGGCACCAATATTTTTTTTTCTTTCACTTATATCGATTTCAAAACAATAAGAGAGAATTAAATATTTAATTATACTGTTTTTGCATGGTTCTTTGCAATTGTAATGTATTTTTGGTGGCATGTGAATCTTATTATTGAAACAAAATTAATTTATTTTTTTAACATAAAAAATTAATATATTTATTTATAGGAGGGCATAATTTAATATTCTGCCCAAGGCTTCAAAATATACGGGACCGGCTCTGGACAGCACAATCATTACTTGATATATATAAAGATATAATATATATATATATATATGCCGATTGCTACATCAATTTTACCCATATATACGCCCTGCTGCTATACATATATTAATCTTATGTTCATCATCTCTATTATTCATCATTATTTGTTAAATCACGGTCTGCATAAAAGGTAGAAAATTCCGTAAATTTCATATAAAAAAAAATAAATTATGGCCAGCTTATATTTTTAATTTTTTTGACAGATTAGTTTATTTTTATCACATTGATAGAGTTAGTTGCTGCAATAGTATGTTTTGCGCGAGAAATTAGGTGTAAAACTAATAATACGTACATGTTTATGGACTAGAAACTAATAATTGTATAAATTAGCAATAGTTTGTTTTTGCATATGACTTCTATAGCCCGTACAATTTTAAAATTATTTAGGCCGGGGTTGTGATGTAAATTTTAGCTTTCTGACGAATTTTAGTCCATAATGGGCCCAAAACAAGTTACTGGGCCGCCTTAAGCCACTTTTATTATTGCAGTTTATTTAAATACTTTTGAATATTTGATTTAAAAAAAAAACATTTTTCTCAAATTGGAGCGTAAATTTATGAAAAGACAATTACTGGTTTTAATATTATTTTGTAATGGTTACTCTCTTTTTCTTAGAATAAAAAATTGTATTTAACTTTTGCCACTTCTAAGTTACTAATATAGTAATATATATACTCTGTGAGAGAGAAAGTGGCATTATCAAAGTTAATACTTATAAGAAGATCTTGCACTATCAAATTCAACATTTTAATTTTAATTTTTTAACTTCAACGTTGAGTCTTTAATATTTTATGTTTTTGTTTATCTATATATGTACACACTAGCTAGATTTATGTTAACAGAAAATCTATGCATGTATGACTTATATATATAAAGTAATTAGGAGAATAAAAAATTTAAGATTGATAAATTGATAAGTAGATTAATGCTTATGAACGATATTATCCTTGACAGTAATCCTCTTGCTTGCTATTGTTAATT